>PVLA01002493.1:0-85876 GCA_004027455.1 Hydrochoerus hydrochaeris
TGGCCCTAAGCCTGGGGCGCTTCCTGCTTGGGGCTGGGGGTGGCTGCCAAAGGTTAGCAAATATATATTCCAGCTTCTAAAAAATAAAGCGGATTCAGATTCACTCACAGACTGGTGTGCAGTGTTTTCTGTCTCTCAATCGCCGACTCCCTGACCACCTTTGGGAAACCCTAGCCCTGCCGCAGCTGGACTCCGGCACATCACGCATCTTTCTATAATTGCTTCAATATGATCAACGAATCCAGACCCCAAAGACCCAATATTAGGTATTATCAATCACCCTATATTAGAAATCAAAGTAGGCAAACAGATTACTTCACGGATATTATTCTTTTTTGATTCCCAGTGAGCATCAAAATGAGCAATTTTCAAGACTGCTTCATTTTTACAAAAATAGTCTCAGAGTTGTAAGAACAAAAAGAACAAGTTAAACTTGAAAATTTATAGTTACTAGAGTAGCTTACCAAGAATGTGGCAAATTTTCCTTTTTTGTATGAAACTACAGGACTAGCCATGTCAAAGTCAATGAACTGGAGTTCATGTAGCACTCAGTAGTTTGCCTTCTGCAATGAGGATTTCAGTTAGAATCATTTAGATACCCTCAACCACGGCAAATAAAGCACCTATGTCTTCGGAGAACACAGAATAATAAAAGATGAAGTTCACAAAGTTCTCCCCAATCCTGCAAAAACCAACTAGCAGGTTTTAGCACTTCTAAGAGCACGCTTTCACCAGAGAACAGCGTTTCCGCATTCAGCACAGAAGCTATAAAGGGGATTAGAAACACTTCTTAAAATGTTCAACAGCCTCAGCAGCAAAATTGTAGTGCTTTAGTCCTGTAACTTGGAGAACAGGTATTTTTATGCCTTAGCAAACATTATACTTTATTTCACTTTGGAGAATCACAGATGCTAGAGTTTTAATGAAAATTCATTTTGCAAAAGTGACAATATGTATGTTTTCTTTTTTTCTCCCCAGAAAAATGACTACTAATCCTAGAACTCCAGTGTCAATATGATGTTTGGTGAGAAATACATCATTTAAGGTAATGAAGGAGAGTTTTAGGATGAGGAAGAAAGTAAACTTTTTCAGCAGCAAAGTTTTCAGTTATAATTTAAGGTGATCAGCTAACAGAAACTTGTTTCAAAGTAAGGCTACAGCTCTGCATATGTTCTTGTCATTTACAAAAGCTAAAAAAAATCTGCTGAAGCCAAGCAGCTTTGGCGGCCTGCAATCTTTCTATAGCTGTGCTCAGTTATGTTCAGTGACTAAAAGCAATAACACTTTGATTCTAGACTAATATGTCTAGCTCTGCAATTGATTGTAAGCCACTTTATGAGACAGTCTGAAATCTTTCCTGTGTCTACTAGTCTTGATGAGCTTCTTAGCAATATAAATTAGCAATTTTGAACCTTCCCTTCTCCCCCTACTTGTCTGTCACCAAGATTTTCTAAATAAACCCTCTGTGCTTTCTCCCTCAGCATGATTCACAGGTGGGGTTACAATTCAGAGTTGCGTGTGTTTAATTTAGGTTTAGTTGTTCTCATGCAGTTCTCAGCAATATCTCCTCGATTGTACTCACTTGACCTGATTTGATTCTATTTTTATTTTTCTGAAGCTCACAGGTATGATATAAATGTCAATAAAAATTAATCTCTGGCCAGGACTAATCTCTGGCCAGCACTAAACCCAGAGGACCCTCTCTAACTTAATAGCCCTAAAAGCAATTTTCTCTCTACAACTAATTTATAACTATTTATTAACTACATATTAATATTCTTCTGACCAAGGCAGCTCTTTTTAATCTGAGTTGCTGAAAAGTCAAATGCTATGGGCAGTACTAGTATACAAGAATGATTATCGTATGCCAAATAATGGCTCCATGCTATTGAAAATGTGTTTTTGTACTGGAGCATTTCATGCTGACTAGTGGTGGTAGATTCATTAATAAGGAACAGAATTCCTATGCTTTACAAATATCAGGTGTTGCATTTAAAGGTAACCTTGGCAATGCTACCTTGGCTTGCCATATAACTCAGTGTCTCCTGAATGAAAACCACAGTTATAGTTGGTTCAGTCGAGGGACAGTCTTCTGAGTAGAGGAATCTGCTCATCTAAACAGCACTTTGGTTTAGTCCTGAGGACAGCTGCTGTCTGCGAAGGAACAGCATAGCGACATAATTTTCCCAGGTCACAGGACACATATTCAGTTCTTTCACATTTGTACACTATTAATTACAGGCAAAATAATACAATGGGTTGACAATATTGAAAGTATTGATAACCGATTTCAATTTTGAAGTATAGAATTTAAGGAAGGATATAGTGCAGACCAGTGTTGACCATGGCTAACTGATTTGTAGAAGTCCTATAACATATAGTGGGCAAGTCCTTGGAGCAACTGTCCAAATGTAGCTGAGAGTGAAAAAGAGGAGGAAAACAGAGAGTAGAGAAATAAATGGTGACATGGTTAGCTGTGTGACTAGACCTAGGACTTTGTATAGATCGTGGAGACCATGACAATGGCTACCACATGGGAGAGCAGTTAGTCCAAGTATTCTTTGAGCTTTGAAGTCACAGGTCTAGCTATACATTTGTAAGGGATGAGGACAAATGAGTAGAGAAAGGAGTGGCACTTCACACACTTGCTGGAGCTTTCCAGGAAGAAAGAGCAGCAAACTGCACTGCTGACAGCAAAGCTACAGATCACCAAGGGCTCCTCTCACCCATTTCTATACCTTAAGTTGATTGCAGCTTTTTCATGATCTGTCTGGCTATTCTTTTCCTTTCCCTTTCAACTACATTTGTCAGGCAAGCATTCTCTCTGTGTTCAACCTGGTACATTCCACTAAATACATTTTCAAAAAGGATAATTTCTTCTCCTGCCTCTAAACTTATAAGGTTCCTTTGTCTTAACATAGCAAAATTGGAGCACTTGCAAAATCCTTGAAGATTTTATTTCAACACAAAAATGCTCAGTAATATTTATTAGAACTATTTATTTATTTTCAATTCAGTGCTAAGAGCTTAGCTGCTGGAACATAAAGCACAGAGTTGTAGATAGAAAGTGTCCAAAAATGCCATAACTGTGTTGTATGTGCTGCAGTAATGATACAAGTCTGACATACAAAAAAGGGCATCCTCTATATCTCAGGCATTCATATATCAGTCTGGGAACACTGTTTTTCTAGCCGAGGAAAAGAAGTTTCCAGCATGATAAGAACTGAAAAACATATTTCACATTTCTCCTGGTTTTAGAAAAAAATAAGTATTTGTCTATTGTCTGAAAAATGAGGAGAAAATTAATAAAGATGCAAAAACAATAAAAATAATGGTTAATCTTGGCACTGACTAAAAAACAAAGATTTCTATTATACTGAAAATACTTAAAGTCACTAAAAGTTTTTACTGAGGTTTTAAAGAAATGAATGGAAATGAAATGGAAGTTCAAAAGTGAACTACATAAAAATTCCTTTCTCTACAAGTTTCTTGAGTGTTTGGAACAGATGTGTCAGTCAGAGAGGGAGCGTGCTGAATGTTACATCTGACAGACATTATTATTATCTTTAATATTAGATCTAGTGATAATGTGAGAGTTGCATAGTTTCAAAGTTGGTTTAAAAGCAACACTGTCAACAATTGATTAACCATAACACACTCTCATTTATTTTTGTTTTTTGGTACATTACTCATTACTTAATGTTGTTTTTAGCTTGACTTTTTTTGATGGTACACAAAGATTTACCAGTGACTACACATACAAAGTGAAAGGAGAATTGGAAAATTGCAATACAATAGAAAAGTCTAGTAGAATAGCTAACACATTGTAGGCTTTTAACTTAGCAACTAGCTAATCATCTGAACAAATAAGTTACTTTATTCTTGTGTATATCGTTTTGCTCATTCCCAGACAGATACGAAGTAGGTTACACAAGGAGTACAATAATATTTTTCAAGCATGTTAATTAATATATCCTTGGGCCAGGGATTTAGCTCAGTGACATAAGCACCTGCCTCTCAAGCGCGAGGTCATGAGTTCAATCCCCAGTACTGCTAAATAAATAAATAAATAAATAAATAAATAAATAAAATAAAAAAAACTAATATATCCTTAATGGGATAAAAGAACTAGTGATCCAAATAGGACAGGGGAAATGTCTACACAGACAGACAGACATAGATAATCTTTACTATATTCACATAAAATATTTACTATATGTAATGATGATATATTTGTGCAAAGACATTGCTTCTAAGAGATTATAACCTAAATGTGCTGAACAGGTCAATTTTAAAAAATTGTTCTAGATCGAAGGGAGCTATCACCAAAGATTAGAATCAATGTCTAGACAATTTTTCTACTTTGTTTTACTTTTCTAAAATTTTGATTTACATAAATACAGAGACACAAGTGGCAACAAGGCAGTTTAAAAACTGCCTTGCCAAATATGTCATGGACAAGAGATGACCTGGGTTTTGGAGGAAAATATATGGTACAATATTTTTCAGGACAACTCTTGCTGTGAATTTTAAGAAGTAGTTTCTTACTGAGCAGTAAGGTGATTGCCATCATACAGTAGGCATAAAATGTATCTAATCTACCATCTAGCACCATTTATAGCTCCAGGGAGTATTTAATCAAAGGATTCTTCCTTCAGAATGAAATGACTATTTTTTTTTCTTATTTTAAAAATCACCAGTAATCCTTATCATATGTAAATGACTGATACTACATGACTTACAGTATAGTATCAACAGCCTCTTTATCCACTGGCTAAGTTTCATTTCCATTGCTATCTTTTCCTCTTTAAAGGTTTGGCTGGAAGTTGATTTATCTGTGAATATCTTGATAAACTATCAACTAAATGAGCCAAATTTTATCATGAACTACAAATGTGTTATTTATACAAGGTTGTAAATACATATAATCCTCCCTTTCCCCACAGGGAAGGAATAAATGGACCATGAGTTAGAAGACAATTTCCAGTACATTTCTCCTGGTTGGGATTGCAAACTTGTGAACTTGCAATTTTAATTATCACATTAAGATCGCTGAAAGATAATCAGTAGGCTGCTCTTTCTGGTACATTCCCTCTAGTGAAAATACACTGGTGTTTCAATCACTCAGGGTGTAGACTGGTTCTATTTTCAGAGTTCTCTCTAAAAGAAATACACCCATCTATACACAAGTTTTTATTATGCATACAAAATCCAAACTCTTTATATATTTTATCATTATGCTAAAGTGAAATAAGTTTGTTAAATTTATCACTATAGATAAAGAATAAGATTATACTCTAATTTCCATTTGAATATTCAGGTACAGTTTTAAAGTACATGGATCGTGTTGTCTGAAGAGTTTTTGCTTTGCTAGCTTAGTTGCCCACTTCTAAAATTTACAAATATTTTTTAACCATATATACGGCATTAGGAAACACCCAATACTAGCCTATTATACTTCATAAGCAGCAGGGATGTTGAAATTAACTACAAGTGAGATATCATGGAATATGTTTCTTGTTAGTATTTTCTACATCATGTTCCATTATTTACAAAAAGTGTTTTTATTTCAAAATTTGTCAGATTTATTTTCAAACATGTCAAAACAATCATTTAATGTTGTTATTTATTCATATTTTCTTAATTATTTAAGAAGCATTTAAGTACTCCTAGTTCTAGATAAACTTTTGTTGCTTTAGTTACTGTCCTATTAATGGTTGTCTTAGTGCTATTGGGTTCTTAATTATAAGGCATATTGTAAAAAGTCCCTGGAATGAAACCAAATTAATTATATTTCTTCAAATATTGCTTTTCAGCACTCCTCTCAATGTTGTATACTTTCATTGCTTCCTAGCTATTTTTAAAAAATAATTTTCTTTTAAAATTCAGATTGTGTATTTTAAATAGAATAAAATAATTTTCCCATCTAAAATAATACAAAATTCTTGATAAATCTTTAAAACACATACTGTTAAAACACAGAGTGCTACCTACCTCCTTAGCAGAGTAGGCAGCACGTCAGTCTCATGAAACACAGACTGTGTTCCAAAACTGCATCGTTCTCGATTGGAAAAAAAATGGGGGGGTGATAACAAGGAAAAACCATATTTTATTTTTAAAAAGCTATGTACCTAACTTATTATGAAAAAACTGATCTGATCTGAAGTTATCCAGTATTTTTTTGGTGCAAAAAACTTCTGAAAAACTTATGGATATGATGACAAAATAACCTCTGTGTCATAGACAACCAATGCAACCAAAAGACTTCTCAATCCTAGTCTCAGCAGACCAGTAACAGCCTGTAATGGAGCACAGGGCCCTACTGTCCGTCCTTGTGGTGTTACATTTTCTAGATAGATAGATATAGATGATGTATCTATGTATATCTATATATATCTATACAGATAGATATTGGTGATTATATATATAAATATATATTTATATATATAAAACCTCTTATCTTTAGGTAAAACTTGGATTCTAATGGATACAGGACTCCTGTAATATTCCACAAACACTGGAATATCCTGCTTTCCCTGAAGAAGCGAATGACTACGATTTCACACCCGCTCTACACTAGGGTACTTCACTGAGATACCTTGAGTGCCTAACTTAGGACACATTAGCACAACTAATTTACACTTGGTTATGTGTGTGTGTGAATGTGTGTACATATGTGTGTATTAGCTTAGTACTGATATTTCTGGTTTTATTAGAATAAGTCATGTGTATAATTATTGGTATAACAATGTAAAATTTTATTTTTGTACCAGGGATTGAACTCACAACCTTGTGCTTATGAGGCAAGAGGTTGAGCCACTGAACAAATCCCCAGCCCAACAATGTAACATTTATTAAGCAAATCTTAACAATCTTTCTCATCCTTCCCTTTCCCATTCTCTACTGTCATATCATATGTCTTGTGTCAATCTATCCTTTCACTTATTTTGACAAATATATTTAAATGTACAGGAACAGAATTCCTCACTGGCTTTGGTATTATGCCTGCTTTAATATTATTGATATTTTCCTTCAAACCAATGCATACAGTAGTACTTATTGGCATTCTCATTGCTTTGTTTTACTTTGCTTTGCTTTGTTTTATTTTGCTTTGCTTTTCAAGGTCTTGTGGTATTGCCAAAGCTGGTCTTTACTTCCTGTATTCAAACAATCCTTCTGTCTTGGTTGCCTAAGTAGCTGGAACCAGAGGTCTTTGCCACCATACCAACGATTACTATTATTATTTTATTTTATTTTATTTTATTTTATTTGAGACAAAGTCCTGCTACATAGTTCAGGTTGGACTTGAACTTGTTGTATAGCACAAGCTGGCCTTGAACTTGTGGCTTTCCTTCTGTTACTTCTTCCTGAGTGCAGGATTATAGGAAAGTGTTTCCATGCTTGGCCTAATACTTTATTTTTGGTAGCTGCATAATAGCCAACATATGGATTCTTGTATTTACCCAGTCTTCTCTTAATGTATATTTTGTTGGCTTGTATGTTGTTGCAAATCTAAACACTGCTATAATGTATAAACAGGGCACATATTATCTTCCTACTTACATTTCTATTTATGTAGTAGAGCTGCCACAAATTTGGTTACAGATTTTTATACATTCATAGTTTTACAGGTGTTGCCAAAATGTTTTACCAACTGGTTTTTGTACTTCAGCTTGTACAGTAGTACTTCTCCCAGCGTAACAGGAGAAACTTTCATTATTATTATAGTTCAAGTTCCCAGTCAACTAATACCAGTGGTGGTGTTTTACAGGTTTCCTGACCATTTTTGGGTGAACTCCCACTAATATAATTTCTTCATTTTACTGCTGAGTAATTTGTAGTTCTACAAATTTCAATCTATGAGACTTTCAAGAAAGACTAGTTAAAAGGGAAAAAGTAAAGTTTACATAACTATTGCAAAGAAGTCAAATTTGCTAACTTTTTGGGTCCAATGGGGTATTATCTATATAATTAATAAGTAGTATCTTTCAGAAATGGATATAAAATGTGTTCCAAATGAAATAAAGTATTAATTCATCAGCACCAGAGACCAAAGAGAAAAGACAAAGTAAATAAAGATTAGGCCTATTCTATACATTTCTGTTTCTTATATTAAGGATAACTTCCTTTTTTAATGCTTTGAATTTCTTTGGATTATTATTAGCTAAATGACTTGCAGAAAGATGTATTAACAAAAAATGATATGATTCTTCAGCTCTTTGGTAGATAAAACTGTATTTTTTCCCATAATTACATTTCATGACCTAGTATTTCTCTTCAAATTATTACCTTCAGGTCACCACGGAAAACGTTCTAAAATATAAATGAGCACTAGCAGAAAAATATTACATATTCTCACACAATCTACTTAAAATTCACCAAAAGTGTCAACACTAATCAGGCCAAGTGACACAGTAGGTTTATCTTACTTTATAATGATTACAGTTATGACCTGTTCTCATATTTCTGAGACAGAAAAGGTCAAATGATTACTGGAAAGATTTGCTAATGATAGAGACTTTACCAGATAAAATTACTACATAAATAAATAAATTTGTATTTTATGACAACCAAAATTTTCAAACTGAGCTAAATATTTTTGATAAATATATGAAATTAAATAGTATATAATTTAGTTTTTACTTAAATAATGAATCTATCATCATATATAAGCACAAAACAAATTATATGTATGTACTCATTTGTCTTAAAGTTAGTGATTAAATTGTGTTTATTTTTGTTTGGATACATAATGTGTTCTTATCAATGACTTTTTGTATGCTTTTCCTTGGTTTAATTTGCAATTCTTGATAACAGTAGAAAATAATTTATGAACTGCAACAATAAGTTTGAGAGGCATGTGGAACTTAAAAGACTAAAGATGAAAATAAGTGAAGATATTAATTTGTTCACAGTATTATATTGACTCAATATTTATTTTGTGGTTTCTGGGTAAGAAAACACCAAAACCAATTATATAATACAGATAGTGTCTAAAGCTCAAATATAGATACGCTACTCTAAGCAAATTTGAGACAAATTCACACTTTGACCTTTTTATACTAGAAGGCTAAGTTTGATAGCTTTTACCTTGTGAAAAAGATTGACCTTGTAGGTTTTTTTTGTTTTGTTTTGTTTTTTAATGCAGTACCTTACCAAATGTGCATGTCTGGATAAAATAGTAGAAGCACAGGGGAGAAGCTAAGAAAAATAGAGAAACAAAGAAATGAAAACAAAATGTGATAGAAAGTATGAGGGGCAGCCAGGCAGAAAGAAAATATCTGTTTAAGAAATATTCAGTGTTTAGGCTATTAAATGTCACCACTGTAGTTGACCTTTATTCCATCCATTTTTTCTTTGAGAATGCTTCTTCGCAGAAATCCAGAAAGAGGCAAGAAAAGAACTACAGTATAAATAAGATGTGAATGATTGCTGTTGACTAAAGAGAATTCATGTTAAAATTAAACTCTCTTTCTTGAAAAGGAAGGAGAAATAGAAAAAAGGCTAAAAAATGTCAACATCTCATATTATCTCAAGATGAAAAGGTCTATATGAGGAAGGAGAAAAAGGTTTCTTTTAATTTAGAAAGTGCCAAGAGTTAGAAGTGGAGGGTCAAGAATACTCAGGTAAGATATAGCAGAGCAGGTCTAAGAACTGATGTAAAATTTAAGATAAACATCTATTTCCCATAACGCTTCAAGATCTGTGCTATGAATATGGTTCTGTTAGGATACTTGACAGTAGTTAGAATTAATACAGCAGTTGTCTTAATTTTACTAAAGAAGTAATTTAACAGAAACTATACTAATATATTAAATTATGCTAGATAGCATTTTAGTGTTCCTGAACAGGAGTATCTTTTACGCTGCTGAAGGAATCATAACATTGAAAATTTAAACTTTGCTGTTTATAAGCAAGGTTGCTTGGTCCAAATTAAAAAAAAAAAAATTCTCCCTGAATTGTTTTTAATTTAAATCATTAAAGGGCAGGCTCATAGAGAAAGGGGGAGCCAAAAGTGACAAAGAGAAGAAAACAGTTCCAATTATTCTAAACTATTTTGTCCTGTGTTATCAGAACAATATGTTGAATCTATAAGTCATGTATTTCTACATTGTCATACAAAAAGTGCCTCTCTTTTCAATTAAATTTAAATTAAATGACATTTAAATCTAAAGCACTCATTTAATAATTGTGTTTCTAAACACTATAGGTAGACATTGCGTAGCTGCAGAAACTGCCACTCTTGCCCTCATTTTCCATCTTTGGTCATCTTTAATAGAAACTAAAACTAGGTTAAATTAAATGTCAGAGAAAGATAATTCTGAAAGGAATTTGACACATATGTAACAGAACTGGTTCCTAACTTTAATACACATGATTGGGAATTCTTGAATCTCCTGACATACCATTTTACCTGTGTTTGTACAACTAGGTGGAAACTGACACTGTTTGTAAGAAGCTGGTAAAATTCTGTCATATTCCTTCTTACAGAATTATTTTCTGTGAGATTGATCATAGGCATAGATTGGACTACATGAAGTTCAATTTTTAAAAATTTAACTTTTTGAAATTTAAGAGAAGTCTTGTGAACTGTCATGTCTTGCACCAGTAATAGTGCCAGTACTAATCAGTGTGAAATGCTGGTATTAAAAAGTTATCAGAGATATAAATGACTGGCATTTCAGAAGTATTATCAAGTCAAGAGCAAATGTTCATCAGAAATTATTATAATGTGGGTAATCATTAAACTTGAAAGAAGAAATAATACCAAAATTTTGGATTTTATTAGCCACAGATATTTTCAATTTGGTAAAGATTTTTTCAAGTAATATTTCTGAGTACAGATAACACAAACAGCCTTTCTGATTAACATGACATAGCAAAAACAATGAACTGGATTTTCCTTTCTAAAATTGTTGCTACACTTCAAGATATTTAACCTAAGGCATAATATGGTGAACTAAAAAAAGAACATAGACCTTGGCATTAAGCTCTCCAGTTCATTAGGCAACCTAATTGACTACAGTATTTTCTAGGTGCTTAGCATTTATCAGTCTGAAAAAAAAAGCATTCATCTGTTGTACATTTTCTTGCTATAATAAGATAAAAATAATTCCTATTTTGTAAATTGAGGAAAATATATAAAATAAAGAAAATGTTGCCTGATACATATCAAATGTTCAATAAAAGGATGCTATTGTTATTTTTCTTTATTTGGGTTATAGTGTGATTTATAGAATAAAAGTTAGAAAATATAAATTCTCAAAATCAGTATTACTTCTGTAACATAGAATATTATTTAGCCACAAAAATAATGTCATAAAATTTGATGGCATGGAAATATATTCATGATACATTGTTAGGCAAAAAAATGATACAAATATATGTTTAGTATGATGTCATTCTCATCTAAAAGTAAAAATGTATAAACATATGTACTTGAAAAAATATTAACCAAAAATATTAATTATGACTCTGGATAAGAGATGATTTTTGAAGATTGTTATTTAAATTGTCCCAATTATAATCTAAATATCTATTGCTTTGTATTAGGAAAACACAAATGTTGTTCTGTTGATTCCTCACATTCTAGTGTAACATATCTGGTTAATTAGCAATAGTATTCACAATTCTTGAAGTTATAATGAATTAGGATAATAGCTAAAGCAAAATATTGTAATCCATTTTAAACAGAAAGGGTTTCTCAGTAATATCTCTCCATAGTATATTAATAAATATATGGCATAGAGAAAAATCTGATTGGATTTGAAAACAAACTAGTGTGGCTTATAAAAAATAAATCCAACCAGTCAGATTACACAGATATTTCCCCCTAGCCAAATAAGAAAATTAATGGATTACATAAACACAGTTACATACAGCATGTGATAGGATAAAATATGAGGATTGCTCACAGAATTGATACAAGGTGAAATGCTTTCCATCCTTTGCCTGACAAATGGAAGATGGAACATAATAAAACTTGAAACTGGTTACAAAGATGAGGAGGTATTCAGTAGAAGTAGCTTGTACTATAAATTGTATTCTGATTTTTCATTTAATTTGTAATCTAGACTTAGATAATCAGTAGTGCATTTAGAAAAACCAATTTATACTAATTTGAAAATCCTTACAATTGATAGGAAAACAAAATAATTCTTGCAAAGTATGTTAATCTCTACTCCTATAGAGAGAGGTTCAAATGGGCTAAATTTTACTGTTCTGAAGAAGCAGAACAGATCATATTGAAACTATTTTGAACCAGTATTTAGAGAAAGGTAGTAATAGGAAATACATAAGTACCCTAAGAATCATAATGTGCAGACCTGTTAGTCCTCAGAGTGACCCTGTGAGGTAACTTTTGTTCTCTCCATTTCACAGGTAAGGACCTTGAACAAAAGAAATATATTAAATAACTGGCCCAAGACCACACTTTAGAGACAGAGCTAAAATTTAGACTACCTTCTATCAAATTTCCATAGCCCTTGGCTCTGAGTAGTAATAACTTTCTGAGTGATTGCATTATCACACCAAACCCAACAGCTCACCACCCTTCCAGGACAAATTAAGAAGCTCTATTAAGAATTATGATTTAAGGAGATTGACACCAAACTTGGGTTCTAATTCTGATTAATCATCTTCAGATTAGGTGAATTCTATCAAGCCACTTAAGTTCTATTTGTCATTTCCAAATCCTTAAAGAGAATAAAATAATCTCTCCTATGTATTCCAAGTCTAATATATTACTTTCATCAGAAAAGCATTGTTCAGTATATATTTGAGCAACTCTTAAAGTATATAATGTGAGTTCTGGTGAAAGGTTATTAAAAAAGGAAAGTTTGACTTGAACTTGACAAGATACTATGGTATGGGTGGGATAAGTGAATTTCTGTCAAGAGAGACTCATCATGTTATACCAAAAAAAAAAAAAAGCATCAAGTTATCATAGCAAAGTGATCTGAAGGTGAGCAGTGCTCAACAATTTCTGTAGGTTTTTGTTATTTTGAAACTTCTACTCTGTGATTTTTACTCTGAAGATAGTATGCTTAACATTGTAATAGAGGAAAAATAAAGTCCATATTCTAGAGGATAGCATTATTTTTCAAGAGGTATAACATAGCTTCTGAAGATGACATGTTCAGTTGACGGGAAATAAGAGGAACTTGCAAAGAAATGTGTGGAAAGAAAGGAGGAAAGGACTTGTTAAATAAAGGTCAACTCAGTTGTCTAGCGATTTTGCCCACAGTATTGTGTTTAAGATTCCCTCATTATTCAAAAGGATTTGAGTGTGAGGCAGTGGCTGAGATACTGTATGGCTCCTTTGTCTTGAGTTTGCTAGTCCCAGAACACAGAGGCTTCCCCTGCACACAATGGCACCCTCCCACCTCTGAACGCTGCCTTGAATCAATAAAAGATCAGTCTAGGGAGTTCCTTTTTATTTCACTCTTTTTTAAGCAAGTAGAAATCCAAAGTTGTGAGGGGGAATGATAAATAACAAGTGCAGCTAAATGTTGTCATTTAAAAAAAAGAACATAGAAGAAATCACCATGGGGCTGAGATATACAAACTTAGTCCTCAAATCTGCCTTTTGCATTCAGTTCCTGAAAAGTTGATTCGACAGTAGCAATGTTTTATAGGTAGAAGGCACATTCACCATTTTTGGCTACCAGCTGCATCACTACTAAAAGATCATCCCTGGTCAGCATTTTAAATATGGTAAATATTTTGTTAATTTTTATTTCACTTAATTCTGGAAAGCCTCGTAATCCCATAGGTTGTGTTCAAGCAGCAGTCTTCACTGATTATCTTTTCTCACCTTATGCTTGGCTTAACAAATGTGTTCCTTGACTATTTCTCTAAAGAATCGTTTCCCTTCCTGAAGTTTCTTCTGTCTGAATTTACGGTGTGGAGTTGCCAGAAATGCTGCATCTCCAACAAGTGGCCAGAAACTAAATCAGTTTCTCCCAATCAGCAAGTACCCATCTGCTAGCTAGAATCTCCATGTGCTTGTTCTGTTTATTACAGCAGCTGAGCCTCAAACTGGGTTCTTTGTGGGCCACTGTCAGATGCTTAACAAGGTGAATCAAAGGGAGCCCAGTCATTAGGAGTGGTGTTAAGACACCTCAGCTGGAATCTGATTTTCCCATGTTTTTCAAGTGCTTACCTACAGCTTCCCCTGATAGCTTTACCAAAGGACTTCACTGGGGGATCGACCAGACGTGGGGATGATACTTGAAACTTCAAGCAAAAATGCTTGTGCCATGCTATTTTTTAGTCTTTGTATCTTATTTTGAATTGAAAAAATATTTTAGCAATTATCAATGCACTGGCTTGACCATTCTGGGCTTTTGAATAATAGTCTTATTAGGAAAACTGTAAAGAAAATCCCATCTCACCAAGAAAAACAAACATACATTCAGTGAAGTACTTACAGTGTAAGGAGAACTACAGTCAAGAATCACATAATGAAGGCATAGATGATACAGTAATGGTGGTAGAGTCTTAGGATGTGTTACGTATTTGCTAATAATAATTCTAAGAATGTCTAAAGGACAGGAAGTTCAAAGATGAGAAAGACACATACAGTAAAACTGTGATGAAGGCTAGGCTGTTCCAACCAATAAAATTATAATCCAAATTACTTCTTATTTTATCTTGGTTTTCAACAATTGTTGTAAATAGCTTTATGTTTTTAAAACATTCCACAAGCCCATTTTATTTCTTTCATTTTCTACTCCTGCTCTATTCATACTTGGGCAATCCTGGTAAGGAGAAAAGAACCTATATTTATAGAAATAATAATTAGAAATTATTTACATAGGTTCTGATTGAGCAAGAGTCTGATATTCCAGCAAAGAACTGAGTGGTCTCAAGTCATGTCCTTTCCCAGAATAAGCAGAAAGGTCTGCTTGGTTGTGTGCATTAAATGAAAAGCAGTTTTTGTAATTGCAGTTTGAAGTCTTTGGATGCTCCAAGTGGACACAAAGGCAAAGCTATCTCCAGGAACTGAAGACAGGCATTTGCAAAACTGTGAAGAGCAATTTCCAGCTGAGGCAATTTTTGTGAAACATCATGTGATTTGGCCAGTTTTGGCATTTCTAGTAGAATTCGAAGCCCAAGGAACCCATTCTTAGCCCCAGCTGCCATGCTGTGCAGGAGACAGAGAACAGGGAGTCCAGTCACCAGATGGGTCTTTTAATTGGCTGAGTGTGGACCAAAGTCTGCAGACAAAATGTCAGACACTTCCTTGCTGGCATCGTCCTTCCTAGTTCACACTGCATAAGACGCCCGAGAAGCTGCCAAGAGAGGAAGCTGAGCTGTCTGCAGACTTGAATCCTTCAGAACACCAGGAAGGAAAACCAAAGACGTGCTTTCCTTGCTAAAGCCCTTGAAGACTGCCAAGAGAGGAAGCTGAGCTGTCTGCAGACTTGAATCCTTCAGAACACCAGGAAGGAAAACCAAAGACGTGCTTTCCTTGCTAAAGCCCTTGAAGACGGTGCTCTAACTCACCACATATCACAGTGCATGCTTTCTAGTGCACATTGGAAAGCTACTCAGTTTTGAATTTATTTTTCAGTTTGGCTATTTCCAGTATTTTTTGTCTCTCCCTTGAACTGCCGCTTATACGAGTGGCAAATCCATTTTTATAGCCACAACGTGTGCCTGAACATGTAGTCAGCCTTAATTAATATTAATTACAATTAAGGAACTAGAAGAAATTATTGTTTCATAATGAAGCATTATGAAAACTTTACCTTTTTATAGTTGGGCTATGCAGTTTAGATTCAGAAATTTATTCCCTGAAGTCCTTATATTGGGTGCTGCCTTACCCTGTGATATGAGGTAAAAGGATGCTATTTTTTTTTCTGAGTAAAATAGAGGGCCTTTCACTTCACAAAGGTTTTTGGTTTGGTTTGGTTTGGTTTTAGTTTTGTTTTTTGGTGGTGTTACATGTTTTCCTAAATATGACAACTCCTTTTTCTGACATGTAAATATTCCCAGAGGGGAGTCAAAGGAACCCTGAACCGGGGAAGCACTACCCGTCAGGACATAGAAAAAAAGTGAGAGAAGCAGGAAATCAGATCCCTTTAGAAAAGTGCAACATTGCTCCAAATATAACTAATTTGCATAAGTGTCTGCCCTTATTTTACCAAAACAGAAATTCCATTTCTTTAATTATGCATACAGTGATTTTTTTTTAAAAAAAATACTTCAATATTATCTGAAGAACTTCCTCAAATTCAACTTTTCTGAACTTTACATCACACTGACTCAGAATTTCCAAGGATATGTGTAATATGCACGAGTACTTTGAAAAACATTTCAGGAGGTTCCCAGGCAGACTGCTGGCTAAGAAGCAAAGTTGTAGCTGCTCTCTTTGGCCCATCTGAGTGGCTCCTGTTCCTCCTCAGCTCTCTTCTGTGATGCTTGTTCAACCTGTCTTGTACTTAGATGTGAAAATTGAAGCGGCCAGATGAAAATCACCTCCATTACTGCTCCATTCTGTCCCTTCATGTATTATTTTTAATATCAGCATAGAAAGCCACCTATTTTTACTGTAAAATCAAAAGGAAAAGAGGCATGGGAAATCTTTCACCTTTATTTTCTCAGTAGCAAGTCCATCACTTTTTTGATATGCGACACGGTGTCACATACTAGTCTCCAGACTCTCAGACTAGGCTACTTCAGATTCCAGATTCATCACTTACTAAATTTATGACCTTAGACAAAATTACTTAAATATTCTGTATCTTAGTTCTCTCAACTATGACACAGGGGCATGAATCTTATTGGGCTAGTGTAGGAAAAAGTTATGACATTTAAAACATTTAGTGTCTGAATACCATTTTTTCCCTCACAATTATTATTAAAAGAAGATTTTGGCTCTTTTATGGAATGCCTTCTCTACTATTTCTGAAAGACTCTGTTCTTGTCTAGTTTTTGACAGCACTTTACCATGGCTCATCTCTCAACTTTCTCGGTATTTATTGTTACTGTTTTTGAGGAGAATGCTCTTCTGTCTCCCACTGAATGTGGTGCTCTATCAAATAATCTCACTGACATCTGAATGCTCTATGCCTTTCTTATGTCATGTGAATCACACTTAACTACACATTTTATTGGAGAATTTATAAAATCATTATCTTGCCTTCTAACTCTATTTCTATTTCATATCTCAATGAAACATTGGTATTCCATCTTACCACAATAGAAATTGCTATCATCAAAATACAGAAGGCAGTAAATGCCAGCAAAAGTACAGGAAAAAAGAATTCATGTAAGAATGTAAATTAGTATAGCCATTATAGAAATCAATATGGAGGTTCCTTAAAAAACTAAAAGTAGAACTATTATATGACCCAGCTATGTCATCTCTTTCTATATACCCAAAGAAATTAAAGTCAGCATACTATCGAAATAATGACACACACATCTTTTCTGCAGCATAATTTATGACAATAATAATGTTATTGAATCAGGCTAGGTACCCATCATAAACAAGTAGGAAAGAAATGTCATCCATATACACAATGGAGTATTATTTGGTCACAAAAAGAGGAAAATCCTGTCATTTGCATGAAAGTGAATGAAAATATGAAAGTGAACATAAAATATGTTAAATAAAATAAACTCCACTGAGAAAGACAAGCATCAATTTTTTTCTCTTTTATGTGGATTCTAGGAAAAAAATAAAGCAGACACATGGAAATAGAAGGGAATCTATTAGAGAGGAGGAAAGGGATGAGAGGAAGAGGGAAGGAAAGGGAGGGTAATGGGGGTGGATATGCTCATATGTATATGAAAATGTCACAGTGAAAACCCTTACTTTCTGTAATCTATATGTACAAATTTTTTTAAAAAGTTGATAGCCACAACATTGGAGAATTACTTCTAAATAACATTTTTAAAAACTTGCACCTCTTCTTTCTAGAGTAAACATTTGGACACAAAAATTACCCATATTCTTAAAATAAAATAGCATTTACGAAATAACATTTTTTCATATGGAAGAGAAATATGTTTCTGGTTCATTTAACATAATAACAAGTCCATCAGATGATGCTAAAATTAGGGTGGGAAAACTTTCATCTGATTCATCAAAAGCCTGGTGCCACTAACATTTTTTATCTTTTTTTTTTTTAATGTGAGGTTTTGGGATTCATCTCCTGAAGTATCATTAAGTAGGACTTTATATATATTGTTCAAGCATCTTACCACTTTAACCACTTTCTGCTTGCCGAATCAGTCCATAGAAATGTCAGAAGAAACAACAGGAAATAATAGTGAATAAGTTGACAGAATTTGAAGAGGAAAAGAGAATGATAGGCTTAAGAGTTTATTACAGAAAATTTATGCTTTCAGGATATATATCACCTTAACCATATGCCACTATTCAAAGATATGTTACCTTAACAAGTCATTCAGATTATAACTTTGGATATATGATTAACTTTTAAATTAACTAAAGAAAATTTTGTTCATCATAAAATATGTTAAGGGCCAATGGAATCAGAAAAAAATCCAAGTGACAAATCTTGGATCACTAACCCATATGATGCTCAAAAAGCAAAAGCCTTAGCTGATGGCCTTAGAATATCTGACATTTCAGTTCCAGTGGCAAAGGTATGCCTATGTGAAGATGGATCGTGGGGTGGTACCCAAGGACTTTAAGTATTCTTATACTTTGCACAAGATCAGGCTTATTTAAAACTGGTCATAAAAGACTGGGCTTGCCTGAAATTTTTAAACATTGTGTTACTGTATCTTCTATTACTCTGATTCCAGAGTGACAGTGTAATTGTAATTTGTCTTTTCTACTATGGCAAGGGAATGTTTTGGTCAAAAACACATAAGATTCCAGTTTCCTAAAATATATTTATGGTTGTAAATTAGTATCTGAATTATGATTTGTCTTCCTGTAAAGTCTGCCCATAGCAAGAAATGCCCTGGTCCTTTAGACTACCATATCATGTATCACAAACTCCCAGTCCAATCTCTTGGACAGTTTTAGTTCTGGATTTCAGTATCTATTTCCTGGACGATACTAATAGCTTTCTAACTTCTCTGTGGTCTTACTCCTCCTAATCCATTACCCAGCATGTTTTCAGATGATTTGTGAAACTTTTCACTTTATTCAGCTAGTTAAATTCCTTTAATGTCTCTTCAATACCTCTAGAATAAAGTTTAAATTGTTTGGTTGGGTTCAAGGCACTTCCTT
This sequence comes from Hydrochoerus hydrochaeris, assembly GCA_004027455.1. NCBI lineage: Eukaryota > Metazoa > Chordata > Mammalia > Rodentia > Hydrochaeridae > Hydrochoerus > Hydrochoerus hydrochaeris. Next base: position 19,220 of record PVLA01002493.1, read on the forward strand.
GTCTGGTGCAGTTGCACCTCTTGAGACAAGTTCTACACTATCATAGTTGTTTTTCTTGGAGATGGTCAAGTAGGTTACATATTTTAGAATGACATGCTTCTGAGTATATGTGGTCCCTAACACTTGAAACCTCTTCCTTTTCTCATTGCTTTTCTAAAAACACCTCAGTATTCTTGTTTGGTACAATAGCTAAAAGTTCAGGTAGTTTTTTAATATCCCACATCGGATCATTTTTTACATATCACTGCTGGAGGTACATATGTACATCATCACTACAGAACCTAAAACATTAATTTGCTGTATTACTGCATATCTCTGCCTTTTTTTTTTACCATAACCTCAAGGTTTAGACTCCACCCCTCACTCATCACCAGTCAGTACCGCTCATTATATTTTGCCTAATGTAGGTATTTTGTATGTATTTACTGCAACAACCTAGGAGGTGAGCAGTTAAATCCTGAAATTTTGAAAATAGAAAAATTAATTTGAAAACCCTGCATTAACTGCTTACAGTAGGACAAGGGCAACAGCGAATCCATTTTAATTAATCAATGAATTAATCTCCAGATTACTGAGAGGAAAAAAGAAAGTAGAATGAAAGTGCAGTAATAGCAATACTAATAATATAATCAACTTTGGAAATCTGGCAAATTGAAATAAACACTAACAATAAAGCATTAAATTACATCATATTAAGTCAATGTTTAAACTATAGAAAGTATATAGATGCTTGACGCCATGTTTAGCGATCATATTTAGTAGCAGAATCTCTTTCTATGTAAAATATATTTAAAACATTCAGTTGAAAACAGAGAAACAGACAGACAGAAGTAGGGAGAAAGACAGACAGATAGAATGAGAATGTAGGATAAAAATATATTTAGAGAAAATAGTTAAAAGGCAATATGTATTTGCTAATATGCCTTAGCCTAGCAATTATTTTTAATGAGATTGTGATGCTATTATTTTTCTTTAGGCTTCTGGGCATTTGTGTTTGAGATAAGTTTCAGTTCTTCTGTTTTTTAAAAAAATATTTTATAAGAGCCCCTCTCTCTGTCTCCTTGGCTTTATCAAAGCTCTAGAGAGCTGTTTGGATGATAACAAGTGCTGCAAACTGCAGGTGAATGGGCCTTAGAATTGCACAAACAGCAAAGTAAAGCATTTTACAATAACAAAGATGGAGGCTGGGGAGTCCTTATGAATATGTCATTAAGCACCTGCACTCCAGTTTCTAAACTGGAGTTGTTTGAAAAAAAGGAATTCTAACTTTTTGCCAGGATTAAATTCTATGCCAAAAATATGTTTGTTTGTGTGTTTGTTTGTTACAAAATTACATTAATTTACATAACTGTTGAACAGTGGTATTTTCCCCTCTCATTCTCTTGACTGTTCACATCTCATTTATACCAACTGCTATTCCAGACATATAGTTTTGTGGGTAGGAATTGTTTGACCTTGGAGAAACATTAAAAATAATTTTCTATGCTGAGAGTGCTTCTTTAAACAAATGAAAGTGATCTATCTGAAAGACAAAGACGTGCAGAGAGTTCTATGGGGATGCATTATTCAGAAGAAAAAAATGTATCAAGGAAATGCAAGTAGTATGGCATAAGGGATGAATAGGTAAAATACTAAGATGTTGGAATGGTGAAACTAAGAAGGACTCATTTTCAAATAAGTATTTTTCCACTCTCAAAGTTCATGGAGAATGTCTACATAAGAGTTAAGGAAAAGGTTTGCCATCTAGAGTCACATATCTTTGAGTTAAACAATAGTGTTGTAAGTAAATCACCACAAGGACTCAAGTAGGACCAGAAACAAAAACGGTTTTGAATAGGTTGTTTTAAAACAGAAGAAGTGCAGTTGAGAGAAAGCACTTACCTCAGTAAGTGTTTTATCACTCCATTATCTCAAATGGAAGATCAGTACAATGTTTATATGTAATTCAAATAGAATTTTGTATAGCCTGATATGTAGTGAGGTAGAATTATTTTTCCTTCTGCAGAGCTTGCTTCATAACTTATGAAAAACTTATGGATATATTCAGAAACCCTAATTTCTATTCCCTTTTCAGAGTTATAGAAAACAAACAGGAGCAACGTGTCAGCCTGGTCCACACTTCATCACTCTGAAGGACAGCATGGCACTGGACACAACAGTGGTTTGAAAAGAAGAGATGCTAACTTTTGGTTTGAATTAATGTCTAAATAATAATAGCATTCACTGTTTGTCAAATGGAAATAAGTTAAGTTACTTGATGGCAGAACAAGATAAGAATTATGTACATGCTAATACTCTAAGTCAGAGTATCAACTGGAACAAGACTTCAGGGTTTGTGATCCTGAAGACACTAAGAGATCTCATCACCCAGTTTCCCTATGGGCAGGCTGTTCCCAGGATGGAGACTGAGTGACTTAAAGTCCAGAATATTGGAAACATAATTGGTTCAGTTTCCTAAGGTAAGTACAAAACTGTCTCCCTCCCTTCATATAACTCTGGATGACCTTGTAATATGTACCTGTGACAATAATAAATGGAATTCAGCTTCGGTGTTATTTGTTGAAAAGTGTCTCTTGAAAAGATATGTTAAAATGGGAATTCTTCTTATCCTTGAATGTGACCTTATTTGGAAATACAGTCCTTACGATTTTAATCAAGTTGAGATGGGCCAATATGACAATAAGACCTGGTCCAATGTGATTAATGTCCGCATGAGAAGAGGATAATTTGCACAAAGAGACCACACAAAGATGATAAAATCATGTGAGAACATAGACACAAACGTTGCTGTCCACATAAAAACAGAGGTAGATTGATTCTACCACAAGCAGCAAGGTGTGCTTTCACTAGCTGATTAGAAGTTGGAAGACTCAAGGTAGGGTCCTCTTGTAGAAACTTATGAGGAAACATGACTCTGCAAACATACTAATTTCAGACTTCTAATCCAGAACTGTGAGACAATAAGTTTTTCTTGACTTTGGGCCATCCAAATTGTGGTACTATATTATGGTAGCCTTAGGAATGTAACACAAATGCCAACCTTGTGATGGGACCAGTAGTAAGCACTGACAGTGGCAGGCAGTAGATATTAGCATAGAATCATCGCTAAACTTGGACTTCCCAGGAATCAGTAATCTGAATCACTTTTTTACAAATTGGCAGCAGGTTAGTTGCCTGCCCCATTCAAAGGACATGACTGAATTCTAGTGACACATGGAGATATATTGCAATTATTTTTGCAGGGGAGATATCCAGTAGGAGATTGTTTCTAATACATTATTTCTAGTAAAGATTTAAGAAGTTCAAAAAAGTTTGCAGCAGCTTGAAAAGCAGACTTGGACATCTTCTGATCTCTCACAGGGTTGAGGTTTCAGTTTAGTTTTAGCAATGTGCCATTCTTCTGGACAGACTTCTAGAATACAAAGGTGCTATAGGCCAGGTACAACTTCATTAACCTTGGGATTTATTAGGATATAGAACTTCTTAAATAAAGGCAAATGAGGAAAGGGAAAGAAATGAGGTAGAAAGAAAAGATGGAAGGGAAGAGTAGGAGGAGAAACAGGAGTCACTGCTGTCATGATAAATGTCACTGGCATCACCATGTTCCCAGTCTGGGTCCTAGGGAGGGAGTCTCAAAATATAAAACACAATCTTTGTACAAACTTTAGTGTGAAAGATTATTGGCTGAAGAGGTGCTTGCAATTCAGTACTGGCAGGCACCTAGTTTGATGTTAGAGATGATAAAACTAAGAGTAGCAGGGTTATGTAATTTTTTGGCCAACTGAGTTAGTGTTTCTTGCCTTTTTTACATTAATAAAATGAAGTATCCTTTGCAACTCAGGTAAGTTACAGTTCTTTTGGCTGATGACCATGTTGTTCTGGTTATTGATTTGACTCATGTTAAGTCATGCTGAGAAGGGAATTTTGTTCTTCTAGCAATTCACAAAGACTTCAGAGTATGAACTACTTATTTTAAAAATCTCTCTTTTTTCATTGCAGTCCCACTGTTTTGCTGATAGAGTTTGGTGATATGGTTTATTGCCCTATCAGTATCTCTTAGTTTGTTCAATTTAGTACTAAAATTCAATTACAAAACCTGTTGAATAGTCTTCATCAGTTCAACTCATAATATAGGTTCATAATATTTTCAGAAAAAAACTTTTACTGTGCATAATATTGTGCATATCATAATATGCTTTGGAAAATAGAAAATTACAGTATGTATGAGTGGTAAAATTACAGATTTAAATAATAATAGTCTGGAGAATAGATATCTAACAGTAGTAAAATGAAAGGAAAATGTTACAGTATGCAAAGTTAAGCCTAATTATCAAAATTATTTCTGGATCTATTTCCAGTTTTCATTATTTGCAATTTATATAAAAACACTAGATAGTTTCATACAATCAGAAACCTTATTTGTGTAACACAAACACACACACACACACGCACGCACACAAACACAATGTGAAGCCTCTAAACAGCTGAATAAGTTATAGAATGAACCACTCCAGGATGTGTCATTCCCATCAAGCCAATGAAAACATTACCACATCCTGTCTGGAAGGACTCGAAAGACACCCAGTATCCAATAGTCTAGTTCAATACATAAGTGAACAACACACAAAAATAACCTTAGATGTATATTACCTTTTTGCAGAACTGACAAGAATTTATGGCATTTTTAAATTTAATAGCTATATACTTTTTCAAATTACACTTAAATATTAGAAAAACTATTCCCAACCAGAACAAGGATCCATGACAGTTTTTCTACTTCTAATTTTTAATCTAAACTTTATATGCAATGTTTTTCATGTCAAGCTTTTAAATGTCTTGAACTACAAAAATAACTAATGAAAAATATTACCATTCTCTCCCTGTTAATATCCAATTAAATTCAGGTTGCATGGGATTAGAATAATCTATTTATGAACAGAGGAAGAGTGAAATACATAACAGCCAAGAAATTCTGCATTTAAAGTCCATAAAGCATTTAAGATTCTTGAAGAAGGTGCTATATAAATACAAAATACTATCTATTGAAGTTGATTTATGACTGAAAAAAAGTAGACCAAAGTACTATACCATACTAAATATATATGTACATATACAGGACACATATACATTCATGTATCTAAAATAGGAATGTAAATAAAATCTACTTCCTGCTCAGAGATCTGAAAAACAGTTTTTTTGTTAAAAAGCTAAAATATCTTGATTCCAAATGGTGGAAACTATTCCTTTAGGGAAGGATTATAACAACATTAAAGTTTTTCACAGCATCTGAGGCAATAATTATGAATTGTTTCAAAGTTTGTCTTTTCACTCTGTTATCCTTATCTTCTTTAAATGTGAGTCAGATCAATACTCTCCCAGGAGGTTAGCAGTGCAGTTCTTAGCCTATTTTGCTAAACATTTTTTTAAAGAAAACCTCAATTATTGAAAACCTAAATAGTACCTAAGCTTCAAATAAATAAAGGAGACCACAACAACATACCAACACAGTCTTGCAAAAATGAAGAGGCTTATTTATCACCCTGTTTCAGAAGACTAAAGCCATGACACTGTTTTGTAGCAACAGGGGCAGCAAGCAATGTACAGGGATTGGCAGTGGGTTTCTATTCTAGTTTAGTTTATTTTACCAAACGTGACTCCCAGAAAATAGCGCCCTATGCACATCTCAGCTTTTTCATTTCAAAAATGAGATAAAATTTGTGAAGGCGAGTAAAAACTAAATGAAACACAGCAAGTGTTTCTTATATATTTAGATAATGGTTATTATTGTTTCTGCTGCTGATAAAAAGTTACTAAAGAATAAAGTTATACAGAAGATGCTCTAGATCAGTTTATTCCATTCACATACCTGAGGTCTTCCAAACCTGTATTGATGACCACTTTCTCTACGGGCTTAGTAAACCATATTTCTATTTCTCCTTGAAGCTTAAATTCATCTCCATCATGGAAAGTGTCCAGATTAAACACTACATATCAAGTCATTAGAATGCCATTTTTAGAACATATATAAACAGTTATTTTTAAAATTTACCACAATTCAATTTGAGCAGGAGCTAATGTACAATTTAAAAAAAAAAACACTTTTTAAATGCCATATGAATACTTGCAGAACAGTTTTGGCTTTTAAAAACTATCACTTTTTCATTAATTGGCATTAGGTTGATTTAATACCATCTTCTTTCTGATGTATGATTACACTGGAGGATTACAGACATGGCTATTTTGTCATATTTTTGTTTTCATAAAACAGTCAGTGAAATTTTGATTATAAATTTAATGTTGATGAATCACCAATAGTGCGGTATAAAGAAAACAGGGATGAGACAGCTCCCTCCAAGATGCCCTTCATTGCTCTATATTTCATGCTAATCAGTGTAATGGACTTATTAAATACACAATTGGAGATACAGAAAATGGGCTGATTAAATTTGCAAATAATATGATACCAGGGCATGAGCCAGTACACTGAGTCACATAATTATGATTTTTAATAATGTCAAAAGACAAAAGTAAAAGCCAATAAAATTCAATATGATAAAGTAATTACATACACAAAAATATAACATGAATATGAGATTTAATACCCATAAGGCACAGCTATGGAAATATGTATGGATATAAACAGTACTCTTACTACTACCTCCTTGCAAATAACACTCACTCTAATTCAATCATAGTCTTCTTAAAATGTTGAAAACAATTTTTGATGAGCATCATTCTTGTTGAAAACAATGTTATGACATTGTAAAGGATTTTATTATGTAATAAGGACAGCAGAACCAAAATGGTATCAAAGTAAATACCAAAAACTCCATACAAACAAGTCTTAGATCTAGATTAATGACTGTGAACTGTAGGTGTTATTAACAGCAGTACCACCTCAACCTGAGACTATGAAGACAGGCAGTTTACTCATGAGGTCCAAGTTCTTAATCTCCATACAATATAAAAAAGTGCACAACATGATCTGGGTTATAAATCAAAAATCTGAAATCATGCCATAATTAACGTATCAACCTTATGTCCCCATGTGCATTCATAATCTGACACAGCTATACAAACCTGTTCCTAAGGTACTGGTACAATTCCAGCATGGGACTTTGGAGAGATTAAATATTTTATCAATATGTTTTAATCCTTCATCTAAAATAGTAGTAACAAATTTTTATAAAGTTTTAATGATAATTAGCAATAATAAGCACAAAAGTCTTAGCTATAATGACTATAAGCAATTAGTTTTATTGCTTTATATTTTGTGAAAGGGTTATTTTTCTATAACATTTATTTATTTATGTATTTATTTATTTTAGGCAGGGTGTCACTATGTAGTACAGGCAAGCCTTGAACATCTTTATGTAGCCCAGGCTGGCCTCGAACTCATGGCGATCCTCCTGTCTTAGTCTCCTGAGTACTGGAATTATAGGTATGTGCCATCACACCCAGCCCTATAACTAATTTATAACACAAATTCTTAATTTATTTGTTCCTCTGTTATAGTACATGGATAGATGATATTTAACAAGTAGCATTTGGTACACTGGACACAATAGTTCAGTTCTGATGTTGGATCAGATCTAAACACAGGCTCCTACAGACGGTAAACAGTACAAGGAACACTATGTTCTCACCTACCTCACAACATAATTCCGGTATCAGTCTAGAATTTAGCCTTTCTACTCTGGCCTTCTGTAGTATCGTTGGAACAAGATCCTATGTGACTGTGATTTCGTTCTGCATGTCCTGCTTTTCAGGGAGAGAGGTTATGCAAGGCTTCCACAGTAGAACTGCTCTGTCCTTTTCCAAAGAAGACAGCCTTAGGCTACAGATCCCCAAATAGAAACAAACATACAGGGGTTCTGAAGGCCCTGACTTCTGGGAATGGAAAAATTACTGAAATCACTTCTGTCTGGACCCAACAATTCATTATCTCCCAGAAACAATGGAGTTTATTTCTGCTAAGGGACTGCTGTCCTGCTCTAGACTGAAAGAATAATTCTAACACAGACATAAATGCTCAAACCCTTATGCTTAAGTCTTTTGCTTAATTTTATTCTCTAATGCTGTAATCAATCTGAGCTAGGAGGGAGATTTTTTTATAGCACAAATTTGGAAAAAATCTAATTTTATTTTATATGAAAAATACTGTAGCCCTTTATAGGATGCTCTCCAAATATTTCAGAAAAATACTTTTTATATTTTTTTCTTTTTACAATTGTGACTTTTAAATGAATATCAAAACCTTGATTTCAATTTATAGTTGATGGGAGAAACTGGACTTAAATATTTAACCAGATTTGGTAATGGATAAATGTGCATACTCAATTATAAAAGATCGATAAAGGGCACCCTGTTGCCCTAGATTCATTTTCAACGTTGTCATGAAGAAAGAAAAAGAATGAAAAACTCGACCTCTCAACCCCACTTACTTTTTGTTGCTGTTCTTTTGCTGTTTGGTTTTGATTTTTCTGAGACATAGTCTCACTGTGTTTGGCTAGGTAGTGCGGGCTGTCCACAAACTTCTTGTCATTCTCCTGCTTCAGCCTCACCTATGCTGAGACTACAGGCACGCACCACTCAGCCTGCCTAACAACCATTTTAGAGATAAAAACAACACAACTTTGAATTGTTAGCTATGTTATCTGTTATTCCTGAGGCTCACATTCACATTACAAAGAATGGCATATTTGTGAGCATAGGGCACATAAACAACTGCAGAAAAACAACTGTGGGATGCTATCTAGATCCCATGTAGGTGTGTGTTTGTCCCAATCTAAATTTATGACAGTATTCCAGAAAATAAGTAGCCAGAAACAACAGAGGTGACTTTGTGTGGCATGTATGTGTCACCAATCTGTTTCCACAAGGCAGTTTTACTTAGTTCAGTGAGGTGAGCAGAGCTGGCAGGAGTGGATACTATGGAGAATTGACCTGGACCAGATCTGTGGAGGGTGGACCCTAGGAAGGGAACCTAGCATACAGGGATGAGACCAGAAAAACTTCATTTTACTTGAGGCACTACTTTGGGAACGTTGAATAAGGCATAGTTTGACTTACAGTAAATTATGTTGGGCATTGGAAGCAACGATGCTAATGCTTGAATCTCTCAGAAACACATCGTTATCTAAAATAAGGCAGGATCTGAAGGTAGTGTACAGCAACCACGGGCCTGATGAGTAATGTTAAAGAGCCTAAGTTCTGGCAAACTAAAAGACCAGTCCAGCAAGTCGACAGCTACTGAAGATTCGGTGAGGTGACGGTAATGCCCTAATGGGACTGCACTGACCCTAAGACAGGTGTGTCCCCATCTAGACCATTGCTCACCAGAGATGCAGTGCTACTTACTAATTTCCTGAGTGAAGTACTAACTCTTCATGGAATACCCATATGTTTAATAATTTGGGGACATTTTTATTATGAGATTCTTTTCCATAATTTCTATATTTATCTCCTGATAAACTTGAAAATCTTCCAGCTCCACCTGTGGTGATATTTACCATTCTATTTCTACAAATATACTTTTGATTAAAAATAAATTTCAGGTGACATCAGGAATCCCTGTAATTGCAAGTTGCTTCTAGTCTTCAAGGACAGAATTGGGGGTACTAATTCTCACTCCAATATTCCTATTGCCTCTTTCCTCAGAAGCCAAAGTTGGGGCTGTTTCATTTCTTCTCCCTCTGTATACCACTGCCGGGCCCCCACTTAAGTCTTTCTGTGTCTGACAGGGCTTTATTGCTTCACTTACACTGCAAAAAAAGTAAAATATAAAGAATGCCTGCATGCTTCCTTAATGAAACACAAACATTTTATTTCAGTATTTGGTCAAAATAGTTTCAAAAAACTAATATATTTGTCAGATAAATATGATGTTAAACTTATGTTTATGATTAACACAGAGAATTTTATAAATTTGGTGATTTTTCTTTTACTATTTTTACAGAAAATATAACAAGACAGTGTTATTGTGAAATATTCATTAGAAAGGCAAAATTAGGGTATTATAATAAATACCCCTGTAGAGACTAACAATTAGTGACTAAAAGATATTTTCAAATTTAATTCCATGGTAAAAGTTTAGAGTGTAAATTTTCTGGACTCAGTAATTACTATATCTTTAAGATTATTCATGAATTATCAAAATTTTAGCCAGTGTAGTAGCATATGCCTATAACACTAGCTATTCAGGAGGCTGAGGCAGGAGGACTGCAGTTTGGAGGTCTGTGTAGTGAGACTGTCACAAAACAAAAATAACTCAGTGGTAAAGTGCTTCCCTACTATGCTTGAGACACTGGATTTTTTTCTGCAGTAATCAGTGGGGAAAAGTTAACTAGACATATTAAAATTATATTTTCTATTTACTCTTCTTTTCTATAAGGATGAAATATTTATTTTTGGCCTTCTAAATAAAAAAAGGAGAACATATTTGGAAGAGTTAATGAAAATAATGTTGGAACTGTGCTAATATTTGTGCTTCTTTCTTTGGGAATTATATTAATAAAGAGGTTTTCTGATTATTCCCTACAGTTACTGAACTTATACCATTTTAAAATGTTCACATTAAGGAATTCAAATGTAGAAGATACAGTTGAATAGCTATACTAAGGTAGCTAAAAATTTTAAAAAATTAAACATTTTTGCTGTAGAATCATCTTCTTTTCTATAAAATTTTTGTAAGATTTTTTTTTAATTGACAGAATCTCAGAATAGGTTAAATATCAAGAAAACCATAGTATTAGCATAAAGCTACCAACCTCAGGAAGGTAGACAGTGCATGTCTAATGACTGGAGGCTTTGAGTGACTTTTACACTAACTGGAAGTGCATTTCATAAACTCACAACTGGAGCAAGCTACAGATGGTAGAACTGAAATATATTTGTATCACATAAAATGTTTTCTGTCTTTGTTCACCCACCCCGCTACCATTCCAGAGTGTTTTCATGCCCAATTACTCCTGAACAGACTAACCAGAAGGGAGAAATATATTACTATCTATTTATTCAAAAGTTCATCTTAAAAACACACATTAATAATTTGAGGGGAGAAAAAGTATTTGAATATGCTGTGCTAGGCAGCATCTACACTCAGCTATTTCCACAGCCTTGAAAATTAGGGATGAAATAGTTTCATATTTTAACATCAAGTAATAGTGAATCTTTTATTTAAAAAGCAGTTTCTTGTGTGAGATTTTAAATTGTTTCAAATTAAATTTTATATTTGGAACATGGTCATATTTGTTCTGACATTTGAAATTCCACAATAAACAGGAAGCTTTGTAACTGTAAAATGGGCTTAATAAATTTTGAACAAACTAAATTATAGATTATGACTTTTAGGCCAATATATATTAATCTCAGTAAAAATCAAATAGAGCTGGTATTTTACTTGTAATAGAGGAAAATAATTTGTTTTTATATTAGTCTTAGTCTTGACCTAAGTATTTACAAATCAATACTAATTTTATATTTAATGGCATTCATAAATGTCTTTATGAAGGAAGTTTAATACTTCTGCTGTAGTTACAAATGCATTTTTAAGTACATGGAGAACTTTAAAAGGACAAAAGAGAATTTAAAGGTGTTATTTAAATAAATGTACAAGATGTCTCCCAGCAGTGAAGAAATCTTTTGTTAAGTAGCTCCAAATATTTGCATGATTCTGAAAGACTGGTATACTCATACATTGAAGCTAGATTTGAAGTGAAACATCTAGAGGGTGTCTTGAAAAAGTTGAAGCTCTGGTTGCTTCTCTGTTGAGCAGCCCCACCCAGATTCTCCTTTAACTTGTTCCCTTCCCCTCTCATTCCCCACATCTATGGAGCCTATGCTGGGTTCTACCTAAAGCAGTTTTTCAAAGGCAACTGTGGATCTGAATAGCCTGGGTGGGTTCTACTAACTCACTGTAGAGACCAAGATTCCAAACAAATCAGAAACTTGGGCTGTGTTTGTGCGTATGATTGGAAGCAGGCAGCCATTAGTATTTTTTAAAATCCTTGATTCCATGTGTGGACAGAGTTCAGAATCATATCCTTAATAATACAATTGTGTTTTTGCTTTTCATTTCTGATGTTCAAATTCTGCTATGGGGCTTTTAAGTCCCCAAACCTGTTTCTCATCTACATCCATATTTGTCTACCTCTGTTCATCTGAATGTTCTTGTCCATGTCCTGTGGTCACGTGTAGATCAAGCCTGCTTTGCTCTTGCTCATCAAACCCACAAGAGAAGCTGATTTCCTTCTTCTTAGAGCTGTTTTCTTTAAATTTCTGGCTGATCACTGGTCTTCTTAGATCATTTGTTATAGTGCAGCCAGAGTATTATTTTAAAGTGGAAGCACCATCAAATCACCTCCTTAGTGAACTCCCATCTTAGTTTTCTCTCTTTGCTGAGGCAAAATACCTGACACCCAAAGTTAAAGGAGGATGAGTTAATTTAATTCACAGTTTGTAGAGGTTTCAGTTCATAATCAGTTAGTTCTCAGGTAGAGTGGTTTGACAGAGGGGCATCGAAGAGAACAATTCATGGCACCCACAATATAATAAAAGCAACAAACCAGGGAGGGAGAAGCCTCCCTGACCCTTATATAATATGCAGACTACCTTCCCTAGGGCAGGTATAGCACTCACATCCTTAATTCTAGCCACAACTATGTCAAATCAATCAGTGGACTAATTACTAATTGTCACCCTTGATCCCAGCACCACACATGAAAGATGCAGACACCTCAGAAAAACCCACTCCCATGACTGCATGAAGTTTTGGGAGGACACACAGACACAAACTGTAACACCTTCCAATGCATTGCTATTTGTAATCTCAATTAAACAATCCCCATAATAGTATTTTTTCTGACCTGCTAGTAAAAAATTTTTTCAGCTGCAATTACTCTATATAAAATCAGTCTTTCTTTCTTTCTTTCTTTCTTTCTTTCTTTCTTTCTTTCTTTCTTTCTTTCTTTCTTTCTTTCTTTGGCTTGAGACTTATCCTTAAATATCTTCTTTACTCATTTGCTTTTCCTCAGTATTACCAACACAAACTTAGAAAATGTGTTCATTCCCTTTAAACACTGTAACCCTCAAATCCAGTTCTGTACATTTACTCTACAGGTGTTTTATTAATTGCTAAATGGAAGAAAATTCACTTTGATTTCAGATTTCCACATGCCAGGCTACAACTATCCAGTTGCAGCCCCTCCAGGGTGCCCTGTACTATTGCAACCCTCCGTACCTATTGGCCCCCTGAGAAAATGTATCCGGATTGTCATTATTTCTTATTCCCATCCATGAGTACAAAAAAAGGAACCAAATTCATATAGCATATCCTTAGAGTCTCCCTGAGAATCTCATTTCCTGGAGACTGTCCCCAGGCTCTTTCATTTTTGACCTCTAACGTTTCTATGGCAGTGAAAAAAAATCCTCAGACAGATAACTTTCCATTATCATGGATAATTGCCAGTTAACAATGCACTATTATCCTCCAAGGTAAGTTACTTCCTTTAAGCAATTTCTAAAACATTATAGGTTTGAAAATGCATTCTTTTAGTCAGCAAGCTGTAATTCAAGAAACTAATACTTTGGAGAATCAATTTATATCTGTAAGCAGGAAGACACACATGTACCTCTTAAAATACTTAACCAATGCTTAGTAATATATATTTAAGATACCATAAACTAGAACTTTTTCCAGATTATCGGTGGCAACCTATACTTGCAGACATGTATGTAATTTAGTTTCTAAATATATATTCTCTTTTTTAATTCAAAAATATCCCTTTTGACATTGTTTACCAATATTGTTTCCAAGATGTGAACCCTCACCTGTATTCCTTCTCTTTACTGGTATTAAGCAGAACATCTTTGCCTTGATAACTATGATCAAATTAGACCACACCAAAATGTAAGACCCTCTAGCATGCATTTGATTTTCTGTATGAAAATCATTAAGAAATTCAACTTTTTAAACTATATTCCTTGAAGATCTATATAGCTTTATCCCTCTTGTCAGTCTTCATGTAAAAACCTGAAACAGGTCTGGACCAGTGATGTTATACTAGACTGCCTTATTCTTCTACATATTTAACTTAATGGGGTGGAATTTAAGAAAATAAAATATGAAATCATATATTTTGGCAGATGGAAAATTAAATGTTGTAGTTTTTATTCCATTTTTAAAGCTCTAATAAAATTTCCTCCAAAATATTCAATTTTCAAGATGAACTATAAATCTACAGAAGTTCTGGATTATACTTTATCCAAGGTAACCTTACTGAACACTGCCATCCACTTACAGGAGTGAGGGAGTGGATCAAAATTGACAGGATGTTAACTGTCCTTCATTTCTAAGTAGCTCAACTACTGCCCTTGTATTATGTTTGAAAGAAAGAAGATATCATTGTGGAGAAGATTGGGAACTCATTTCATATGGTTTCATAATATGGCATGTTAAAGCACCATAAACTGCTTTTCAAAGCAAATGATAAATAGGATAAGTTATATAATATAGTTGTAATATAAATAGGATAAGTAATATAGTTGTTTAGAAGAAATGAGAGTTAATCTCTTCATATGTATAACACATGCTTATTATAAACATTGAAATTTAAATATCTTAAATTAAAATGTCCAAAATCTTAAGTAAAAGAAGTACATGTTTGCCAGGGATATAGCTTAGCACATACTGCCTCCTGTTAAGTGCAAGGTCCTAAATTTGATTCATGGTACCAACAACAAAACAAAAGAAGTACAAGTGAATTGCCCACGTATCATAAAATATTTAGCATAATAAATGAAATGAATGAAAATTAATGCAACCATATGTTATTATTTCAAATATTGTAGTAGTGAAAATTTGGTAAGAAGTCTATATTCAATACTACTATGGAGTTTTGTCAAGGATATACAGAAATCTATATTTTATTCACTACCAATATGCAGGTCTCAAGATATAAAGTTCCCGAGGAAAGCAGTTCAGAGAAAACTATGTTTAACAAAGCCAAAAATGTTTTCAGTTTTAAATTATAAATTTTCTTTTTCAGATTTTACTCTAAATATCCAGATATTTTCAAAGAGATGGTGTACCATAATGTTTACTGTATCACTGTTCATAACAAAAGTACAAACAAATAAAAACATCCTAAAATAATAATATGGAATAAACAAAATCCAATCTCAAACATCTAGTCTATCAGGAACAAGTAGAGGAGACATTGAAATAGAGAACATTAAAAGTCAGACACCTGAAATTTCTGAAAAAACAAAAAAACAGAAAGTGACAAATCCATAAGGCTATAGAGGAAATCAGATTATAAATAATCTGTCATTTAAAGAAACAAATGACAACCTTAATAAAAGAGTTGCTCAGCATAGCTAGACAAGAAGTAGAAAAAAAAGTACAGGATCATGAGAAAATGATGGAAACCTTGAATGAACAATATGGAAAAGAAGTAGAATGCATGAAACAAATTCAAAGAAATGTCCAAGACATAAAAAAGTTCTATTGAATACTGATGAAACTGTTTGAATGAAGCTGAGGATAGAATTTCAGACTTTGAGGACAGGGTCACAGCTAGAGAACGTGAAAGGAAAGAACTTTAAAAAGGCAGCATGAAATGACAATTCAACAGCTTCAAGATGATGCAAAGAGAAGCAATATAAAACTGATAGCCATCAATGAAGTTAAAATGGATCAAAGATCTAAATATTAAAATGGAAACACCATATCTACTGGAAGACAAAGTAGGTAGAAATCTTGAATATATAGGGATAGGCACAGAGTTCATGAACAAAATACAAGCTTCGTGGGAATTTCTTCAAAGAACCAACAACTGAGATCTCATTTTATTAAAATGTTTTTGCACTTCAAAAGAAATCACCAACAAATTGAAAATAAAACTCACAGAGTAGGAAAGAATTTTAGCCAGCAACTCTTCAGATAAAGGACTTATATCCAGAATATACAAAGAATTGAAAAACATCAAGCCCCCAAATTCAAAGACTCTCTCCAAAAATGGGCATCTGAGATGAATATGCATTTCTCAGATGAAAATATGCAATTGGCAAATAAATACACTAAGAAACGTTTACTATAGCTGGTCATTCAAGAAATACAAATTAAAACAACATTGAGATTTCATCTCCCTCCAGAAATAATGGTTGCCATCAAGAGATCAACCAGTAACAAATGTTGGCAGAAGTGTAGAATGGTGTCACAATAGAACTGTGTCAATCAGTATGGAGATTCTTCAAAACACTAGGATTGGAAGTCCCATTCTACCCAGCTGTTTCCCTCTTGGGTATTTTCCCAGAAAAATTGAATATGTCATGTCACAGCAATATATGTGCATCCATATTTATAGCAGCACAATTTGTAATAGCTAAATCTTGGAAACAACCAAAATGCCCATCAACTATGGAATGAATGAAAAAGATGCAGCATTTTTTTGTAATGGAATATAACTCAGCTATAAAGAAGGATGATCTTGAGACTTTTATAGGTAATGGAGGTAACTTGAGACTATACACATAAGTGAAATAAATCAGACTCACATTTGTAAATTTGTATTGTGTCCTTCATGTAAAAATAAATAATAATCATAAAAAAGTGAAAGAGTAGTAAGATCCAAAATATACAATAGATATTGTAATAATGAAAGGGAAAGAAAGTATATAAAAGTAAAGAAAAACTTGTAGGCATACATATATAACTGTATGTATAAGTGTGAAAGATAGATAACAGTACTACTATTTCTGTTAGTTCATCCAGAATAATAGTTTCTACTCTCATTGTTTGTCTGCTCATTTTTTATGCTTAAATTTTATAACTTGAGCAACTACTTCTAAAATAACAATATGTAATATATTAGCTAGCATTGATTTCTTACTGTTATTTTTTTGAAATTCTGTATTATTTCTACCATTTTTCTGCTTTGATTTGTAAAACTAAATAAAAATTAAAATCCAGTTGATGACGGAGGATATACACAAATTAGCCAAAATTCTGACACCTTAAAAAATATACCTACTTTCAACATGGCCTAGTCCCACAAAAATTTTCTACTATGGATTTTATTCAGCTTATTCTCTGTGTTTACTGTGAAAAATACTCTGTGGACATCTTGATTTTCTTATAAAAAAGGACACAGTTCAGTAAGTTTTTGAAACAATTAAATATTAGTTTTTTATGTAAATTCAGTAAACTTAAATACTCAGATTGCTTCAAATAAATAAATTAATTAATTAAAAAAAATAAGAATGACTTACATGTCCTGGATGATATCATTCAGCATTGAACTTGACCTACAGCCTGAATATTCTGAGTGTGGCCCTTTTATCATCAGCATCAGAGAAGCCTGGAATCTTATTAGAGATGTCCAGGTCTAGAGATGTCCTTACCTATGATCTGTTAGACAAAAACCTACACTTCACAAGGCCCTTCTCAAAAAAACCCTCCACACTGAAGTTTCCACAGTACCAATGAGATGTAATAACATTGATAGTAAATAAATTTTAACATCAAGAAATACATGACAAATTTATTAGAAGAGAAAAAAAAATCTTTAATTTTGTTTTCCTCCTGGGCATTTCCTCATAGATTATTAATCATTTAATTTTTACCTCAATGCTTTCCAATTCTTAGCAGTTTATAATAGAAAGGCAATGAGTACAAAAAATACAAGAAGAAAAATTCAAAGAATGACAAATTTGGATCTTAAAAACAAGAGAAGCCACGGTTTTACTTGTACATTAAGCAAAATCAATAGCTACAGCACATTAAAAATATAAACCTTAACTATGTCATTAATCCACAGAAGTCCCCTGGGAAGTATCAAATATAGAGAAGAATACGATTTCTCTTTTTTTCTCTCCCTGCCCCAGTACCACACAAATATTAAAATTGCAATAATCAGTATGTCTTCTAGTATTCCTTTCAGATTAAACATGTCACTACCTACTTTGTATCATTGATCTTATTAATTTGTGATATTTTGGTCTCAAAAATCCCTTGTAATTTTGATACTACATTTGAAAATCTAGAAGTTGGTGAGATGCCCAAAAGTAAATATTAATATTTCTTCTTAACCAAGTCTAAGGTACTTCACATGTTCATCCTAAACTTCTTTGCTTAATGTATTAACAGATGAAGATATACATACAATATATACATGATAAAGATATTCAGATTATTACAAAGGAATGCATAAAAATTGATTGTAATTGCTAAACAATATGTTCAACCAACAAATTCAATAGTAATTTTGCAAAGTATATATCTACTAATAGCTTAAGTGATTGATTTTTATAGACACATAGGTACTGTGCTAAGTATAAAACATATAAAATTGAAAAAGATAAAGATATAAACTGATAACTGCATAATCTACTGGGACATAAACTTGTATTTTACTTCATGTTTGATATTTATTTTTATTTAATTATTCTTCCCTTTTATTTGTGTGAATGATGATTAAAAAGCATGTCATTTTGATACATTTCTACAGAAGTGGATAAATACACACCAGATAATTAATTGTAATTGAGAGCTTAGAACATCATTTTGCTTTTGCCATTCAATTTTCAATGTAGGAAAATAAAGGGCATTTTTATCAATCAAATGTTTAGAGAGTGGGGTTTAGACCATACCCCTATTGTGGAAAGCTAAATCATCATATTTAAATATGATGATAAAAATGGAAAGAGAAAGGTTTTTAAAAAGAAGCTTAAATGTCATACAAAGGAAAATACCATCACTCTGAAGAAATAATAGTTTTTGAAAATCCTTGGAGAAATGTTTTTAATCCTTAACAAAATGAAAGAACTTGCAGATCCTTGACCATAGCAAGGCACGAGAAAAAGGAGAGATTGAAATGAAAACAATCGAAATGGTGAAAATTAATACAAATAATACTGTGAAAAGTTCAAGGAAGCTCTAGAATTATCTGGAAAGTTTTGCTTCTGTTTGACACAAGGACCCTATTTTTCAGAATTTTTTTTTTCAAAAGTTGTAATGAGTTAATGCAAAATCCATGTCTTACAATTGTTAAAATTGATAGCCATAGTTGAACTAAAATATCAGTGTCCATCCCTACAAATATAAGTGATGGCACACCATTTAATAGCATTCTAACTAAACATCAAAAGTGATGTGAAAGGCTTTGTATTCACAGAGTAAAATGTTCCTGCTTTGAGACATCATTTGTAGTAATCTTTCCTATGCAAAAATTGTCTACCTATCTAATATCTATTTATCTATCTATCTATCATCTATCTGTCTATCTCTATGCTTTAATCTTGATTTACTGGGATTTTGGTTAGCCTTTTCATGTGTCTTTTTCACTAGTGTATGTTTGTGATACACACTAATCATGTTTATTTTGAGGAATTGGTGTATATACATAATGCTGTAATCTTGGTCACTTTTAGTCATCTACCCTCCCCATTGCCTCTTCCTCATTCCTTAGCTAATATTCACATCCCACACTCTGTCTCTCTGTTTCCTAACCATCTCATACTATGGTTTTTAAATTATTTATACCTGGAATAAGAAAAAAATTAAAGGAGAAAAATGAAACTACGAAGGCACACCCATGGGCAAGATCATCCTCAACAGAGCCCCAATTGCCTAAGAAACAATAACAAGAAACAACAAATTGGGTATCTAATTAAACACTTCTGCACAGCCATGGAAATAACCAACAGGGTGAAAAGGAAAACCGACAACATAGGAAGCAATTTGCCAGCTACTCATAGGAAAGTGGACTAAGATCTAGACTATATAAAGAATTTAAAAATATTAGGTATCTTCAAAATATAAGACAATCAAAAACAGGCAATTGAACTGAGTAAACAATTATTAAGTAAAGAAGTGTAAATGGTCAATAAGTACATGAAAAAATGTTCAGTATCTTTAGCTCCAACAGAAATACAAATTAGAGCAACACTGAGATTCTACCTTATTCCATTAAGAGTGGCTATTATCCAAACAAACAATGCTGGTAAGGTTATATGGAAAAAGAACACTTCTTTTTTGGTGTGAATGTAAACTAGAACAGCCATTGCACGGATCAGTATGGAGATTTCTAAACAAACAAACAAACTTGGAATTCCATTTGACCCAAGCTTTACCACCTTGATATGTCTTCAGTTAAAGTCATCACATTACAATTTTACATGCATGTGTGTGGTTCTTTTTAGCAGCACAACTCACTATAACTAAAGTTCAGAAGTGACCTATATGTCCATCAAATAGATAAGGAAAACACGATATATACAAAGAAGAATTTAGACCTGAGGAATGGAAAATTTGAGGTGTTTGTAAGAAAATGGATGGGTCTAACTGAAATAAGTCAGACACGGAAGGTTAAATATCACGTTTTCTCCAATATGAAAGACTCAAAGCATAAATAACTTCTCTGTATTGTAAAAACTTATGTTTCATTTTATAGCAACATATCATATTTAACAAAGTGTCATTTTAAAAGGGACTAGAACTTCATATTTTCCAGTGGACTGTTCAATTTACTTGCCAAGTACATACTTTTCACAAAAAATTTAGAATGCAAATATTGAGCAATAAAAGTGCATTTTTATCAGATTTTACATTTAACAAAAGTAAATCCTCTTATATTAACTTACAAACTTGTTATTTATCTTTCAATTTCAGAAATAATCTATATTATTTCAAGGAAGACCACTATATATTGACCCATTAGAAGCAAAATAATTTAAAGATATCCATAAAATCAACAATGTATACACCTTAATGATTGTTTCTGATAAGTTATGGATAACTCAGTAAAGTAATAACTTGCCACATCATGCTTTCAATAGCCTTTACTGAGAAGACTAATTATTCAACTTTTAGAAAACTACCACTCTAAACTTTTCTTGTATAAAAGATAACATTAGATCACACCAAACACCTTCAAGAGAGCTGTATTTATGAAAATTTTAATTCTTGTTTGCTGGATAAAACTACTGTTTCTTCTCTGTTTCACAATTATAAGGCTGCAGTCCCTGAATCTGTCATAAAGGCTCCTGTATTTTATAATGGTTAAATATTGATAAGGAATATAGACCAAGTTATTCCCTATTTTAGGAAACCTATTAAATGCAATAATATTTGTATTCATTAAGAAGATGGTACTTATTGATTGATATTCTTTTGTGTAGAAAGTTAAAAAGTTTTTTTATTAAATATGATTAAGTCTGTTTGAGAACAAACTATAGCAGACTGCTCAAGGGTTCCAGAAATATCTTTATTCCTGTGGCCTAAAATGCTTCAGAAAGTTTTTCAGTGCACTTCCAGGTCAAAAGAAATATATTTCAATTCTGTTAGTTAAGCAGAACTTCACACAATTTAGTAAGTGTTTATACTGAACAATTTAGAAATCATCTCAAAAGCAATACATATAATTTGAAAGAAAAATATTTTTGTTTTAGTCTCATATGCTGACAGCTACTTTGTGGGAGTATGTGCACATCTACTGGTTTCCACATGCTACGTGTGCCAATCCTTACAGTCAGACTACAATGGCTCACTATATTCCTAATTCACATTTCTATATAGCAGGTGCTTTTTTTTTTTTTTTTTTTTTAAACATTGACAATGCCTCACTGGGGATAAAGCTATTTGACACAGTGCCTGCCTGGCAAGCGTGAGGTCCTGAGTTTGATTTCCAGTACCAAAAAAAGCCTCAAACTTAGTCTCAGTAGATGTTTGCAACCAGAACAGACTGAATAATGTTGCAACTGTGAAAGACTTCAGTGCAGTACTGCACTGAGTCTGATAGATGACTACTATCGTTTTCCTTAAAATAAATAAATAAATAAATAAATAAATAAATAAATAAATAAATAAATAAAATATCCCAGAGTATTGCCATAATTTTGCTAATGTTCCAGGGTTTCTTAGGACAAAAATTGGCATTCATTTTTAGTTGACAGTATTCTCAGTTCCCTAAAATCAAAATGCCCGATAAACGATTTTTTCCTGGTAATTCCTACTTTGTATCAAAGGCACTTTATCACGTACAATGTTGCACTTTTCTTCTGCTTTTCTTTCTCTTTCTTTTTTTCTTTCTTTCTTTCTTTCTTTCTTTCTTTCTTTCTTTCTTTCTTTCTTTCTCTATCTTTCTTTTTTTTCTTTTGCTTAACATGTCTAAATTCACCACTGATTTAATGATGATAAAAATCACATAAGAAAAAAGTGATAAAAATGAAATTCTGTTTCTAGTGAGCTGTACTTGTACAAGTCTTTCAAACAGAATAAACTAACCACTATGGAGGTGTATTTCATGAATCAAGGGATGTAACAGGGCAGGAAAAGAAAACCATGAATTCTGGAAAACAGTGGAAAATATGATTTATACCACATGAATAGTCAAAGGAAGAATGAGAAGTACAAGCCTCTCAAAAAGTGGGGGAAATATTAATAGGATGTCTTTATTTTCAGAATTTTATATAGATTACTTATATGACTCATAGTTTTGAATGTGCTCAAAATGATAAAAGTGTAGATACAGATGAAAACATGAATATGATAATATAAAACATGAAAAGCATAAAGGTCTGATACCGGTGTTAAAATATATATGATGGCTACATATTTCATACTATGTAAGAACTGTGTATACATGAGAAGGCATGGAGGATGTCCTGAGGGAAAATATATGCAAATAACAGATTTCAAACATATTTGACACAAAGTCTGTCAGAGATGTGCTCTTATGCATGGAAGGAAAACATGGTGTGAATGTGATATTTTTGGTTTAAGTATTCTCAAGAAATGTAATTAATTTGACATTTATAGAAGAAATATATTAACATTAGCAAATGTAGGTGATTGCACTGAATAACATTGTATAACTTAACGCTTTATAGTAGGTGTATACTTTGGAGTAAAACCAAGAAAGACTAAATAGAAAAATCTTACAAAAACATTATCTCAGTTATAATTAATGTAAAATTTTCACTCGTTTTTTTTCTTGGTTTTTATGAAATAATGTCATGATGCCTGGACATAGAATGGTGCAAAGAATTATGTATTACTGGAGAATCTATCCTAAAAATTATGAGGTTCAAAATATATTTATTACAGTTAATAATAATAGCAAAAAATTTTTAAAATTCTAGACATTTATTATTATAAATAAACATTGCATCATGAAAAACTATAGGATAAATGTCTATAATTAGGTAAAATGATTTGAATCATATAATACTTAGGATCAACTTGATGAATTGTAGGATAGGCAATAATTAATATTAATAAATTTGCAAAAAATCAATTGAGAGTCTATCCCAGGCCCACATGTCTTGAGGTGAGATCCATGGCTGACTTTTGGACAGGTTAATCTTTAAATCAATAGCCAGACCTAAGACTAGCAAACAGTCCATGAAGTCCTGGTGCTTCAAAGCAAGACAAAATGGCAGCTGCAGACTGTGGTTCACCCAAATTTCTTCTGGCTCAGTAGTCACAGTTAGCAGAAAACCAGATTACCAGTTAACCACAAATTATTACTGTGAGCTTTTCCAAAAATGCATTTTCCTCAATTTTGAGACCTTGATCTCATCAGCAGTTCACACCCAATGTTTCCTGAACCCACCACCACATCCTTCAATCAAGCTGTGTATCTAATAAAAGCCAAGGACACTGAGGCAAGAAGTTTTAGCCCTTATTGGGCTTTGACCATCCTGGTGCCCCTCTTAACTAAAATATATAATGTGTCTGTGTTTTATTCTGTCATTATACCCCTGAGCAGGAGATCAGTGGTCATAGGTCAGGGTCCCATTACTGTAACTGCAAGTACAGGAAAATCATGAGGAAGATAGAATACAGTCGTAGCTTTGCTCATGAGTTTTTTTTTTCTTTTTGTTCATGTAGTTTGTTCTTTCCATGATTTTGCCCACTAAGTGAACTGGCTTAGAACCAAATCAGATTCAATATTTAGGTTCAATGTTGACCTGATACGAAAATTTCATTTGCTTCTACTGAGTTGTGATGGTATTGTAGAGTATTTTAATCTGTACGAACATTCAATTCAAGATTTCTCAAATTTTCTACCCCCAACAAGTGCTAATTTTTAACTTAAGTAAATGCCATAGACTGAAATGTGTCTTTCAAAAATTCTAATTGTAGCTATAATCCATAGCATTGGTGGCAAACTTTTAGCACACATGATTATCTTTTTAAACAAAAGATATCAATGTAGAGTTGTTTCTCTAAAATCTCCATATTCAGGTTTAATGGTAGTGTTGGTACTTTGTGTTAAATTAGTGGATTCTAAGCTTCAGTTTTGCACTCTGTCTCTGAAAGATTTGACATTACTGCTCTATAGTTTGAATTGTTAATGTCCACCCAAAGCCTATGTGCCAAATACTTGGTCCCCAGTTTGTGAAACTGTAAGGAAGTGACAAAAGCTTTAAAACACAGAGTTAAGAGCTAGGAAGTTAGGTTGCTGGGATGTGCCCTCAAAGGGGACATTATGACATTAACCCCTTTCTCTCTACTTTTGCTGTCTGTGATAGTTCTCACAACCTGGACAGGCTTCCATGGCCATAAATTCTTACCATGATGTGCCTTAGAAGCTCAAGCTTGGATAATGGATAATGGAAAATGAACTATGGGCTTGGATAATGGATAGTTAACTATGGGCTAAAACTTCAGAAATCATGAGCCAAAACAGATCTTACTTCCCCAAAGCTTTATCTCAGATTTTTTTGTCATAGTGATAGTGTTAACATACCATACCCTCCAATATGACAATGTTTGGTAATAGGACCTTTAAGAAAATAATTAAAGTTAAATGATGTTTAAGAAAAATTTTCTAATAAGACAGGACTAGCTTGCTTTTAAGTCAAGGTAAAAATACCAAAGATATCTCTCTTCTCTCTCCTTGAGTATCATCATAAGAAAGAAGCCCTTTACAAGCTGAAAAGAGAGACCTTGCCCAAACCTAATACCGTTGGTGACTAGATGCTAAGCATTCAGTCTTAAAATCCTGAGAAAATAAATGTCTACTGGTAAACTATATAGCCTGTGATATTTTGTTATAAACACTCTAACTCAGTACACCAAAATGTTTATAATTACACATGAATATGAAAATGATATAATCAGCTTGATAGAAAAATCACAAAATAGTGCACAAATCTATCATTACAACTCTACAGATTAAGGAAGCAATTAAATAATAGAAAAGAGTTACTGGTCAGTTTTTACTTTTTTTGTTTTTGCTTACTGTTTTTGTTTTATCAATAATATTTTAAGAGATTGGTGCCCAGGGAGTAACTAATACCAATGAATTTAGCTACAGGCTATCCTAATGCTATTAGAAAATTATAAAATGAGCATCTTGGGAGACTTTTGAGGAATTGGAGACATGAATCCTGTTTGAGGGAATGAGGTCAAGATGCCGTTTCATGAAAAAAAAAAAAAACAAGAAAGAATTCATAGGTAGTTTTCTTCTATCAAGAGAGCAAATGAAGTAATATAATATCTTAGAAGCTGAGATTGGAAAATAGTGTCCAGTAATAAATAAATACCTGAGAAACCATAAGATAATGCATTTAAAATATTTTAAAAGTACATTATCCAGGTTTAAAAATGCAGATGCACTAATAACAGTTATAATCTAATCATTTCACATTATTTTCATTCCTTAATTACAATTGCTTTAGACAAAATGTGATTTGTGAAACAAGTCATTTAATTACTTTTCTTAAGTTACTGATACTGTTTCTATCTCTGCTTACCTCACTAATAATTATCAAGTTTAACCAAAGCCAGATTGCTCAATGTTGACTTTCAAAACACCTGGAAATTGCTAGCAGCAGGTGGCAGCAATACCAAGAGTGCAAGTAAAATTCTATGTGACATATGGATAAAATATTAGCTAAAAACTTCAGAACATATTCTTAAAACTAAAAGAGCATAAGAATAAAGTACACAATCAGCCTTTCAGCAGAAGTTGTCATTTTGACAAGAAATAACTGCACATATAATTTCCTTTCCATTACTATTCATATTATTTTCAAATGCACCAAAACCCACTTGACTTGGATCATCTTCTTTAGTTGCAACTGGTGATGATTCTTTTGCTCTTTATTTCAGTGATTCCCCTGATAATTTTCACTGCCAGCAACCACATCTCTTAGGAACATTTTCGAAATGTGTTTTGTGGTTCCCTCCCACCTCTGATTTGTACAATCAGAAACTCAGAGTGAGGCCTACCATTTCATGTTTTAACAAGGCATCTGAGTGACTCTGACCTGCACTCATGCCTGGATTGAATTTTCAGGGAGCTAAATGTCTTTGCCTAAGGAGCTTATGGAAAAAAAAAATCACTCCATTGTTTCTTTCTCTTTCTTTTTCTGTGCCACTCCCTCAGTTGCTTAATGATCTCTACCCTATGTTTATGAGCACAAAATTAAAATTTGCATAACTAGCTAGGGCATTTTTCAGCAAATAAAAGTGAGGATAGAAAAGAATTATAAGCAACAAAAACAAAATAAATCTCAGGGAAGGATAGATTTCCAGGCAGCTTAATCTTGATCAGACAATTGTGGAGACCGAAGAAAAGAAGAATAAGAAAGTCTAGGATTATCAGCAAACTTTAATAAAATTGAATGTATGTGATATTTATATATATATATATATATTTTAATATATATTAAAGTATATATTAAATACATATATACGTATGTCAGTATATATGATATATATGACATATACATATATGTATATGTTACTCTAGTTCATGTACAGAGCACCAAAGGCCTTTTTCTATATGTCTAGGCTTATATGAAATCGCCAGTAATTTTCTCATCACATAGGAAGCTGCTGTGTAATAGACACTGCCTTTAAATGGATATAGATATGTTTTCAACAGAATGACAGTATTGCATTATAGCTAATATTCTCATCACTGAAAATCATCTGGAGTGGTAGGCTGAGAATTATCTGAGCAGAAAGCAGGAACTGACTTGCTAGAGAACTTCATTTAAAAACTCATCTTCCCAGCAAGAATGATGACAGTCTTTTAGTTTCTCTTCAAGAGTCCTCAAAAACAGAAATGCTTCCCTCCATCAGAAAATGGAGACAGAAATTTTAAAAGTACTGTACAATAGGACATGGCAAAGTAGTTTTCCACAGACCTGCTCGAGTGCTTAAAGGCGCCTCCATCATGGTGCAGAAAATACTTCCAGCACTTCGTAAATGTCTATCTTTTTCTGTTTATTTTTTGTCCATTAATAGGAAAGTCATTATTTCTTTTTCTTACAATCTTAACCACGTAACAACTACTATACAACAAGAAGACATGTATCTACTACATTTGATTTGTGTATCTACTACATTTGATTCTGATTTCCAATATAACTTGGTGGTTTAGGATACAAGGAAGAAAACAATCCTTTGAATACAGATTAGTCATTTATCTCTTTATTCAAATCTTACCATAAATGTGAAAACAGAATGATTTTCATTATCTTGAATTAGAGTTAATCTAAGAAATTCTACTAGAGAGAATTTTATAAGTTATAGAAATGATGAAATTTTGAGACCAAAAGCTTTAAGAGAACAAAGCCTGGCATGTTTATGGGTTCATGAAAAGCAAAGCAATAATCACCAGCATTTAGCTCAGACCACAAAATGTGGGTATCCATACATTTGCCTGTAAAATCTGACTAGACTGTGAAGGAAGGCAAGAACAGGGAACTCTTCTTGCTATAGTTACATGCAAAGATGCAAAAGTCACCAATATTTATTTGAAAAGCGAGGCTGCATAAGCACTTTCATTCAAAAACCTGTAGATTTTGTCTACAACCATATTTCATCTAAGCAGGGGAAATTGCTGAAGGTATTAGATACTTTCAAATGAAATTATCAAAACCCCTTAAACCTCCTCAAGTGATTTTACATTTTTATTTCCTCTTAAACATTATACACATTGTCAGATCTCATAAATATACTGCGCATTTTCTTTCCCTCAGAGTTTGCTACACTTTCTTTCAATTTTGTAATTTTATTCTTTCACTCACTCTTCCTCTAAGGTTGCTATATATATAAAATAAAGAGCCAAACATTGAGATTTTGAGAGTGTTCTGTTTGGATAACATGTGAGCCAATATGATCCATACAGATTGGTGTGTTTCAATCAACAAAGAGGCAGGAAATCTGGCATTTAACCATTGGTCTATGGGAGGAAAAAAATTGAAAAAAATGTAGTTCTTGATATTTTTCTATTTTAAGTTAAATCCACAGTGGCAAGAAGATTAAACAAGTGGAAGAAATGCTGGTCTCTGGGTACAAACATGCCCCATTTTTCTCCTCCGTGGCAATGTCCATCCAATCACAAAGAGCTAATTTGTTAAACATCTGTGGGACACAAACTGGCACACTTTCAGAAATCACATGCATGGCTGGTTATTCTATTCATGAAATCAAAAGAAGATAAATCTCAACAGCCAAGAACAGAGGGAAGGAAGGATTTGGTAGCAATATAAATTTTTGTTCTCCTTGAGATCTTTATCCTAGTGTATTAATGAAGTTGATTGTAAATAATCTAATAAATGTCAAATACATCGTCTCAGCATGACTAAATCTCAAAATAAGATTATACGCATTTGTGTCAATGACATGTTTAAAAACATTCTACATATTCAAGAATCATTAATATTCTTTACATGTACTTCTGACTTCAGTGGCTTGTCATGTAGACTTATTTTGTTGTGTCATTGTGTAGAGATTATCTGGGCAGGTTGTTTTATCCTTGAATTTGATTTTTCTCTTTTTCTCATACTATGTCTCTTATCTCTCATCATTTTATATGCAATTTAGAATCTCATTTTGTTTTCCATTTATTTTTAGTAAGTGGCATTTTTAGCAAAAACTTTAGAGAGAATTTACTTTCCATGTTTCATCTATTTGCACTTACATGTTTTAGTTAGTTGATTTCTGGAGGTCCAAACATGAGTAGAAATTAAATTACTGCTCTCTATTAAAGCTGACTGCCATTTTGCTTTCATTGCAAACTATCCATGGCTAACATGATTGTGCTTAGTCAGTTGGCTTTGCCTGCCATTAAACAAAACAAATTAAAGCTATGCAATTCATAGAGGAATGCTTACTTCACAATGTTTGTTCTTAACTGAAATTAAATTCTACGGTTTATATTATACATTAGTTACACTAATAATATTTAATTATTAGAGTTATAGCACCTATAACTAAATGATGCACATTTTTTCACTGTATTTCATTTAATTCTCCTCCAAGGAGTAAAATTATTAATATCAACAATGTATAGATGACAAAAGATTGAAATATTACATAGGTGAGAGACTGCAACCATACATAGTATAAGGGTACATGACTGTGGTATGTGAATTTGATGCTAGAAGCCCATAGTATCTTATTCCATTGCCCATATTTTGCCTGTTTGCATTTTGCTAGGTCATTCATATCTCATAGGCTAGAATTTAGTCATGCTATGGAACATAAATGGGGTAGCTGATCATTTATCCTTTATAAATAGAGCATTTCAGAAATATCTGCACTACTACACCAGCCACTGTTGGACTATTCTATTGTGCTAGTTCAAAGTCCCACCATAATGACATGACATCCTTTAAGACACTGTCTCTAAAAGTCCTCTGTGACAATTGGGATGGGCTATTTTCTCAGAGAGGTTTCACCAGGAGAGAGTCAACAGACACTTGCTTCTGTGATTCTGTTGCTCTTATCAGGAAAAACCAGACACTGGCTTGAAGAAATGGCACATACAAGGGTTTGATTTGAGATTTGATCACAGAATATTTAGGGAAGATGTGCAGCTAGAAATTTTCACACTAGAATTCAGGTCCCAGATAGACTACAAGAGTAGGTGGGTTTTGATGAGGGTGTTTGACATTAGAAATGCTGTTGGGATCTCTATGAAGTAACTCTCAAGTTTTGCACTCAGAACTGGAAAGTTGAAATACATTTTTTTTTCATAGCTACATGAAAGACCCTTTCCACCAATGACCTTTCAATTAGAACTACAATTTGCACTTATGTTGGCAACTTTTATACCTGTAAGTTTTTATTTCATGTCTTAAAGTGGTGGTGGGGTTATTTTTGTTTTTGTAATAAAGGGAGTTACTGAGGTACAGACTGCTAAACAAAATGGAGTCTTAAAAATCATCTTTAAAGAAATGGATGGGACACTGAAATTAATGCCACCACTGGTTAAGGGATGACTCCCAAGTCACCATCAGCAAAACATTTGCTCTCTACTGAATACCAATAACAAACAAGGAGCTGGCATAATATTTTGAAGTACACAATAGAGATGGGGATGTAGCTCAGTGGTAGAATTCTTGCCTTGCATGTAGAAGGCCCTGGGTTTAAAAAAAAAGTTTATCTGGGAGCTGGGTTTATAACTCAGTAGCACAATCCCTGCCTGGCCAGCACAAGGCCCAGAGTTCAATTCCTGGTTCTATTAAATAAATAAATAAATAATACAGTATAGAATGAAAATCACGAGGGACAACATGTAGCTTAGTCCTTAAATACAAAAATGATTCAGTTGGTTTTTAATTAGTTTTAATACTCTTCACAGATCAAGTTACATTTTGTTGCTTTCTGGATAACTATTTTTCTTTTTTTCAAAATGCTGTGTATATGTAGACATGTATTCCTCTTATATTTTGTATTTGAATATTCTCATATGTACTTCCCTTATTCATTTTGATCAAAATGATGTGTCATCTTATTCTGATTTTAAATACTCATTTCTCAAAATCTGACAGGCAAGTACACAATACATATTATTTCTACCACTTTAATGATCCACCAGAGGTAATTGGACACTGCATTGATTCTAAGATGAGATTGGAGAATAATTTCCATATCTGACAATTGATATGCTCCTCATGAGTATTGATAACTGCAAACTGACTCTGACCTACTGAAGGTCATAGCCTGGACCATTTCGCTAACATCTAGACTGCTGGCTACAAAGTAAGCTTCATAACTGACGTTCACAGCTATAAATACAGAGAAGTGTTATTTTTTATGCCAGAAATGTGTTTTGCCTTTGTCTGAACATGCTTTCTTTCAAAGTGGGTTTGAAAGCTTTTAGTCTTAGGCTGTTATATACAACTGCCCTGCTCCTCCACTCTCTTGAAAGCAGACTGCAAAGCTCACAGAAAGTGCAGCAAGATGCCATCTCTCTAGTCTGTCTTTAAACTGTTGGAAGAGGTCAGTGAGAGAGATTGAACGTGCAACCTCTATCGCCATGTACTGAAGTGTGGAAATGAGTTGCCTGCTAATAAGCTAGATACTTTATTTATCTTAATGTTTTTCAATTTTCACAGATTATAATTGCAAAAATAGCCCTTAGCTTCTCTAGCTGATGGTTAGCAACTAAGGAAAGGCTGACATGCAGGTCATTGTTGCTTAATTATAAGCATAGTGAAATCTTAAATACAATCTTGAGCCCTTGAAGGGACTTCTGGTCTTATGTTTTTATCCTAAAGTACATTATTAGAAGAAAAATGAACAAAATATTATCTACTCAAACCAAAATACATCTTTTTTCTCTAATTATCTTTTTTTGTCAATTATAACTAGATTCCCTAAGAGTTACTGGTTATCAAAGAGATTATGGACTTTGGAAGAAATAAGAACTCCTCCCAACTGGTTATTAGTTCTTGGAAATCTTGATTATTTTGATTATTGTTACATAAATAGCCTATCAACTAGTTAGATTTATACAAGACAAGTTCCTTACCTCCCAGAGTGCAAGAAAACAATGGTGTGACTAAAAGTTTTGCATGAACTTAATTGGCCTTTACTTGTGTTAAGTCAACTCATGTCAGTTGTTTTGCTAATCTACTAATAAATATTTTATTCAATATTAATAAAATGTTTCATTCAATATGTTTCTCCAGTGGGGATTCCAATAATGAAAAAAAAAAACTCATTACTTAAATATATGGAAAGTCTGGCCAAATTAGAAAACAAACTTAATGAACTTTGTTTAGTTTTACATCAGAAACAATCAGAGAATATAAACATTGTTTGGAAGGAGGTTAGTTATTAGTACATTTCTATCAGCAGAGTATGTATGTATCACTTTAAACTCATATGTTAAATCCCCGATGACCAATAATATGTTATTTGGGAGTTAGCTTTTGGGAGGCAATTCGATGATGAAGGTGGAGCCATCAGGAATAGAACTCTTGCTTTGCTATGCAGACACAATAGAGGTGGGCTCTTCCTCTGCCGTGCAGAGGATACAATAAGAAGATAGCTGCCTGCAAATTAGGCAAAGCACAATAGTGTGCTGAATTTGTGTGAGCCCTTATATTATGATTCTCAGCTATAGCATAGTGAGTAAATTGTTTCTTAAGCCACCCAGCCTATGGAATCTTGTAGAAGCATCCCAAATGACACAAACAACTGTGAATTTTTGCTTGTACACATTACTCCACTAAAAATAATATACTTTCAAAATTGGTATGTAAGTATGCATTAGGTTCTCAAATTGTACAAGAATGAAATATTTGATAAAATACTGCTATTTTATATCCATCTGTGATTGGTTCATTCTTACCATCAGCACCACTTAGAATTTAAGCTGAAATATATCAGGATCTAATTTTGACCAGGGAATCAGTAAATCTGAGGTGGGGTAAAGCAACAGTGCTTCAACAAGATATTCAGTTCCTAATGCTACATGTCAAATTTTGAAAATCATAGGGGTGGGATATAATTCAATGGTAGAGGACCTGTTTAGTACATGTGAGGTTTTGAGTTCAAAATCTGCTCATTATTATAAGTAAAATGTTAGAATAATCTTTATTTCTCAACCTGGAGTACAAAGATTTTCCTTGTACATACCTAGAGATCTGAATTATTTAGTGGTTGTCTCAGAATAAACTGCCAGACTCCCTGAGTATAACTCATCTATGCTTATTTTTACTGCTAGATATTTTAACATGAAAGAGATCCAAAGGATTTCTCAGCTATATCTACCTGGTTGTTGACTTAATAGAACTCACAGTTCGATTACATGTTTCCACATATTATTCTTCTTCCTTTGCCAAAAAATGTCTTTGATGTAAAGATTTTGAAAAGTTAGTACTGAAGTACAAATGCTAATGTTATAAGGGCAGCACATTACACAAAACATTAGGAAAAAATAGCAAATAATTAAGATTTTATACCAAATAAAATTTTATTTAACAAAGTAAGCATTTCCATTGTGCTTTTTAATTGTGAATTTAGGTAAAGACTACTTCCATATGTTTAATTGTACTTCATAGTGTGATATCTGGGTGTAGCACAATTTAGGGTTGATTTTATTTTACTTTTATGTCCTAAATTGATACAATTAAAAGTAGACTGTCTTCTACTTGTAGCACAGATCTATTTTATATTTAGATTGCAATTTGTATATGAAATCCAAAAGCCTGTAGAATATGCCATTGAATTCTTAGTATCCAAGATATACCTGGTCTACCCAGAGGTAGCTAATGACAGAGCCAGCTGCCTCAAAGCAGAAGCAAGCTCAAACATGCTTTTCTGGAAAAAATGAAGGAATTTTAAGCTTTAAAGAATGCCAAATATGGAAGGCTGTTCATAAACAAAGAAGGAAAGGATCTGAAAAGAAGGGGAGCATCTAAGGATGACTGAAGATTGAGACAGTCTAGTGGGAAGGCAGAGGAGGCATCTATCTTAGGAAGCTTCTTCCATCTCTGTTCAATCTATCAACCAGACAGTGTTCAATTACAAGGTGTTAAAACTCTTCTTCCTGACCTCACTGTGTGTAGTATTTAAACAAGTTCCTGCCATGGGAGTTCAGAACAGAACAGTGGTTATCAGAGGCTGCAGTGTTAGGGAGAGGGAAGGAAGGGGGAAAGGCTGAGCAATGAGGACTAAGTTACAGTTAGACAGGAGTCAAATACTCTGATGTGGTACTGCATGGTAGGTGAGCAAAGGCTATGATAATGCACTGTTTATTTCAAAAAGTTAGACAAGGAATTTTGAACGTTTTCACTATCAAGAAATGATAAATGCTTAGGAAGTCAAATAGGTTTACACTGACTGAAACATTACACAATGTATACAGCTGTCATAACATCACTTGGTATTCATTAAATTTGTATAATATTTTTTATTTTATGCATGACTTAAAAATAAGTTGAATAAAAAAGTAAATAAAACTATTCTTTGTACTGAATTTCTAAGAAAATAGAAAAATCACATAACTATAGAGGAAAAAGACTTTTAAAGAA
Source organism: Hydrochoerus hydrochaeris (assembly GCA_004027455.1). NCBI lineage: Eukaryota > Metazoa > Chordata > Mammalia > Rodentia > Hydrochaeridae > Hydrochoerus > Hydrochoerus hydrochaeris. The sequence goes on from PVLA01002493.1 coordinate 53,513, forward strand.
TACATAAAACACAAAGGCATGATGGTAGTTTATGATTGTGCACTCAAGTAGAAACAAAGAATATTGAAAACAAAACAAAGGAAATAGTTTAGGCTTTGCTGACTTAAATTGAAACAGAAAAATATAAACCCAGTATCAGTGTTGAGGGCCAGAACTTTAAGCCTTTTTCTATTATCAAAAATATCCTAAGAAAATACAGGATTTAAAAACTACAGAAATTGGTGGTTTATGCAAAATGTACCATATATCAACTTGCTTCAAGAACTCTCAGCATTCTCACAACATGTTAGCAGACATAATTAAAATTATATTTTGAAAGTCTAATAATCTTCACCAATATGGATGAAAGAAGTGCTCAAAACAAAAGCAGGAACAGTAAATTATAGAATTTTCTTCAGGATAACTGTAAAGGACCAGTTTTTCCACAAAGGGAAACTCCCAGAAACACTGTGCTTTCAAAGCTACCTTACTTAAAATGTGTTGGCATTAATTTACCCAAATTCCTGTGAGGTAATAAAACTTTATAGATCTTACGCAGAATGCATTGTAGGTGTCACACGACTGTTTGTTTCACTGAAAACCAGGGCAGAGCTCTGATCCTTTCTCCCGTGTTGCTTTCCCCTGAGCCTCAGTCACGCAGAGGTAGGGACACTCATTCTCTATTGTTCTCTTAGTAGAAAGGTATAACTTTCTTATATTGTATCCTTATTTTCTTCTTCAATTTTATTACCTTTTAAAATGATTTGACACTAATGGATGAAAAATGTTCAGAATTGACCTTCATTTTGGTTTGTTTGCTTTATGTCACTTTAATGATAATTTTAATATCTCTATTCTGTAAAAATCTACATTACATGAAGGAATTTTTCCCACAAATTTTGTAGAGTTAAATTTTAATACATTGCAATAGACCAAAAAGAACAAGAGAAAAAAAGATTAATGGATAGTCTACCTAGCACTTACTCCTGGGTTATCTGAACCTTTCATTGTCTTTGAATGATTCCTCAGCTCCTTAAATTGTAGATTACCTTTAATGCAGATGGTTCTTCGTAGGCATGCAGATTAGTTGGGTGGAATGCAACTGATTTTTTTCTGTTCTGTAAATAGACTTACTTTGCACATATTTATAAATTTATTCTAGCATTCTTTATTTACATACATGTATTTCTGATCCTTTCAGTTTTCCTTGAACTAGTTGTAGCATTTCATTGATTAGGTCATTAACTAATAAGCTAAACAACATCTTTTGCATGTGCTTATAGTGTGTCAGTATAAAAATCGTGATTATATTTTTTAAAAACCTTTAACATTCCATTCATTAAGTCAGGTAAGACAAAAGTCACAATGTCTCGACTGAAATAATGAATGAATTTGATGCTTACTACCTGGTGAACACATGTAAATTAATGGCATTGATGCTAAAGATGGATAGGATGTTAGAAAGCAAAGGAATCTTAAAAAGAACTAATTATTTTTCTTCATAATTATATAATTGCCCTTTGGGATGCTGTGACTGTTGATCCTGATATGTCAACTTGGATTTAGAAACGCTTAGTAGATTACCATACTCTTAGGTATAAAGGGATTGGTCATGGATGCATGGCCTTGAGTTCTATACATAGTCCCTTGTCTGCTCTTCTGTATCTGTTTTCCTGCTGCTTTCCAGCCTCCAAATAAGCATCTGTGCTCCACCATGCCTTTCCATCATGTCATTCCTGTGTTGAGCCCAGTTGACTAAGGACTGATGCTTCCTAAACTGTCTTTCCTTTAAATTCTGAATATCATGACTGTCTAGCAATAAGAATGCTGAATAATGCATATATTCTACTAACTACTCTCTAACAAGTATACAGATATTTTAAATAATATAGAACCAAAATATTTATTGCACAATTCATCTCACTGTGTAATCTTTGCACCATTTACAGACAAAGGCTTAATGTTTAATTTCAAAATTCTTTGTTAAGAGGTAGAAAAATTGTTGCTATATATCAGTATTAGTTTCATTTACAAATAATTGTGACAGAAATTGTTGGGAAAGAAAAATATGGAGAGAGAATATTAATTTATTTTTCTCCCCCAAGTGCACATCACTAAACACAACATTATTTAAAGCACTTTGGCAATAGCCACTCTACATAATCTGTGCTGAGTTCTTGAACACTTAAAGAGTTCATATATAGAATGAATCAGGCCTTGCAATTTTTTTTTTACTAGACTACTGGTTACATAAGAAAGAACATTGTATTATTTGTACTTTAAGAATAAGAATGATTGAGTTTTAAACTCTGTATGATATTTATCAGCTACATGACTCAAAGTATCACCTCTTTAAACAATACATGTTTCAGGAGAATGGTAAAAAGATTAAATGAAATACTGTACAATCAAATGTAATTCTCTGTATGAAACAATTGAGGAAAACTAGGACCTAATCAATGAAAACTAATAAAAAATTATAACTTTCCATTTATTGATTGTTTACTGCATGCCAAATGTCATGCCTCATTACTATTAAATTATTATTTGTTGCTGTTATTATCATTGTTTAAAATATGTGAACACTTTGAATCTGTTTTTGCATGGATTTTTGTGGACAATGTCTTTAGCACTAAAACCAAGGATGGAGTCCTAACTGTTCAGAAAAGTCCAACTGGAGTGACGTGAGTAGAGGAGGGGTTAGTAGTGGCTGTATGAAAACAGACTAAGGACTAAAAACTGACAAAAAGGCTGCAGTGGCAGAGGGTAAAAGAAGACATGATTGACATCTATTTAATCAAAAATGGTACAGATATGGTGAACATGAATTTGTTCATTAAATCCTGAACTACTAGGATGAGGGGCACCTTTTGAGATATAGGCAAGGTAATTTAAAAATGAATAAAGAAAATCCAACTTTAAATAGCAGATAGAAAAGCTATTAAATATGTTATGCGGGAGATATGGGAAGGTAGGAAATAAAAGTAGAACAGGTGGGTCTAATTTACAGAAGAAGAGTGTACAAATGACTTTCAAAAACAAGTAAGGATGAGTCTCAAAGACAATTGCAGCCTTCCAAAATTTTACTGAGTTATTGTTACAATAAAATATTTGACTGTTGAAGTTAAAGAACTGCAATTCAACATAAGGAAGTTATGTTAGTATTGTGACTGAATTATTTCTTAGCCAAACCTTCCAAAGAACCAAATTTCAATCTATTAATAGAACATGCTTAAAATAAAGACATACAAATTTATGTGTTCTATTTGTATACATGTGGCATAGCACGTTTAACTAAGCAGTTCTATGAAACAATAAGTAAACTGAATACAAATAGATTCAAGGGGAGTTAAAAGTGAGATCTTTCTGAGAATGGTTGGGAACTATAATGTTCTTTATTTAATATTTAAATTAGTTCTTTTTAATAATGAGATCATTAGTGGACTTTAAAGGGAACATCAAGTAGAAATTCTTTTAGCATGAATTTAGAAAAGATGATTAGGGCCAGGAATTTATTTCAGCAGTGCAAAACATGAGGTCGTGAGTTTGATCCCCAGTACAAAAAAAAGAAAAAGAAAAAAAGTAAAGATGATTAAATTATATGCTTGGATTCACTTTCAGTTTTTTTTGTATATGAGATTAAATATGATTAATTATCAGCCATGTGAAACATGATCTAGACCTTGTCACAAAATATTTCAGAGATTTTAAGGATTTCAGAAATTCCAAAGGGTCAGGCAAGCAGCTGTTATGCTTCTAAAATCTTTGCTTTTCTATTCCAAGAGTCCTTTGCAGTCCTATTTCCAACAGAGTCCTTATGAGCTAGATGGTGTAACTGAGCATCTAATGCAACTGTCCGTCGCTCAGTTACAGGCAAAAACAGTTGAACTGATGGCGGTAGTGCTTCACAAAGTAGAAACCAGCTCCATTTATTCACAACTTTGTGATTAGTCATAGTTATTCCCTATCTCAGAACACCAAAGAGTGCACTGTGTCTCCTGCTATGGCATGTGTAATACATTTCAAAACAAATGTATGCTATGGCTCTGAACTAAAAACATAATGGGGCAGAAAATGGAGACATACATTATTTAGCTTCCTACACACTTGGAACTCCTCTTCCTTGCTGCAGTAGCGTTGGAAGCTGGTGATGACAGACACTTATTTTTCTGTACCACAGAAAACAATGCACAGAGAGAGACAGGAGATATATTTAGATCAACAACTCATTCATCGTTTATAGGATTTCTTTCACTAAATAATGCTTTGCAAATAAATTATTATGCACAGAAACTATTGAACTGATGAAGTTGCCTACCAGTGGATGGGTATGTAGGGGAAATATTTGGTGTTCTTTATCTCTTACCATGTCTCAGTATTCCAGAATCTGAGGACTCTGATTGTTACTTGTTTAGTTATATTTGAATCTCCCACAAAGCCTCACATGCTTATTAGTGAAGTTTGGAAAGGGGATTGACTCATGGGAGTGCTGTAGCTAATTGTGATGTTAGGAGTGGGACCCTGGTCAGAAGACATCCATGCGGGCATGACCTAGAAGGCCGTATCTCCCTCACACTCTATCATTTGGCTTTCTTTCCTGGCCACTGGGAGGTGAGCATTTTCCTCTTCCCCGTTCCTTCCACCATGCTGGTTACTAAAAATGAAGCTTTTAAAAATGTAAGTGAAAATAACTCGTTCCTTCTTTAAGTTGGGTATTTGATCTAGTGACCAAAACAGTGATACGAAACTATTTGGTCACTGGTATTTTCTCATTTAGTCAGAAATATAAACCAGTGATGTAAAGACTATTTCTCTTTTATTAAATATGCAGTGGCCATAAAAAGGTTACATAACATTCTGAAGATTCAATCATTTGCTCTAAATCTGTAACATTTACCTGGATTAATTCCATTAACTTTTGGTTCATTATATGTCAAAGGAGTAGATGGAATTCATTCATTCTATAAATCCTTCTAGTTCTCAGTTTCTGAGCCAGGCAGTGCTGTTCATTTTAGCTTCACATTCACTGGGTTCAATTATTTCCCTCCAGTCTTCAAATGCACTGTGTTTGCACACACACTAACACAAATACATACACACCCATAAAATTGTTTTGCTACATTAAAAAAAAAACTATTGTGTCATTACATAAGAATAGTAGGTACTTTTCCTATTTAATATTAGAAACACACAAGGGAAGTAGGTATTGTTTCTATTACAGATGTGGAAACTGAACCTCAGGGAGGTAAATAGCTTGAAATCACAGAGCTACTTTGTCAAGACATTCATGTTTAAACCAGATGTGTCAGATTCCAGAGGTCCCTTACATCTTCCCTGTATCACACGGCAGTCACTTGTTGCCTGCCACCTCTTATTTACCCAAACAGAACATTTTACATTAAATCTCTACTTTTTCCCTTTTGAAATTCATTCCACAATTTAGTTTTTGAATATGCTTCACAATAATGAAGATGGAAGACAGAACTTTCCAATAATAGTAGTTTGTATTTAAACAAAAGAACAAATGTAATGCAATAAAATCATATATATATATATATATATATATATATATATATATATATATATATCTTAAATGCTAACAAACTTCTAGAGACAGTATTAGAACTTTCCAAAATTCACAGTAGCAAAATTGTTACTTTTAAGAACTACAGCTCAGGGATCATTTTTCATCAATATTAACACTCTGGAAGGCTGAGGCAGGATGGCAACAAGTTTGAGCCCAGAAAGGGCAACCAAATGAATTAATAAGATACTGGCTCAAAATAAAAAAAAACAATAACAAAATGGTGCTAGGGTTGTGGTTTAGTGCAAAGTCCCTGCACTCAAACCTCCTATCACATACAAAACAAGCAACGGCTTTCAAACTTTTTCATTGTAGCATATTTTGTTTTCAAGTAAAGATTCGTTTGTGCATCAAATGTGCTTATCTGTATAGAGTTGGTGGGTAGCTATGCCTTTGATTCTTTGTTACCACTACAATATTCCATCAACAATGTGAAAGTGCCATATTATTCAATTCACTCAGTGATTTACTGGAAACTGTCATAAATTGACTTGTAGGGGAGCATGATTTGGAATTCTCTGAATTCCATGGTGCAAATTTCCCTCACAGGGCTGCATCAAGCTACAAAATGCAACCGCTAGACAAGCACTGGGAGGAGCTACACACAGTTACATTTCCCACATCACCGTGAACCAGCACCAGTCCTAATGAAGGGAAAGTGCTGCTGAGATGGATCTTACCTTGCCATTGTTTCTTGATCTTTCAACTACTTTCAGGATTGATTTGAATTATCAAAGAACAGTAACATAAATGAAATATTTTGAAAGATAATTTTTATTATTCTTTTTACTTTATTAAAACTACTTTTCAGACATCAAAGTAATTTTACTTCACTTCAGTAGGATATTAATGTAGGCAACAGTAATTTGTGTTAGTAGATCTGGTAAAGACTATTTAAAATACATTCTTTTTAAACTGCAACCCTCCATAGAAAGACATGCAAGAATGAAGAAATCAGAAGTAGGGATGGGATATGAAAAATACAATTAGAGTTTCAGGGAAGAAACTACTCCCAGCATGATAAAAAAAAAAAGGAAAGACATGACATTAAAAAAATTCCTCTCTATTTCTCAAGTTTTCTGAATTTGAGCCCATGTGCTGAGGTCTTCTTCATCCATATGACATCAGTTTGCAAACACTGAAATCAACTAACACTGTATTTTAAAAAGTTCACTTTTGAAGTAAGGCAATTAGATACATAAGGTAACTGTCTCATAGCCTGGATAGATATTATATTATGAACAGAATGCTGTCAAAATAAATGTATTTCATCCTTATATTAAACAACTTTGAAGAAATGACATTCAAAGACTCCCTGATAGTTACCCACTTAACTACTTCTGTTGTTTACCTAGTCAATTAATTTTTGTAGCAGTTTCTATGAATTACATCTGCTACTGTCAGAATTTAAATCCAATTCAAAAATAAGAAAGGACAATTCTAGTTATTCCTGAAAGCATGGCAAGTCCCTCACTAAATTCATGACAGGTTTAGTCAATAAAGAAATACAGAAACCATAAAAGAAAATGGAAAGTGACATTTGTTTGAAAGAACTTGAATGAGGAGCATGCCATTCATGGAAATGAGAAGTTCTCTTATTTGAATGGCCCTTTTTGTGGATTACAGACATCTTGAGAATTGAAGATTCTGTGGCTATCCTGAAACACAGAACAGATAACTATATTTACTTTTGAAGAAAAATACTCTAAGAGAGCTAGAAACCATTTTTGCTCACAAAATGATAAAATTGTTCAATAAGTTGCTGTCACTGGAATGACAGTGCTTCTTTTTTGAGTGCTTTGTTTTGTTTTGGAAATAGTGTCTTGCTACACAGTTCTGGGTGACTTTGAATCTACATGTAGCCCAAGGTGGCCTCCAACTCCCAGAAGCCTTCTGCCTCAGCCTCGTAAAGTGCTGGGATTACAGATGTGCACCACCATACCCAGCATGATGGTGACTCTTCACCAGATTTTTAAAACTACTTTTGTGCATACATCTTAAAAAAGAAAATATACATGCATTTGTCCCTGTCTGAGTAACAATTTCCCTGGGTTTTGTGTTCATAACCTATTCAATTGTAATCTGGCTGCCAAATCACACTGTAATACAAAAAACCCCTCAAGGTTGTAAATTATCATCATTCAAGGATAGATGAAATGGTATAGTTTTGGATTTGTGATTTGGTAATTGTGAACTGAGTTTTTCCAGCCAGAAAAAAAGCTGCAATGAACTATGTAACTCTTACTTCACTCTCACTCTATTCAGAATCATAATCTACCTGACAGACATGATTGGAAGATACTTATAATATGATGGGTGAAAGTGGTCTTTTTGAAGTGCATCATTTAAAACTGTCTCAAAATTTATGAGGATTCAGTTTCAGGGTGAATTTGCCATACTTCCAAGCAACAGTAATATATTTTTATTTCATATATATTATTTTCAATTAATAAAACTGTACTTCAATTTCTACTTATGCACTATGACAAAATGACACTATCCTTGATGCATTCAATCTCTATTACCTAAGACCATCCCTAATCCTATTTATCTTTTAGAAGTTCAGTTACCATACTTGTACTTCTTTGCCTGTCATACTCCTCATTTTATTTTTTCTATAAATTACTGTCTCCAAATAATATTTAGCTCCATATCTGGTATAATAAAAATTCTAAAGAAGAAGAATTAGAGTGTTTTAGACACTGATCATATGGACTTTGTGTAGAATTCCACTGTGGAGTATAGAGCGAAATTACTAAAAAACCTAACATAACATATGCTTGTGAACATTGAGCATATGGCCAGTGAGGAATGCATGATGTAGGTAAAGTAACTGCAATGGCAGCATCTCACAGAAGCTTTTCTTTCCCATTCTAGATCAGATCAGCAAATCTCTATGTTTCTTCTGTGTAAAGGACTGTGTTAGAAATGCCTTTGTGATGAAAACTGGAGGAGACTCTCTTGTAAAGAACCAGCTGTCAGGCAGATGAGCACGAAGAGACCTTGTAGCAGTCAGTACTCTCTCTCAAGCAATCATTGAATCAGAATGTTAAATGCATGGAAGAAATGCAGATGGAACACGGTTTACTGACCTATTCATTAATTCACCTATGAATTCAATGGATATTTATTGTGCACCATTTATGTGTCAGGGTGTGTGCAGGGCAAAGGACTGAACAAGAGTGAGCAGCTAAAGTATCCTTTCGGTCCCTGCCACAGGGAAACACAAGAGTCCTTCTGTCTCCAACCACACAGCAGCACTTTTCTGCTTCTAGGGGTTCAACACACAGCCTGTTCTCTTAAGGTAGGAATTTCTGTGAATGGAGATGTTACTAGACTGGAAAGTCAGAAAGAGAGGAGTTCGTTTTTGGACCATCTGGGTAGAATCAATGTAATAAGATGAAACATGGCTATAATCCTATATTCTTGGACCATCTGGGTAGAATCAATGTAATAAGATGAAAGACGGCTATAATCCTATATTCTGCAATATCCAAAGATCTTGGTATCCAAACATTTGAACTTGAGCTCTCTCATCACACTAAAATTTTCCTTGACTGCATAGTTTGAACCACTGAATTTTCAGGCTGAAACATTTTAAAAAATATCTAAACTTACTCTTCTTCTCAAAATTTTCCTCATCTACAAATTTATGAGTGTTATTTAGTATCATCACTTTATGATTCAACCTAGATGTGAAACATTGTGTAATTTCAAACTTATAGCAGCTTATGAAGAAATATCAATCTTTTAGTCAACCTTCACAGTAACATTTCAATGTATAGTTATCAAATTACATTTATATGGAAGGAAAAAGCAAAGTATGTTAAATAGTTCATACTTATAATCCTAATTTTAACTGCATATATTTCAATTATTCCATAATTCTGCAATAGAAATGAAATAGGGATGTGGTTATCTTAGAGAAAAGCATTTCCTAGAGAATGTGTGACCTTGGGTACAATCTCAGGAACTTAAAAAAATCAGTATCAACTACTAAGTTAGAATTATCCTTGTGGAGTATGCTGAAATGTGTATGGATATTTGGGCTGTGGGTGTTGCAAAGAAGTAGAAAAATATGAACAGCGAATTTTAAAACCAATTTAAATATAGAAATGTAATTGATTTTGGTATCATATTTAAAATTCATAAAGATATTTAGGAGAATTGCTATATATTTTATAATTTCTTTGGAGGTTTTTTGTTTTGTTTTGCTTTTCTGAGAATACCAATTTGTTTTAAGATCAAACAATATTTTTTTCTTTCAACTTTTTAAAAAAAGTTTGCTTTCGCCTCTTATTACATAGGCTAAGATTTCTTGTATGAGACTGAAATAGATTGGGGGGAATGAATATTTCTATCTCATTTCTCCTTGAAATAGATTGGGGGGAATGAATATTTCTATCTCATTTCTCCTTATATAGGAAAGCATTCAATCTTTCATGATTAAAAATTATGTAAACCAAGCCCTCTGGGACACTGATGCAGGAAGATCATAAATTCATGCCCAGCCTGGGAAACTCAGTGACTTATCTAGATGTGTGTTAAATTTAAAAAAAAACAAACTTTTTTTTTTCTTTTAGGGAATTCTCTTTAGTTTTTAGGTTTTGTGGCATTGTTACAAATACACACTGGGTTTTGTGAATGTCCTTTGTTGCATAGATTACTGTGTATGTTTTCTTCTTTTTCTTTACAGGGTGAATTATATTAATTTTGCGTATTGAAACAATTTACTATAGAGTCAATATCACTTTATTATGATTTATTATTCATTTTATACATTGACAGATTTAATTTGCAGATATACTATTGATGACTTTTTCAACTTTGTTCATAACAGTATTATCATAACAGATAATATAAATTGCCACTGAGGATGAAAAGCAGCTGAAATACTCATATATTGATTGTAGTAATACAAACTGTATAAGTACTTTGGAAAACACTTTGGAAACCATCATACATTTAAGCGTTTTCTTATGTGACCTACTAAATCCCCTTATTAGAAATATAATTTGGTGCAAGGTAAATTTATGTTAATATAAAGTATGTTCAGGAAATTATAGAGCACCTATATTCATAGTTATCCAAAATTGGGAACAGCACAAATATCTTCTAGTGATTTTACTGGTAAACCAATTAAAATATATGTACACAAAGGAATGCTACTCAGCAATCAAAAGACTGCAGCATTTACTCCCAAAACAGCATGAGTCAGTATCAACTGAATTAATTTGTATGTCAGAAGCCAAACACTAAAAGTTACATACTATGAGAGTCCATTTAATGCCATATTAGAAATTATGAAATAATAAGGACAAAAGACAGATCAGTTTTAGAGGTCAAAACTGAGAAAAGTAATTTATAAGGAGCAAAAAGGAATTCTTTAGAATGATTAAACTGTTCTAAACATGAATTGATGTTACACAATGGGGTATTTTTGTTAAATTTTACTGTAGATAAAAGTATAGTTTTCACTGTAGTTTAATTACACCTTAATCAACCTGATCAAACAACAAAAAATGTTTTTCTGAATGATGTCCATAACATTTTTGGCTACATGTTTTAAGAATGTTGCTCATAATTAAACTATTGGTTTATAATAAAGATTAGTAGTGTCTTTTAATAAAGTTTTTCATTATATATGTATTCTTAGGTGGCAATATATTTACTTAAACTACTCTTCTAACCATTTCCATTATATTTTGATGGAATACTCACATATGTATATAGGATAGAATTCTCACAATCTGAGCTATCAAATACCCTTCCTATGTTTAGTTTTTCATAGGTGCTCAGAAGTGCAAGATCTCTGAGATACCAAAATGCTTTCTTTTGATGAATATTCTTCAACATAACCTGCCTCTACAAGATTTATGTGACAAACCCCTGTATACAACTCTCCAAATGAATATAAAACGAGTATCCTTTGTTTTTCATAACAAGCCCATGATCTGAGCTAGCTAACATCTAAAGTCAGTTTACAGAAATTTTCTTGAAATTGCTCTGCTTTAATAATCAGTTTATGTAAGACTGAAATGAAGATTTCTGACCTAGGAAGTTTTCTTGAGTAGTTCTACTATGTTTTTGCTAGAGTTTCATAGACTGGATTGGTTGAAATAAGGAATTCTAGTATTGCTGATGTCTAGTGCTCTCTATATATTAAACATTAAATAACATCATTAGAAATTGTAAAATATTAGAATCATATCCAAAGAATAGCACTCATTAAATTATGGCTCCTAAGTATAGTAATAACTTTAGAAAAAAATTTAATATGAAACTCATATATAAGAATTGATGAAGAGAATTGTTTTACAGGACTGGCTGTCTAATTCCCAAAATGGGAGTGAATTGTTATTTATCTCTTATGTTCTTACAAAAGAATATCACAATTAAGTGGCTCACTTGGTACAGTGTCTGCACATAGTGAATATTCAATAAATATTTTAGCTATTTATAGCAATAGTAATAATATTAACCATACACCAACAGTTTTAATAGCTCATACACCACCATCAAGAATGATAAAAGCAGTAACTATGTTTTAACAGTGTTATTGACAATAAATGGGGGTTTCATTGATTGCAAATCTTAGGTTTAGGTGTACAAGAGACCAAGATGATCTGATGAAAACATGCTTGAGAATAATAAAAAAAAACACATCCATTTTATCTCCTTGTGAGAAGTATCTATGCATTTCATTGGCCAGTTTTTTGATAGGGTCCTTTGATGCTTGGGAATTCTTTTTTAATTTTTTTAAGATAATTTTGTATCTTAGGAATTAGTCCTCTTGAGTTGAAACTGGAAAACATTTTTTTAAATTATTCTGTAGGTCATCTCTTGACTTCTGTTGCCTGTTTCCTTTGTTGTGCAGAAGCTTTTTTTATTTGATATAATCATATTTATTAACTTTTGGCTACAGTACAGCCTCAGGTCCTCTCTAATTCTTGAAGCTGAATGGCTAAGATCTATTAAACAATTCAAGTCAGGGATAAAGAAATAGTTTAAGCCTAGTGGTTTTCCACATAGCAACATCTTCCAATTGCCTCTTGAGATTCATTTTTCTGGTGTTAATAACTTGAACACACAGTTTGAATCGTAGCCTCATTCTTACTAATGTGATGTTTGACTCTAGAGAATAACCTTGCATTTGTCTTAATGTATATTGTATCATGAAAAATTACTTGTGAAAGACTCCAGGAGAGATTCAGTTATTTAATTAAAATAAATGTATTCTGATAATGAATAAAATAAAGCCTATAATACACATTCTTAGATTTTATTTGTGTTTAAGATTTTTTTCTTAATTTCCCCAAAGAGTTAATTATCCTACATATAATTCTTCTTTTCTCAGTTACACTTCAAAGCACTTGATTCAAGCTGAGTTCTAATATGTCCTGGGAATTCTCAATTGGCTCCCAGGGGCAGTGGTGGGCTGCAGACTGGGTAGGTGGCAACTGGGCAGGGACCCTTCTTTCTACCCAGTTTGAACAACAGTAGTCAAGAGCCTGTCTAATTTACATATTGTAATCACAATTACAAAGTCAAAGAAAAATGTTTCTTGACTAGAAGAACAAAAGCAGAAAAAAACTCACATTTTTGTGGAACTTGAGACTCTCAACAATTTCCCTCATTAATTGCCTTTCACACGGAAAAAAATGTATTACAAAGCATGATAACAAGTTCCTTGGTAGCAAAGCATTCCATATTTTATTCATTGCATTTAAAGTAGCTCCACAAAAATGTAAGGATACTCATTTTATGTGGTTTGTTATTAGAGATAAACATAAGAATAGATAAATTGAGTTGGTTTGAATTATAAAGGTAAATTTTCTAAAGTTTTAAAATTGATGTAAAATTATTAGTAAGAGAAGTTTTGTTTCTTAAAAAGTAATCTTTTGTTTTGACGTGAAATTCTCTATTGAAGTTGTAATTTGTATTGAAGTGATTCTGAAGCTTTTTGTTTTAAAAATTTACAATTTCCCAAGGGACAAAGTATTGTAAACTAAAACTCTTCTAAGGAAAACAACAAACATAGAATTACATTAAAACAGTAGAAAAAGTAAAAAAAAATGCATGGAATGATGTACATATGTATATATATATGTATATGTATATGTATATATGTAAGTAGAGTGTTTATTCATCCTTTTGAATGATGACATATAAACAAACAAAAACAGATGTAACCACATATACTGAAAAATAGTTTTTCTGACTTTGTCTGTGCTCTATTTGTATTCCTGATGATATAGAGTCACAGAAAACCTGGGTAACTACTTAAAAATACTTGATAGGTACTTACAAAGTTTTGTTAATTTTTTTCATGATAAATACTATGCAAAGCATATATCAGCTATGATTTTTTATTTTTTCTGGATGCTTGGATTATCAACGAACAGGTACAGATCAGACTCTAGTCATGCCTAATATTTACAATTATTCTCATATTTTCAATTTAATTGCATGCATTATCAGAAAAAAATCCTGATTAGTATTGAAAATGTAACATTTCTGACTTCAGTTCATGGTTGATTGCAGAATGGTTAATAACCAAAGTGCCTTGGGAATATGAGATGGATACAGAGAACAGATAGACTTAAAACAACTGCAGCATCCAAAGCATGCTGACTAGAACGCGTTTTCCCTCTCCTGCTGTGTTTTTGAATTTTAATGGTTTATTAATTCATTGTGTTATGTTCCAGGATAGTTACACCTACCTACAAAAGAACAATAGATCACCAAGCTAATTAATGAGTATTATGCCTAAAATGCCCACATTTGTGCATGCCATTTTTTTTTCTATAGAGGGCAAGATAACTATAAGTGACAATCACTTAGTACAACTGTTCGATATACCTGGCTATTCAATTTGGCTGAAGTTTTCCCCAATAATAGTTAAAAACTATTCCATTCCTTTCGAATTTTCTGAGGTATCAATGCTAATTTCCAAGACTTAAAAACAAACAAACTAGATACTCAGCTCCTCACAAGTTCCATTCTTACCATGTTTGTTTATATGGTAAAAAAGGCTTGGAAACCATAAATACAACACAAGAAACTTTTCTGGCAATAGATAGGCAAAGCAATAAGAGCACAGAATAAGAAGAATCAACCAAGGACAAATAAAAACAGGATCCATTTATAATTACAAAATTTGTTTTTTAAAGTTCTTTTAAAAATGATTTGATTGTAGATGTGTTCTAACTGGCTGTTATAAATACTAAATTACACTCCAGTTGATTTTACTGCTGGTTGCAGCAAGATACTGAAGACTTTCATGGTTATACACTACATTATGCTAGCAATCTTCTTTTTGTGTTCATAGACGTATGTCTTTTTGCTGATTAAAATAGCTTCATAGTGCATGTTTTATGAAATCTCTAAATACTTGTTTTAAATCACAACTTTACCTTTTTAAAAAAGAGTGATGCAATTTTCCTCCTAAAGAGCCATCTGCTTTCAAACAACAATGGATTTCATGAATAATTCTAAGGAGAACTGTTATACAGTAACTCATTTTTGGTGAAATAGTGGTAATTCACTAAACACTTTTTGTGTTAGTACCTGAAAGTAAAATATATCTTTACTCAAACAAGAGGTTCTATAACAAATTTCTCTGTTCTCAGATTCCAAGGAAAGGTAGCATAATTGTAACACTTTAGGAAAAAATAATCATATAATTATAATTTAAAAATTGTTCACAGTTATCAGAATCAATTTCATGTAAAAACTAATGTTTCCAAATTTAACAATTGCATTTTCATTTGCTTTTTAATTATAAATAATAACAAATAAAACTGTTCATTTTACAATGCAGGTTTTTGAAAATATATTAATAATTTGCTGAAATATATGATCTTTCTCTTGATATTAAACTTTTGAGTCTTTTGTTTTAAGAAATTAAAACATTTTTATATTTATACTAGCACTGCATCAAGTGTAAACATATTTTTAAAGAAACTATTTGACATTTAGATTCATTTACCTCCTTGTTCTTTTTCTTTTATCTACACAACGATAAGGTATTTTTTTATACTTATTGATCCCTTTAATTTGGAATATTATTGAAATCAAAATAGTTCTTGATTAAGTAGATTTGATTCCTTTGTTATGGCAATGGTATTATTTGAGACAAACAAAAGGCAACACAAAAGGACATAACAAACGGAAAGTTAATAAAACAAAGTACATTGAAATTAAAAATTATGATTAAGAAATTTACAACAGAAGGTGATGACTCAGTTGAAAAGAATTCCTTAGCATGTGCTGAACCTATTCCAAACTCCTCAGAAAAATAAATGCACAAATAAAATAAGAAAGCAAGCTGGAGTTAGAAACAAGTCCAGAGATAAGACATAAAATATTAAATACTTTCATAATATACCAAAAAAGGGGAATACTAAGACAGAAGTTATGTTTCACATGAGGACTAAAAGAACAGTCACTTACAAAATTATAGGTGAGAGAAGTAAGAGTTATTTAAGTGGTGAAAAAACAGAAATGAAAGAAGACATGGAATTAAAACAAGCTAATGGCATTACAAAGTATATGTGGCAAACAATGCAAAACTATATATTAAAATATCTACACTGAACTCTTCTTGTCTAAATTTTATGTTATCTAAATATTGCCTTTCTCTATTCGCATCTTAAGAATGAATAATTGAGAATGGACAGAAAGGTGTTGTCGTTCATCTTGGCTATTGGTGTGGTATCATGAGTGGCTTTAACCAAAATTGACAGGTTTGTCAGAGAGGATTACGGGTGGGCCCCATGAGTCACTGCTATAAATGTTTTCTTTTGCACCTCTACATCTCTGAATTTACAGGATACTACAGAATCCAATGAGCACCTAGTCAGGTTCATTGTATCAAGATAACAGCTCAACATTTTGTAAAATTTAAATTCCTCTTATAATCATTTGGTTGCAAATTTCAAATTAAGTAAAACACCAGGTAAAAAAATCTACTGTCAGATTTGACTAAAATCTGTTCAGATTGGAAATCCACAGTTCTTGCCAAAATCTACCCTGGGCAACTCTCAACGTGTGAATTTCACCAAATGTACATACCCATTAGAAAACACAGTTTTTAAAAATTTACACTATGTAATGTAGCAGATAATGAGGGTATGGTTGAAGCAAATTGCTATTTTCAGTAAACATAGGGCTAACTTTAATATATCCTTCCTGTAGCCACATATATATTTTAGTAGAGCATATAATTTGTATCTTATGGTTTCACAATACCAGCAAGTGAAGACCTCTGATCAACGTTAAAATAATTGTTTTTAAAATAGGTCTCAGGAAATGAGTTGTCAAAACTTTAATTACTTTGTTTTCAATATATAAGAAACTTTTCACTTGTCATGGATTTTAACAACTTTATTTAGTAGCATTATTCATAAGAGTATGGATATATTCTCTTCAGTGTCCATAGAAATTTCTGGCACAGATTTGTTTATTCATAAAAAATATTGGATATGTAAAAATGTTGCTAAGTGTAACGAACTGATAATGAGGCTTGGATTATATGTAAATTAATATTTAAAGATTTTTCCCAAAATATTAATATAGTTACTTTTTAGGTTACTGAAAAAAACAGTAAAACTTAAGAAAAACTAACTGGTCTAGAGTAGATTTTTGAGTATTATTGGTAAACTTAAAGTAACCTAAAAGCATTTAAGCATGCATCATAGCCAATCTACCTGATTTTTGCATCTAGAATTAATTTTGCATTTCCTTTGTTAAATCTAATTCTTTGAGAAGCATAGTGTGATCTAGTTGCCTGTTGAACTTTTATGTATTCCTTGTATATAAATGTCTTTCTGGAAGCTAAACAAGGTGAGAAACATTTTAAAATATATTTTTTCTATTTATTATAATCTTTCCTTCTTCAACAGATTACAGGAAAAAATGCCACACATGTATCAAGAAAAACAGCCATATTTCTGTTACAGAAAATATAACCCTATATGTGTATACACGTGTATGTGTGCATTGTAAATTGGTCCTTGATGGAGGACAGAAAAAATTGCCAGGATAACTTAGGAATACACTGCTAATTTGTATCTTACAATAGAGACTAGTTTAAAATTATCATTTCAATGTTTGCCTTTTGAGTGTCTTATTGTGATTATATTGATAAATGATCTCAGACTTTTATCAAAAAAGTACAGAAAGGTTTTAGACCCAGCTTGCTGGCTGCCACACATGCAAATGAGAGAAAAAAAGAGAGTGCAAGTCAATGAGATCTAAATTCCAGTCACATTGCTGATGTTTATTAACTATTTGTACATAGTTCAGTAGCTTTAATCCATTGAATTTTGAAGTTTGAATTTTTCAGCTGGTGTTTCTGTAGTTTGAATATACTTTGGTTGAGAGCATCTACTTGTGACCTGTTACCCAATGGAGGAGCAAGAAATCTATCCTGAAGTAAAATTTAACATGAACCTGGCAGTCTGACTTCTCAGCACAATCATATGGCTCATGGTCACGTCTAATTTATCTATGGGTTGTTCTAAAGAGAAGCTACTCTAAGCCATTTAAGCATGCATCATAGCCAATCTACCTGATTTTTTGCATCTAATTAATTTTGCATTTCCTTTGTTAAATCTAATTTTTTTTGATAAATTTTGATAAATCTAATAAGTTTTTGATAAATTCTTCTACAAAGTCAACTTGTTAAGACAAAAATAAAGTATATATATATATGTATATATATATATCTTGCATACTTATATCCTTAGTTATATATTGAAAAATAATTCAGAATTATCAAAAAATAGGTAGTTGGTTAAATGAACAAATTATGTAATTCCAACCAAAGAACAGCAATTCACCATTTACACCTGCAAAAATCGATTTACTTCCCTTAAAGGTTAACTGTTTCCCCATACAGATTCAGTTCTTGGTAAGAAAGCTGTTACTGATACCTTGTCAGATTTATAAATTGCTTTCTGGTTCAGCATTGTACTTAAACTGTTTTGTCTGGGTGATACAGGTAGACTTATAACTAGGAATGGTATGAATTTTTTATATCCTTAACATGTACTAAAATTTTAGTCTTTATTTCCTTTTTTTAAAAAATGTTGACATGTGCAGAGCTTTTAGTCATCAATAATCCATTTGACAAAAGTCCTCACAATGCCAGATATTACAGAGGTTGCTACAAGTCCCCCCTAGTGCAAATTATTTTCTCCTGCCTTTGCAGTTGTAATTAGATTTAAATAATTTTACTCACTTTTACCAGTGAGGAGTGTTTAAAATAATGACCAACCTTATGGTGAAAGGTATGCTTCTGTGTATGTGTGTGTGTGTGTGTGTGTGCGCGCGCACGTGCACGCGCGCGAGGACAAAATGAGCAGATACTGTTGAGGGTCTATTGTCCTTCCTAAAATAGCACATTCAATTGATCCCACTGTGAAAGGATTTAATGAATATAGAAAAACTTGTTGCCAGTAATATAAAGAATATTGGAGGAAATAATTTTAAACTATAGACTGTTCCTGCCTCAAGGACATTTTTCTTATTTATGTGAAGAAAGCGGTTCACAAAACAATTGTGCAAATTACTTAAGTCATACTGTGTATATTTCTATCATTAATAAATGCTGTAATGAAGTTTCATAGTCAAATAGACTGACAATTAATTTTGAAAGTAAAAATGTATGTAGTTATTATATATACATATATATATTTGAAAATAATCACATTATTACATAAAATAATTACATATATATTAGAGAATTCTTGGAAAACAAAGCCATTTCTAGTAAATAGCATCACATCTTATATTCATCTCATATTCATCTTCTAAACCTCAGACAGATAAAAGATATGTGGACTACTCGTGTGCAGAACAATGCATGACCACACAATGAGTGGAGCAAGTGCTTGTCCTGAATGATCATATCAGTGTCACAGGGCACATAGACTATTTGTTGCTGGAAACAAACTGACAGCATAGCTATGCTTCATATTTAGCTGTAGAGCAACTAAAAATGTCAAAATTCATTGTGGAGTAGCACTATGAGTGAAGTGACTGATATAATTCAAGAGGTACAAAGTTCAATTTTAATAGACTCACTGCTCCTTCAGTTTGTAGTTTCAAAGCCTTATCCTATAAAACCTTTCCAAATGCATATGTTGAAAACCTAACTCTCATACCTCATAGGTGATTGCAGCTGGAAGCCTTCAAGACATAATTAAAGTAAAATATGAGTGCTCTTAATTTGACAGAATTGGTATCTTTGCGAGTAGCAAAGATCAGGGTACAGATCCATTTATGGGGCAACCATACTAAGACACTGGAAAAACACTATCATCTCTAATCCAAGGAGAAAGCTTGCAGAATAAAATAATCCATGCCAAATATTTGATCTTGTACTTTCGACATCAAGAACTCTGAGGAAATAATTTTTTGTTATTTAAATCATATATTCTGGAGTATTTTAATAGAAGGTCTAGGACACAAATATTTTATATTAGAATTCTAAGAATGTCTCCCAATATCTATTACCCCTATGTAATCCCTTTTTCTAATGTGGTTAGAATCTATGGTGATGATGAAATATCACTTTGTGAGTTACGTTGCACTTAATGACAAAAAGATTATGCAACTGTCCTCAGTGTAATCCAGTTAGGTCTTTAAAATAGAGGGTTTACTCCATCAACTGGTAAAAGCGGAAGTCAATGATGTGAATTATGAAACACAAGGGAGTTTTGACACACCACTGCTGTCTTTGAACACAGGGAAGGGTCACACATTAATGAAAGTGTTGGCTTTTAATTGCTGAGAGTAATATAGCTGACAGCCAGCAAGAAAATGTGACCAGAGACCTACAATCCCAAGCAACTATATTTGCTAGCAATCTAAAATGAACTTGGAAGTAGATTCTGCCTCAGATCTCCAGTAAGAGCCCAACTTGATTAACAACTTGATCTCATCCTTGTATACACTTTATGCAGAAAACCTATTTGTTCCTGCCTGGTATTCAAAACAGCAGAACTGTGCAATCATAAGTGACTGATACTTCTTAATGATTTATTTGTGATGTTTTATTACACCCCCCAACAGAAAAGCAATGTAAAAGTCCTTTTATAATATACACAGTGATGATCCATAATTTGCTTCTTTGATAAGAGGGCATAAGCATTAATAATGCTTAAAATAATTAAAAATTTTTCTCCAGATATTATCATCATTCATCTAGATAATTGTAGTTTATCATTAATGTCTGTTTTGTTGTTACTCCCAACATCTCTACCTACAGTTGTCACATATTCATCACTGAATTAGAATCTCTTGTGTAAATATAGAGTACAGTCATCTAAGTAGGGAATGGCCATCGAGTTGTGTGAATAATAATAAGAATGTTGACCTAAATAAATTACAACACAAGCATGAATACAAGTCTTGACTCCACTGAGTCAAGATTTTCAACCTGGAATCTTTTTATCACCTCTGAGCCTCATTTGACTTGTCTGTGAGGCATATAACATGACACAGTATCCAATTGTAATTCTGTCATTAGTTTCTTCAAGATATGTAGCAAATAATTTCCATCCTCCTTTATTTTTGTAATTTATGAGAAAAACAACAAATAGTGTCTCTGAAAAGGCCATTATTAGCTCCTATAGTACCGACATGTAAATTATAAAATATTGTTCCATTCTCAAAAATATCTGTAAGCATTTGTGGGGAGGTATGTGCACTCATGCTTTCTTGGATATTTAGGTTACAGGGTACCTTACACCTTATACTGCGCCTTATACCATGTGCAAGGCTGTTCTCTGTGTGGAAGGAGATGCTCTAGTTGAACCTAATGGCACAGTATCTTGTTCATAATAACTATTTTGTGTCAGTAATCATCATCATTATCACCTTTATCATGACCATTGTCTTATTTCACATGGAAAGCATAGCTTTTAACCAAGGTACAGAAAATGAAAGATAGCCTTGCACAAATTAAAACTAACAGGAAAGAAAGAAGATATAGAGTTAGTCTTTTAAAGACTTGAAACAGCAGTACCTGGTAAGCACTTTCATCACATTAGTCCCTTAATAAAGAGCTAGTGATACATTGAATGAGTTCTATTTTCTTAAAGAAAAATTATCTATATATAAAGAAATCTAGACACTGGATTGTGTAATATATGCACATTTGAAAGAAAAATGTAACAAAATTCCCCAAATGCCCATGTAGAGAAATAAGCATTTCTTCTATTGTCGAATTACATATTATTTAATGCTTTACCTAATGCTCAATTCAAAATCAAAATTATACTACCTTAACATAGATTATCACAACTGATTATAAATATCATTAGTATAACTGTTATGACTGTTATACACGGACTACATTCCTACTTTTTTCCTCAGAAAATAATGGTGCTTAGGCCAAATATCTAAGTTTCCGTTCAGCATAAGAAGACTATCAATTATACCTGTAAATGTTTGCCCCAAATCACTATTACAAAGTTCAGGAAAACACATTTTTTAAAAATTTGGAATACCTCATCATCTATCAATTTTTGACCAAAATAAATCTGTGGTATATTTTCACTACTTACTGATTTTCACTAAGATATATTTTTCATTTGTACAATAATAACACTGTATAATTAAATTAGATATTCCTTCAGTTCAGAACCAACAGTGTAGAAGTCATTTACTATATCAGAAACCAATTGAATTTCATTTCATGTACATCTAACAGGCCTATAGTGTCTGTAATATATGCATATTTTATACACACATATATAGAATTAGTGTTTATCTTTAAGGAAAATCGGGAGATTTTTACTTGCTTCATTTTTCTTATATTGGTAAAAATGGAGTTTTAAGAGATGGATAATAGTATACTATAATTACATGACAGAGCTTCCTTAGCAAAACACAATATACTGTGTGTCTTAAGTACAGAAACTTATTTTCTCACAATTTTGGGGACAGAACATTGTCAGCAAAACTGGTTTCCTCTGAGGACTCTCTCTATGATATGCAGATGGTGCCCTTAACTTCTATTCCCATGGTCATCTCTCTGTGTCTGTGCTTTCCTGGTAACTTAGCATGTTAACAATTTTTTGGTATAAAAACATCAGTGAAATTGTACTAAAACCTGGTAAAACCTCATTTTAACTTGGTTGCCTCTTTTAACATCCTATCTTCAGTACAGTTACAGCCTGAGATGCTGCTGTTAGGAATTTAGCACATGAATTTTCAAGGGACACAGTTCAGTTCATAAGTTCAGTTGCAACAGGAAATGAAGGAAAAGACATACCCACATCAGCCCTATCATGTAGTATCTGTGAGCCTCTTGAGTGACCAATCTCTGTGCCTCATCTTTCCTTCTTTCTCTCACAGAAGGAAATTCTGTACGCTGAATAGAAGGCTAAAAACTCATTTTCCCTGAATTGTACTATCCCAAGGAAGCCTATCCTTATATGATCTTTTTTGCTTTTGTGAGCAATTTCTACTACTCCCCAACTCAGGAAAGCTAATATTGCCAAGTTTTCAGGAAAAAAAAAAAAGACCCGATGCCAGTTGTACTACTTGAACTTGTCCAGGTCAAATACAATAAGTAGTAAAATAATGCTATATGGTGCTCTACTGTAAGTTGTATAAGCATAAATTGGGTTTGATGCTTTTCTTTCAGGGTGGATGATGGAAAATACTGGGGGGGGCAGAAAGTGATATTTCCATTAAAAATAAGTTCCTAGAACAAAACATCCTGTAGTGCTTCATTTAGCAAAATATGTCATTTTAGAAGCACTTATGAGTGAAAGTCGAATGTAAATTTTATACCTTACTATAAAGAATAAAATGTCCTCTGGGAAAAAATGTGCTCACCCATGAAAGGTAAGAAGCCTTCACCCCCGAGTCCAATTGATAGATTATCTGTGAATAAATGTGGATTGAATAGTTTCTAAGAAGCCTGGGCATAGCCTTCAGCTTTGTCCCTGTAGAGTCTTGCAGGAGCCTCTATTTACAGTACATCATCCTTTAAGCTAAGGAGATTTTTATCAGAGTCCCCTCTCTAATTCACCTATTCCATTTCACCCTCTTTACAACCTTTCAAAGTTTCATTTCCTGTCATTTCCAATCCTGGTTGAGAGACATGTGTCTTTTTGTATTGTGTGACCTATGATCTTGAATCAGAAGACCAAAGAACTCGGACTTCTGTGGAGAGGTGAGTTTTGTCATTCCTGAGCCTATTCTGCCTGGTGAGCGGTGGAAATGAGTGCTGACACCTATACCTCAAATTAACCTTTCTTAGACTTGCAAAGGCAACTTTCAGAGACACATTAGTACATTGCTGATAAAATGAGGATAAATGTCACCTTCTTCATCCCTCCTGTGCTAGGGAAGCGGACCAACATATCATAGTCCCTTTTAATTTACAATTATACTTCTCCCACCCTTCTAATATCATCCTTTCAAATCATTGTTCAAATGAGAGGGCTTTTTTTATTATTAAAGAAGGGTCAATGCTTTTGACCTCTCTACTGCTAAGGAGAGAAACCTCAGAATAAAATGAACAAAACAAAAAGAACTAGAAGACATGTAAACTATCCTCATGGGTCTCATATACTTTCTCTTTAATATGTAGCATCATTTCAGATTCTACACTTAACAAAAAGCTTAGCTCTGTTGCTAACATATATTAGCTCATTGCAATGTGACCTCTAAATCGCTGTTACTTAGAAATAAGAATCATACTTCCATCCATTTTACTTTTCCCATAGTCTGTTTTCAGTATCTTATTCTACTACATATCTTTAAAGAGCAACATCTGTTTGCTAATAATCTCCCACCTGAATTCCATTTTACTTGTCTGACCTATGTCAAAGAAAGAAAGTTTAAAAGGAAAATTTAAAAGGATTTCTACTTTATATCCTTAGGGGAAAAGCTAGTGTATGAATATAAGAAATTCATTAATATTCTACTATCTAAATAAAGTTTAAAATTCTACAACAATGGAAACATAATAGACCCAATGGTCAGTTCATTCAGTAACATCTAACCTAAAGACTTGCAGCTGTTTTTATTTTTCATAAATGTTTCTGTGTCTATTACCCAGGATACTTGTTATTTTCACCAAACTGTTCAATTAGAACTGATCACTCCAAAGCAAATGTGAAGCAACCCTGGTGGGATGGCCTTCTGTCTTTTTCAAATGATACTATATTTTAAAATTAGGTGGCTTGAGGGGTCGTTTTAGGATCTGAACTTTTCTTTACCTCAATATTTCAAAACTGGAAGGCAATTTCAAAGAAATGCAAACTCTGCTTTCAATAATAATAGCCAATTTAGAGGAGTACAGATGAACATAAACTGAATTTCCCCATTTTTACAAAGGAGATAATAAGGGCTACATTTCAAGATTACAGAATTAATTAATAATATTTTCCTTTTTTCATTCATTATTTTTAATTTTAAACAGTTTCAGCATAATGTTTTGAAAGAGTTATCAGAAAAAACACAAATAATTCTTAGAACAAATTCGTACTAATATATGCATAAAATGCCTAGTGCTAAAAAAACTTTACAATTAAATTCAAATTAACACATGTAATATATTTCTTCTTAGATATATCCTTAGGGAATTAAACACATTTTCAGTAAGGTATTGAGTAAGCACAAGAGAAAACCCACCCAGAGGAGTAGTTGGATACTCTTCCAAAAGATCCTCTAGATAAGATGCTTCTCTAGAGCGCTAGACACTGGGAATGCAGACAGGGTTTCAGGTAAAGGGGAGATTTTTCTATAGAACAAGCACTATTGTAAGGATTTTTCTGCAAATCTGGTACTGTTATTTCCTTTGCACAGATAGGACAAAGATACAGAGAGGTTAGGTGCAGGCCAAGATTAAAGATATATCTGGAGAAACAGCTTTGGTACTAAGCTGTTGGAGTTCAGAAGCCTTTTTCCTGCACTGGGCATTCTGCCTCCCACACAGAGGATGAAGAGAAGGCAGAGTCAAGGGGCACTTTGGTACATGCTACCTGGTGGCTCAGCCTACTCGGTGATTTTTCTGCCCTTTTTCTCTACTAGTAGAATCTCAAATATTTTTTGAAAAATGATGGGAAACATTGAGAATATTCATTATCCCACACTTCATATTATCAGTTCTAACCAAAAAATCTATGCAGAAATCTAGTAGGACTAGTTTTTTATAAAACCCATTGTTTGCCTTAACAAAGACAATCAGCTGGCACCTGTGTTTTTTCCTTTTCTCTTTTCTCTACTGAACATAGAATTAACTACCAGATCAGGTAGAACAAACATGATGGCTACTTGCTAAGGATAGCAGAGGACAAGGTGAAAGAGCCGTATGTCATTCAGCAACTGCCTTCTCCATTCTAAATTGTCCACTTTTGTAACTTTTTATATGAGAAAAGCAAACATCCATTTAGTGAAGCTAATGGTTTTGTAACATATAGTCAAGTGCCATCCTAACTTGTGGAGTATAAGCTGTAATATGCAGTTTTTCTTCCATTAATCAAAGCATTTTACATGTAAAAAAAAAAGGAAAAGTATATTTAATACAGTTTCCATGGGCCTGTGAACCTAACTAGTTATTGTCTGGTTCTGTACAGAAAAAATTTACTGATACCTGAAAAAGGACAAAACAGAGCAACATCAACATATGAATTATCATAGCAACTATTCAGGTTTCAAATGGTATTCAGCCAGAAGACTATTTTCATTGTCCTTTACTAGACAATGAGTCCCAAAGTACAAAACCTGATCTCTAATGAAAGAACAATCTGAGTGGGTTTCTGAAAGAGGATTGTTTATGGCAATAAGAAAGAAGGTAGATAGCATGGTTATTACATTCTTGGCTTAAAAATCAAGAATCTAGTTTTAAGTATAGCATCAGTTTCCCAGAAAATATTAAACATCAGCTGGAGTTGTTGATTGGTGAGAAGTATCATCATGTATTCAACAGAATAATCCTAGAAGGAATTAGAATTTGAATACCTCAAAATAAAATTGCCTCTCAAGAAGACTTCTTTGCCACAGATGGTACCAAGTTTTCATTTTACGAATAAACACTTCTACTACTTACTTCCATTCTGGTTGCATACTACACCAACTAATAGCAACGAGTTGAAAAACATAAGAAAAAAGAGGAGATTTTATTCATTTTCTAATTTCCTTGACACACAGGATTAAAAGATTTAATCACTAATTATTTAGACACTTGAAAAATTATCACAAATACTGTGCAGAAAATGTGTTTTATATTTATGCATAAAATAATTTTAGATACAATAGTGGTAAGCTGATAGATTATTAAAATTTTCTAATTTTACATTCTAGATAATTCATTCCCCTAAAACACCAGATGAATCTCACGTAACAGTATTTTTGCATGTATTTCTGTTCTTAAAATCTAATTCTAGTTGCATGGATACTAGAAATAACTCTGAAGAAACAGGAGGTAAATATTCCCTAAAATTTCAGTTCCAAGATTTCATGTTTTTCTTTATGTATATTTTTTCTAAAACAGTTTAGTAATCACAGTTTTAAATAAAGCTTTTCCTTTTCTTCAACAATATCCTTTTATTTCCTGTTAAAATTATGTCACTTTAGAGTTTTCATGGAGTCACAATAAATATTATGTTGGGTTGGGCATTCCTCTCACTTTAAAAACAAAATAGTTTTAGGAAAAACAAATATATTGCACCAACTGTTTTTACCTAATATTTTACAGATACAACATACTTTGTCTTCAAATTGAAGATGATAACATACTTTTGCTAATATACTGAGTGCAAAATTATCCATTCTAGAAACAGTTTTTAGATTTTTCATTTCTGCTATTTATCTTTTACATTGACTGTATGCATTCATATAATTATAAAATTATACCTTTATGTAGATAAGTGATGACTGCATTTGAATATCATAAAACAACACATTACAAAGCACTATGATTAGAGAAAATGGAAATTGTGAACATCTGGAATGAGAAATTAGAATTTGAAAGTCTGAAATTTTTCATAAAACTTCTTTTTCCTATGCTTGTCCATATTTCAATTAGTACTGACTATAACCATTTATCTGGAACAGCTTAATTCAACATAAATGTAAATGTGTTGCACTGATGAAGTATTCAGAATAACAATTATTCCTAAATCTTTGTTAGGTGAGTACATGGAGCACATAGTTTCTTATGCTACCTCTAGACGAAAAAACCTCTCTACTCACATTCTCTTACTGACTTCCCTATTAGCAGGAAGGGAACATTATTACTTCCTATTCTTCACTGATATGAAGGAAGCTCTTGCCTAGGATATGGTATACAACCGCTGCTCTATGCTTTTGCTATGTGCCAGAGATAGTTCCATGGCATTTCCTCTTCAACCTGACCTTTCCAAATGTATATCTCACATATCTACCTTGAGTTCCTGTCTTTTTACAGTCCCAGAATTAGTGATAGAATAGAGACAGAATGCAAGAATCCACCTCCAAATAGAAGAATCTATTACTATCATTATGCCATGACAAACTTTCCTTGTAGTTAATGAGGAGATGGTACTTAAATAGAAGAGGCCCAAAGCTTAAAATGAGTTGAAATGTTCCAATACTTACATAATTCATGTTCAAAGTATTTACTGTTGTTGCTTTTTCACATCACTAACTGTGCCTACATGCACAACACCAAGGGATTGATACACCATTTAATACACATTTATTAAGATATAATTCACATTCCACCCATTTAAAATTTATAATTACATTTTCAACACATTCAAAACTGTGAAACCATCAACACAACCTAAATTTAAAACATTTTATTCACCCCCACCCCAAAAAAGGACTTCATATTTATTATCACTTATTCCTCCTTCCTTCCCCAACGATGACTTTACTTACTTTTTCTAAAGATTTGCCTATGTGACATCTTTCTTATAACATACGTGCTCTTTTCTTACCAGCTATTTTCTCTTATCATCTATATCATCTTTAAGATTCACCATTGTTATAGCATGCATGAGTTCATTATTTTATATTGTCAAACAGTATTCCTTCATAAGGATTTACAACATTTATTCCTTCATTACAATTGTCTATACTGTGAAGAATTTAATGGAAACTTTTTACAATTAAACTGGTATATCACTGAAAATTAGAAATGGAGCAAATACCTACTACCTTTTCTTGTGTGGCAATTGACACATTCAAGTAAAGTAAAATAATTAGGTTAATACAAATGATTCAAGTACTTGTGCATTCAGAAACTTTAAGAAATCAGCAAACATAAAAACAATAAGCACTACTTGTTAATGACAAGATTTTCATAAAAAAACATATTTTGGGGAAAATATGCAAACAAGTTGATAATAACAGAAAAAGGAACTTAAATTTTTATAGCTACAGTATCAAGCATAAAAATGATGAAAGTTTTCACAGAACTATGCCATTCCTTTGGGAGCAATGTTAATATACTGGCATGTCTGGTTGCAAAAGGAGCACAGACTAATGCTGGAAATGCTCTAAATACCAGTATATAAGTTAAGGGAGTAAATTTTGGGAATACAAAAGTATTAATAAAAAGGATGATCTATTTTGCTTTGGTCATATTATTACTTTAGTATTTTGTCATAGCAGAATTTCTAATGGGGGTAAAACTTTCAGTGGACTAAAAGTAGTGCTGCTATTAGAGTCACATATTATAAAGTAAAAATCTTCACTGCATAGACAAAAAAAGTTTCTGTTTTCAGAGTCAAAAGAAAAGAAGTTTAATAATATATGTAGTGTCATTAAATATTAAATATACATAACAAAAGAGCTATATTATTTTTATATATTCCATTGGTACATATACAAGATACATTATTGGTGAAGATTCCTTTTATTGCTGTTCTAAAGGATATAATACAATCAAACTGTAGTGATGAACCTTCCATTTTCTTCCCTTTACTCTATACAAGTGCATCTTATGCTCTCACTCACATACTTATTTTCAAGAAAACTCAAATGAAAGGTTTCAAGTTCCTCAGGTTATTTGAAAAACAGAAACAACTAGAACAGCGGTCATCCATGAAAACAACTGACATTTCATTACACATGTAAGGTAAATCCAAATGGCAGGAGAACCTTTCTACTCACAGGTATCTAAAGATTCGTCTGAATCATCAGGGCAGTCAGGGTCCCCATCGCACAGCCAGCTCTGGGAGACACAAGTCACATGATCGTGGCAAAGAAATTCACCAGGATCACACAACTGCTGATCTGAAAATGAAAATGTTTCAAAATAAAATATGAATGACCTGAACACAAACACAAGAGCAGTACAGAGATGAAATGTGAGAATGCAATATATAAAATGTGCATGAATATGATCTATAGTTTCTGTTCAATAACAAATCTAAACCAATCATTTTTTATTAACTTTAGCTACTGAGATCAAGCACACAATTTTTAATACTTGGCTTTTTGTAGGTTTTCACAAGCTCTTCTGGAAATAGTTAAGAATTCTGTTTGTATTTACAACTACAGGCTTTATTATGTTTTACAGTAAGTTCTGTAAAACATGTTGACTCAAAGTAAAGTAAACATTATTAAACATAGAAATTTTACTTTCTTTTCTGCTCCAAGAAATACAAAAAACAGTAGTAAGTATTGTAACTAAGGGTGAGGGATATAACTGTGTAGCATAAGCACCTGCCTGGTAAGCACAAGCTAGTGAGTTGAATCTCTGGTACAAACAAACAAAAAGTCATTAAACTTCATCTCTGAGTACTCAGTCTTACCCACCCATCTACACGTCTCTGCATGAATTGTATATGCTATACCATGAAACTTACTTTCTTTTTCATGACTTACAAGTGGGTAGCTTCTGCTACCAGATAGCAAAAGTCCAGACTTCTGGGGTCTTTTTTTTTTTTTTCTATTTTGAGATTTCTAAACTTGGTTTTGTCTCAAATATATGTAGTTTTTCTTCCATGATTCAGAAATATTTGGAATTTGCAGCTGTTATTCAAGTTCTAGTAAACTCACTAGATATAAGTTTTTCACACTGTATTTGTTTATAACTTGGTAGTCAATTTTTAAAAATAATTCTCTCTTAAATGTTTGAACATGTACTAGAAAAAATGTTTTATATAATTTCACATTTTTCAATGTGAGGGGATACTAGAAATATCTTACCCACTTGGCTTCACTTGTAATTTTGAAATCCATATAATATATGTATAGACACACACACACACACACAACACTGAATAATGTAAGAGAAATCATTATTACACAGGTTTAAGTGAGCATCATCAGTAAATTCCAAATAAAATTCTAAGGATGCATGAAAGTATTAGGCACATTTTAATTGGCATTTTCCTCCTGTAATATACAAAATAATCATACATATTTTACTAAACGTTATTTTAGAGTTAATAAAATAGGGTATCACTTTCTCTCAACCTCACCTTCTCTTCTAATGCTATTCTTAAATATCTCTGGAAATCTCATATCTTATTCCCTTATATTTTCCAAAAGTTAACACTGACACCACATTCATCTCTATCACTATTATAATAGTCTTTTTTTTCGTATTAAGCTGCTAAAGCATTTACTTTACTGATTCTAGGTTTGATGTTACAAAACCAAAGATGAAGAAGTCAATCTTTTCTTCAAGGATCTAAAGAACACCTGTGTTGAGAGAGAGAGAGAGAGAGAGAGAGAGAGAGAGAGAGAGAGAGAGAGAATGCTGGGGTTAGAAGAATAAATGACAGAAAGAGGGAGATAAATACATAAAGGCTAGGTTGGAGCGAGGGTATACCACTTGCCTAGCACATATAAGGTCTAAGGTTCCATCCTCAACACCACACACACACACACACACACACACACACACACATGAGAGAGAGAGAGAGAGAGAGAGAGAGAGAGAGAGAGAGAGAGAGAGAGAGAATTCTTTGGTGATGTAAGAATTTTTAAAAGAGGGATAGGACTCTAACTCAGGCAGAATGAAGCTTAATCAAAGTTGTAAAGGAAATATTATTACAATACATTTAAGAGAAAAATTCTACTGAAATTAAAATAAATTTCAGATTATAATAAGACTTAGGTTTTCTCCACCAAAGAGTGGGGCATGATATTTATAAGTATAGTCCAGTGCTAGTAGAGGAGGTTTATATTTTGCTTAACACTGCATAAGTATTTAGATTTGATATAAGGAAAAATCATGGGATACAAGTCAGTTTATGTTACAAACCAAGAGAATCTATAAGTTTTGCCAAATAATAACTACTAATATATAATAATTTATCAGAGTGAAATAATGCTTATTAATAATTACATTATGACACCAGATACAAAGTAAAGCTGTACCAGCAAATAGCAAATTCAGGAGATAACAGGCTGTCTCTTTTATTCCTCTAAAATGATTTTAAAAAATGGGTATGAGACATGGAAAAGAGACAGCTCCTTTGTAAATATCATCTTATAGTGTGTGACAATAAACAATTGATACTTGCAGAAAATATTAAGAATTAGAGAAGACCATAAAGAACCATTTAGAGAGAGAAATAGAGTTTCTCAAAATAGGTCAGAAACAGTAGGACCTTAATTACTGTGGGAAGCATTTGATCTAAAGTTGTAAGAAAGAATATTTAATGGTAAAACATGCTATGCAGTTACTGTTAGAACACTTGCAGTTCTCTAGAGAAGCATTCAAGACGACAGCTTCAGCAGAAAGGAGTAGGTTGGAGACTGATATGAATGAAACAATATAAAGTAAGAATTATCACTAACCAGGCGTGGTGGCTCCCTCCTGTAATCCC
>PVLA01002493.1:85976-266788 GCA_004027455.1 Hydrochoerus hydrochaeris
TGTGTGTGTGTGTGTGAGAGAGAGAGAGAGAGAGAGAGAGAGAGAGAGAGAGAGAGAGAGAATGGGCATGTAATATTGTTAAAGTAGGGAGTGAAGTATTAATAATATAATTAATAGGACATTAATAAAGGAACAGCCTTTTCATAGTGACATTATCTCAAAACACTTCTCTTCATATCTTAATTTGTTCATTATTTATTTCTACAAAATTTATTTAATTTCTACTGTGTTAGAAGTATTGGAGAAGAAATAATGCATAAAAATGCAGAATATCCATTCATCATGCAGGTTACATTATATTGGAACAACAAAATAAAAGAGTTAATTGTATATCAGCAGTTAAACCTTATGAAGAAATATAATTCATTTATATAAGAGAAATGAAAATTAAATGAAAGGTTCGAGAACAAGGGGTGAAACACAATTTTAGACAGGATAGTCAAAGGACACACCACAGAGAATGTGCCAGAATGAGAGTGCAGGCTTACAGGTGGTGAGAATGATGTCCATCTGAATAAAGGCCAGAATGTGTTAAAGATCATGGGCTACAGAGTAGAGACAGAAAAGTGTTCAGCAAAATTAAGGAACACTAGAGATGTAAGTGTAAATAGAAAAAGAGGACATAAGAGAAGACCAGCAGGTATGTGGTGGTGAGGGAGGCAGAAAAAGACTTTGTGTTTTAAACAAAAATGAAATACCAGATGCTTAGAAGAGTCTGAGTAGTGTGACATAACCTGAATTACTGTTTATCTTCAGTAATGTGGATGTGTGTGTGTGTGTGTGTGTGTGTGTGTGTGTGTGTGTTTGAGACAGTGTCTTGCAAAGTCACACAATTGCTCAGGGTGGCTCAAACATGCAATCTTCTTGCATCAGCTTCCAGAGCGCAGGGATCACGTGGTGTTTGTCGCCAGGCCTATCCTGATTTTATCTGTTAAAGGATTTCTCTGGCTATGGTGCTGAGGCTAATGAAGTGAAGTTGGAAGTAGAGAAATCAAGAACGATGCTACTGGAATAAACTCAGTGAACTGAAGTGGTTGCATAGATAAAGATGTTGATGAAACAGTTTCAAAACTAAATTTTATGAGGAAATCATAACCTCACATTTTTACTGTCTCTAACCATCAGAATTTTGAATTGTGATTTCTGAATCCAAATATTTTATTTTTAAATCACTTTTTAAACATACTTAATTTGGGGTAATTGGCAACATCAAAGAAGGAATACACTATAGACAGTGAAATATTGAACTCTGTAATTCCAAATAATCACAACAGGAAGCAGAGCAGAATTAGCACCCCAAGAACACAGTGAAAATCTATAGGAATTGATGATATAAATAAAGCTAAAGTAAACAGAAGTATGAGAAGGATCAATAGGTTGTCCACAGAAAAAACCCTGAAGTAATGCTGGTTCAGGCAGAAAGACAGAAGAGACAAACTTTAGCTCCAGATAAAGAAGGAAATGGCAAAGCAAAATGACATTTACCAAAGCTTTGTGGGATTTCAAGAACTGAATTGAGAAGGAGTCACTAATGACAAAATTCCAGTGCAGTAAGTTCTGGAAAGGTGAAATAGTTTTAGTACTAAAGGAAAGGTACCAATGGAGCAAAAATACCAGAAAGGAGATGAAAGTGGAACAATTTACCCAAGAAAAACTCATGGGACTGAAATAAGAATTTAAAATATAATAAGAATATTGACTCTGAGGAAAAATAATAGAAAAATGAAGTGATGGAAAATTATTACCTCGTTGGGAAGAAAGTGATAGTATTTTTTACCTGACTGAATTTACTCAAAGAATTGAGAAGCACAAATAGTTTCTGAAATGCAAAGAAGATGAAATTGGAAAAGGTGGCAAGTTAAAAAAAATAGCTGTGAGAATCGTAAAGGATTCATCTAGTAACTTGGGAAAGGATTCCTTTTCAGTAACAATGAAGACACAGCTAACTTTTAAAGTAGACTTTGGACAACTGAGTATTCATTTTATTTTGTTTTAATATTCAAATGTTCACCTATGTTTAGCTACAGATACAGACTAATCCTTGGGGAAACCCTAGTGGAAAATCACTTAAGCAAACAAGCAAACCATCTACTCTCAATATGTGCTCAGACATATAAATAAATTCATTTTAATTCAAAAATAACTTTTTCTGCTCCACGAGTAAGATATGCTTAAACTGATTTACCTAATGAGCCCATGTTATCAGCTTGCAAAGCAAAATCAAACCTTTAGACACAATTTACATTATTGCAGTTTAGGGGACAGTTTTGTACAACCCATCTGCTCATTTTTCAACCAGGTATTTAATTTTAAGGTCAGTTTTCAAAAGCACTGATTTCACTTTTAAAATGAGCAAACTTAGTTTTCTGAGATAACTATTTAAAAAATCTATACCTACTGCCCTTTAGGTCTTGAATCAAAAGCAAAATGTATTATACGTATATGTGATTTTCATTTATCCTATTTAATGCTTAAACCAAAACTTGTAAGTAGTCAAACTAATCTTATTTCAAATGTCTTTCTATTGTATGTGTCATAATATTTTACATTGTAATAAAAATGAAGTTTATGATCATGGAAGGGAGTTTTACTTACATTCTAAGGAAGAAGATCAAAACTAAAATTATGTATATCTCTATAATAATAAACTATCAAAAACATGAAAAAATTAGGACAGTCATAGTCTATAAAGTTTATTAATTTGGATTCATTCTGTTATAATCAAAGCTTAGTATGATACTCTTTCTATACTTATATGAAAGCATCCAATTATTGATTATACCTGTAATTAGTAATATTTTCTGAAAGTTCAACAGTCTTTTGCTGAAAATTTTATATACAAAAATTGTCCATTTACTTATTTAAATATCTGTATTGAAATGCTTCTTCTGATCTATTGGTAAAACAAGAAATAAAAAACTCAAAGTATAATATATCAACAAGGATCTATTAAATATATTCACCATACTCTTAAATACTTCACCATGATTAATTTTCAATGATTTTATATAATTTCCCTTAAGAGTTGACCTATTATACATGAATCATTAGAATTAGTTTCCTAAGAAATTGTCTGCCTTTTCAATCATAACAGGGCATTATAGGAAAATTTAAACAAAATAATGAGCTCTGGGTTATTGTTACAGATAAATATAAAGGAGGAATGCATATGCATTTAATTATTAAACCCCTAGAGATTCAGATGAACATGTTAAAAATAGGTTTAAAAATAGGTACTAAGTGAAATATTAAGAATGGGCTGATATTAACTGAAGTTTCAACTTCAGTTAATATCAGAACAATTTTACTTCATTGTTAGTTTTGCTGTTTTCTAGGTCCTGAGTGATGAGATCTCAGGGGGCAGAGAATTCTGTCTTTGACTTCATATATTCACTAACAGAAAGACTTCAGTGAGACAGCTGCACCCCCATGCCTATTCTAGCACTATTTACCATAGCCAAGACATGACACCAACCTACATACCCACAAATGGGTAAAGGAGAGAAGACTTTGGTATATACAGACACAATAGATTATTGTTTAGACATAACAACAGTGAGGACATTATGTTAAGTGACATAAGCCACACAAAGGAAAATAATACATGACCTTATGGATATGTGAAATCTTCAAAAGCTTTATCTCACAGAAATATAGAATGGTGGTCACCTCACGCAGGGAAACTGGGGAGGAGTAGGAGGAAAGGGAGAATTTGATAACAGTCACAATACTGTTAGACTGAAAAAATAAGTTGTAATACATTCTACTGTACTTTTGCTGATTATATGCAAAAGTGCACTGACATTTTAAAATAGCTGTAAGAGAGGATTCTGGATATTCTTATCCTCAAAATGATAAACATTCAGGGTGCTTTGTGTGCTATTTACCATGGTTTGATTGTTACATAATGTCTATGTGAGTCAAAATGTCATATTTTGCCCCATCAATATGCAAAAATTTGTCAATCAAAATTTTAAAAAGAAGACTTCAACAGAAAAAGAATTTTTTCTGAAAATAATTCTACACTATTTTTGCTTTGGGATGGTTAAAAAAAGACTAAAGCAGTTATTTTATTGTGTTTAATTGCCAAATGATAAATACCTTTATTTAGTTAATCACTAAAACAAAATTAAGTTTTCCCATGGTTAAAATGAAAGACCCTGAATAGTAAAGATCTATAAAATTAAAGCTTTGGTGAAAACTAAAAATCAAATATGAGAGAGATTCACAGTTATACCCCAGGGACTCGTAAAGGCTACATAGAAAATTAGGTTTTACAAGTGCTGTTGCACAATGGTAATTTAGCTAAATATGTTACCAATAAACTTTTCAAAAAACATATTCCTTTAGGATTGTCCTTACTGTAAAGGTGAGATACAATGAGAATTACTGTTTTAAGTCAATTTGGATTTTCTACATTTGGGGATTAAGTTAGGGGAAGGTAGATAAAAATGGCTGAACTTCAGCAGTTTTATTTTGCTAATGACTTACATCTCCTTACTATACACTAAATGGTTTATAATGTTGATATCATTTATCTATGTTAAATTGCTTCTGAAAAATTTGCATAGGCATAACTTAGAATTTGTATAATGAAGAGTATTCATATTTCAATAGTAAAATTTTAACCAATAATTCCCATTGTCGTGCCAGGGTATTACTGATAATTTAGACTTAATTACTCGACAGACATATGTGCACACACCCACATAATATGTACACATGTTCTTGTATTTTAAAATTGACATACAAATCTGTCTCATGCTCAGCCATTTTTCAAGCTGAAACAGATACATCAATCACATAAAAATAAGATTTGAAATTCAATAAGAGCACTGTGGTAGGCTGAGTAATGGCATCACTGGCAACACAATGACACACCACATAGAAACTCCCAAACCTGCTGTGTCAGTAACAAGAACTTTGTAGAGGTGACTAAGGGGAGGACCTAGAAGAAGGGGATGTTGGCTAGAATTATGCAGTTAGTCCAGTGTAATCATAAGGGCTGTCATAAGAGGGAAGTTAGAATGGGGAACAGTAGATGTTCCATGGAGCAGAGGATACAGGGACCCAGGAACACAGCCAGAAGCAAGGAATTTGGGCATCCAGATACCATGTGCTGGAAAAGGGAGGAAGGTAGACTGCCCCCGAACACCACCAACACTGTCTAGACTTCTAATCCTTAGAAATGTGAAAATAGCATACCTGTATTGCTCTGAGCCACTGCATTTGTGATAATTCATTATAACAAAGCAAGTTCCCAGTTTCATTTCATAGCTAAGATACAACCTATAAGAGTCCGATCAAATGAGAAATAGACGGCAAACTATTTTACTATGGATTTAAGGGCCTTTTTCTTATAAATTAATTCATCTTAGTTTCAACACTAAAATAAAATGTCTATTTTTTTATATTAAATGTCTGGGACAATACATAGACTGAGGAAAAAAATAGTAACTAAAAACATAATACAGTAGTTTATGGAAAACATAAATGATCAAACAACTGTTTGAAAATTATATGAATTAGGAAGTGTGTGCATAAATATGTGTATGCACATGTAGGTACACATTTTTGTAGTAAGACGAGAAAATTCAAAGGTTTGAAAATCCATTATAAAAATTATATTTAATTGAATATTTTTATACTTTCTTCTGGTATTATCAAATTCTCAATCAATCATTCTGCATCCTTGTAGGCAACAAATGTTTTTGGAGCTACAAATAGCAGGGCAGAGTTCAAAAAAACATTTTATATAAAACTAAGATTAAATTGAAAATTTCTAGTACATTATTCCCAGGAGGAAGTGTTGCTCATTTATAATTTCTATCATTATGATCAAATGCAGAGTACCTCTCTGTTATGGATTAAAAACTGGTGGTCAGGTCTGGGGATTTAGCTCAGCGGCATAAGTGCCTGTCTTGCAAGCACATGGTCGTGAGTTTGACCCCTGGTACCGATAAAAACAAACAAAACAAAAACTTATGGTCAACTTAATGCCAGCTGAATTAAATCAGCATAGTACTGAGTGTAGATGTTCCACCTGAGGAAAGTTGCCAGCATAAATAGAGACATGGAGAAGAACAGCTAGGCATTGTGGGTTTCTTTCAGTGTTGCTGTTTCAAACCATTGGTTCTCCTAGAGGAGCTACTCATGACTAGCTTCCCCAAAGTGAGTTTGACCATTGTCATCGGAGAAGCTCAGGACCTTGTTGGTGAGAGTGGCTGTGGTTCATTTTGGGGGAGCTCTGGTTGTTCCATTGAGCATCACTTTTTGACTCCAGAGGGAAAGATGTGTGCTGTTTAATCTCCAGGAAAAACCTGTCATGCTGGCTTTCTGGCATGTATTCGACTGTTCTTATCCTCTGAGGAGCTTGGAATCTCCATGTCGCAAAAGATGGCTTGGGTACTTTTGAGGACAGCCTTGATTCTTATCTTAAGCTTGACTTTTTGGTTCCAGTATAAAACCCTTAACCTGGCACAGCTCCTTCACCTGCTGGCATAAACTTTCTAGCTTCCACTGCTGATCTTTGGGTCTTCCCTGCGCAGATCCATAAAAGAGACTGGGGTGAGTCCTTGTGGGCTCTAGACCTCCAGCTGGACTTGTGCGAGGCACTGTGATGGGCTCTAGGTCTTCATTTGGACTCATGCAAGACATTTCTGTGGGGTACAGGCCTTTGGCTGAATATTCTGGGTCTTAGTGTTGTGGACAGATATCCTGCACTTTCTTGTGTTAAATTCTGGGTGACCATCATAAAATAATATTATGAATTCTGTGTCCTGATTCTAATTGTTCTCCTCACAACCCCTGACTACAACACTCTCTAAACATTTCAAATCCAATTTGACACTTAGTTTTTAAGCTGAAAGTCAGTATTTTATTTGATTATTTGAACAATTGTTAGTTTTGTTCATGTTTTTCAGACAGTGATATGGAAAATTACAATATACTCAGCATGGTCCTGTTTTAAACTGCTTCTGTACCAAGACACACACACACACACACACACACACACACACACACACACACCAATGTAAAAGGCTTCATTTTTTCGTTCTGGCACAGGAGAAAGGATATGTATTCAGTAGAAAGCTGATAGAGAGAAGACAAGATGGTCAATCTGTGAACAACAAAATACAAAGCCTCCCGGGAGAAACAACTTGCCAGAATAAAACACCCTGGAGAGACCCAGACAAAGGGAGATGGATCCTCTTGACACAGGAAGACATTAAAACATAAAAAAGCTCATCAAATACTTCGGGACTGCAACTGAAACAGCTAAAAATTACAGGACACAGTATTTTCACGGTGACACACCAAGTGTGCACCAGCTTGAATCTGCGCCAGCCGGCAGAGCTGCCCAAACTCGTTCCCGCCACCACTGACAGGAAGCACAGCAACGTTTAAGTCGGGGGTTGGTGGGCCTGGCAGAGAGCGGAGCCAGCGAACGGACCTCCATTGGTACACAGTCAGTGCTGGGAATGAGACCCCCACATGGAAGGGACGCAACCAAGTGGGCAACCTGTTGGAGTTGGGCAGGAGGAGCCTGAACTTGTTGAGACAGTGACTTCAGTTGGTTGCTCCCTCCCCAGAGCAGATTTGTGGGAATTGCTTGGATTGGGCTGCACCCCTGGCCGGGACCCAATGAGGTGTCCCAAATCAATTCCTTGCACCTAGCAAGCACTAACCGGGTGAAGGCACTTGAAGTTTGGCTGGCCCAGTGGAGAGGGGCAGGCAGGAGAAGGCAGAGGTCCCCCAGCCAGCGTGCTTCAGAAGAAATGTGGCCAACAGGGGAGGGGGCTGGGACCTACACTGTAACCCATGTGGAGGAAGTCAGGGCCATGACAGGAGAGAGAGGCAGGAGGAGGCCCCCAGCCCAGAACCCTGAGAGCACTGATCTAAGAGAAGGAAAAACAAGGGAGACTGAGGGCGGCAAACACGCAACATCAGACATGGCTTCAATGGACATTAAGAGATATCTTTGAGACCTTTTAGATGAGCTCAGAACTGAAATATTAAATCAGGTAAAGCAGGAGATGAGTAGAGTAATAAAAGAAATGCTCTCAGGAAGCATCTCTCAGGGTGATACAGATGGAAGAAGGGAGGAACACAAAGAAAGGAGAGAAACATTCAATAAAGAATATAAAGAAAACATAGAATACATGAAGCAGATTCAAAGAGACTACCAGAAATTAAAAACTCCATTGAAAGCTGGCAAAACTCCTTAAAAGAAACTGAGAATAGACTATCAAAACTTGAAGACAAGTTGGCAGTGTGTGATGATGAAAGGAAAGATCTCTTAAAAATAACAAGGAAACAGGCAGTAACAATGCAAAGGCTAGAAGATGACAAGAGAATCTACAACTTAAGAATAAGAAATGTGAATGAAGAAGCAGGAATACATACAGGTGAATTACAAAGGCTATTCACGGAAATAATTAAGGAAAATTTCCCAAGCATGGGAAAAGAAAATGACATTTGGTTATGTGAGGCATACAGAACTCCAGCCACCTACAACCAAAACAGATCTACACCCAGACATATAATAATCAAGACACCAGAAATTCAGTATAAAAACAGAATATTAAAAGCCTTCAGAGAAAAGAAACAGATTACCTATAAAGGTAAGCCCATCAGAATCACGGCTAACTTTTCATCACCAACCATCAGATCAATAAGAGCTTGGAGTGAAATATTCCAAACCCTGAAAGAAAATATCCTCCAGCCCAGATTGATGTACCCTGCAAAACTGTCGCTAGAAGTTGATGCAGAAACAAGATGTTTCCATGACAAAAAGGAACTGGGGGAGGTTGTGACCATCAATCCAACCCTACAGAGAATATTGAAGGACATTCTAGAGAGAGAGAAAAATAATACCAGGATTTTAGGAACAGTGGCAGAAAGGCCTCAATGAGTGGGGCAGGCAGTAGAAGGAGAAAACTAGATAAACAAAGGCAGGAAAATAGCATAGCAGAAATGAGGCAGAGAAGGATAACTAGAAACTCTAACAAAGATGGCCTTGATATGCTATATTGTTAATAGTGCACCAGGATTTAAAACCCACATAACTCACACTACTCTGCTTAGATGTATTATATTCTGTTCCAGTCATTCTACCTATACTAGATTTGAGGGCACAGACAATAATCCTGAAAATAACAGGATATAGTATGGTAATCATCCTTAATTTCCTATTAACTTAATCTAAAGCTATGTAAAACCTACACTGTTTTACCATGACTGATCATAATTGAATCTGGTTTGTTGGATCGCCATTTTGTATTGATAGATTTTATTCAAAACTGTTATGATTGATAGTATCAAGTCTGACAGTATAGGCAACTGCACTTAAGATGACAAGATCCACTAGAATATCCACTCTGGTTTGATTATTACCTGCCTTTGAAGTTTTATAATGTCTACAATGTTTTATTGTTATGAATATTGTTATTTACTGCTATACTCAATTATACTGCTATATTCAATTATGCCTGATGATATAGAGATTCTATTAAAGATAATAAGAAACAACACAGTAATCATTGTAGATCACCTTGTACTGTGGTTTTATACGACTTTTTTGGTTTTCATGTGTTTACAGGAATTTGTTTTGTTTTGTCTTGCTAAGTTTTGTTTTTCCCTCTAATACAGAAAGGATAGAAACACATGTAGAGATGCATGCATGCAGAGCTGTGTACACTCTCACTGACTATTTACTTTGTATGCTTTAATTTTGTAACTTGAGCAACTATTTCTAAGAGGACAACATGTAATTTATTAACTAGCGATTTCTTATTATCTTTTTTTTTTGGAATTCTTTATTATCTCTACCCTTCACATGTTTTTGTTTTTCTTTAAATAAAAAAGAAAGAAAGAAAGAAAGAAAGAAAGAAAGAAAGCTGATAGATTCAATGTAATTTACTCCAGTTTTTATCATTAAATCAATACTACCCAGTTCTGTTTAGTTTTCCAAAATTTAAATAAAAATATGTATTTCTTTTTTATCTGCCCTTTTCAAAAACCCACTGAAATAAATTGACAATCTTATTTCATTTACCACTTTATTAAGATAAAATTTTGACATGTCTTCTTTGGATATGTAAAGGAAAAAAATCTAAATTATTGACATTTTCTTTGTAAGCTCTGTTGATTAGATCCTATACGATTCTCATCTAGTTTCCCAGGGGTACCAACATCCACCTCATTTTTCTCATCCCTAAATTTAATAAAATATGAAGCAGATGTTTTGGCTTTGGTTCCCTCAGGAATGATGCAATATCTCCTATCCATTATGATCTGCTTTACCCACTACAATTTTAGTAGTACAAATTTATGTTTTGACTTTAAAATACCATTTAAATCATAATTTCTTGTTCTCTCTTTCAAAAACCTTTAAATGTACTCAGTTATTTAACTTTCAATTACTATGAACCAAAGTAATCACGTATGAACACAATGAAGACAATCAGAATCTCTTCCCACAGTTTTAGATGGTTTAGAAGTAAGCCACATTTCAATAGTACAAAGGGCACTAATGTGATGTTTGTAGTGTTTGTGTGTTCCTGAAAAATACCAAATGGAGCGAGCTGCACTGTGGACACATCTAGACTTAGGAGTTGATAAGGAGAGGACAGGCAAAAAATAATATTAATTGCCCACTCAAAAACTATTTTCATCATTTTGAAAATCATATTCCCTACATGAAAGCAGAGAAGTCCACAAATCTGCTTTCTCTTGCAGCTAGAACAAGGACATGGGATTTTTAGCACTATGTAGTAACAACTGAGGGATAACATCTGCTAGGGTTCTCCTAGGGAGAATTTTCCTTTGTACTGAAAATAGAACTGCAAGTAGGAGCCCTCCTATTTGGCCTCCATGAAGTCTGGGCTTCTATTACCATTTTGAGAGGATGAAGATAAGCCAAAGAAAGAAGACAACACAGAGGATCCAATGAGGTTGACAGCGTAGAAAGTTGAACAGCACATGGAAGGATCTTAGCTGAACTTTTTGGACCTTAGTGAGGTAAACCCATATCTAACCTCATTACTCTGTAGACATTTTATTAGGCTGTGCAATAAATATCCTAACAGATATCTAGCACAATACATTGGGTAATTGTAATTTCATACAGAAATAACTGATCCTGTTATCAAGGAAGCATCTCAGAAAACAACTGTTTAAAAAAATTAATAAAATACAATGAGATTGTCACACTGGATAGGTGAGATGACATTCCAAACAAAAAGAAGATCACAAATTGGAAGCATACCATATTAAGGGGACATCTAGTAATTTACATCATTGAAGTTTAGTTTACATGTCAAACATAGGCTGGAAAAATGACTGAATAGTCACTTTATTTTGCATGAATAGAATCACTTTCTTTCTCTTTCTTCTCTTTTTTCCTGCATCCTCTTCCTCCTTTCTTTTTCCCTTAGATTTTTCTACCACTGCTGGCCTCTAGTCAATGTTCTCATATGCTTTTGTTAGCCATTCTGTGAAACTTCTTACTCTTCATTATTTCAAATTTATAAATTTTGAAAATAATTTTTGAGGGAGCTGAAGTAATTAATAAGTAATAATAACAATGTTAAAGGCTTGCTATATGAAGCATACTAAATTAAAGATTTTATATATTTTACTTACTACTCTTTTAAGTGTATTACATATTGCAAATCATGTA
Organism: Hydrochoerus hydrochaeris; assembly: GCA_004027455.1. Lineage (NCBI taxonomy): Eukaryota > Metazoa > Chordata > Mammalia > Rodentia > Hydrochaeridae > Hydrochoerus > Hydrochoerus hydrochaeris. The sequence continues at coordinate 97,660 of PVLA01002493.1, forward strand.
TGACTGTTTAGAAAGTTACTTGAAGTTTATACAGTCATTCACCTGGTAGGATTGGCATTACGTATACCTCTGGCAGACAAAAATCTTACTTTCATAATCGTAAGAAGATTTTATCAGGTTGGGGAATAACAGCATTTCAAGAGCAATGACTTTTGCATTGAGAATGTACTATGTTTAGTAGCAGAGATGTCACGGCATTAAAGGCCTCTGGTTCATTAAGTCATTGTTGCAACTCCACACTTCCCCCACACAGGTTCATGCATCACAGATGGTACTGGGAAATCATATAAACAGTATTAGTATTTATGCTCCACATAACTAAAATGATGTGGGGTCAATCTTATCCTTGCAAAACAGACTTTAAGTCTTACTTCTCTGATCTTTCCCATCTGCTTACTGGTAACTAAAATTCCATGGATTTGAGTTTCATTTCTACAGAGAAAATACCTATCCCTGGAAGGAATAAACATCTATCATTTAAGTACATTGAGGAATAAGAGTTAAAAGAAGCATTAACTGAGATGGGAGTCATCATGGAGCGGTAGCACAGACAAAGCTATTGAATATTATCAAGTAAGGAGTCTGGAGAACCAGAGGCCTGTCCTGTATGACTTCCTCCCTGCCATTGTCTTGAATCACAGGTGTAAATAAACTTGCTTCTGTTTTCCTTTCATCCCTGTGATCAAGGAAATACTTAAAATATTTGAAAGTCGGGGGGGGGCATAAAATGATGAGACAACAGTTTTATTGACTGGTTACTCTTTTTTAGACATTTATTGAAATCCAAAGTGACAAAAGTACCTATCAGCTGACACTCTAGGGGACAGAGGACCTAGGAAGGTGGCCTTCTGTTCTTTTGGGTAATTATAAACTAGGAAGAAAAGCTCAATGAGTTTCTCAAGCATAGCTTTAAGTACTTCTGTACAGGAGACATGGTATCAGAATTTAAATGAATTCTCATGAAAGTAATTATTACTTTATTGAGAAAAGGTTTAATGTAACTTTTTTTTTTTTGTACCAGGGATCAAACTCACAACTGCGTGCTTTCAAGGCAGGCACTTATGCCACTGAACTAAATCCCCAGCCCAACATTTTAATATTAATAGAAAATTAGAAAAGGTAGCCAAAGGACTTAAAGGAGTACAAAATTAAGTCATGTTTTGATAGGAAGATGTAAATGCACTTATTTTCTTCTGTTATTTCAATGTTTGATCATTTTCTTCCAGAATTGAGAAATAGTATATTGTAACATGAGAGAGTATACATTAAAAGTCATGCTACTAGACTAAAAAAAATTAAGAAGTCATTTCACTTGATAGTTCAAATTTGGGGATATTATAATTGTACACATTACATTTAAGTGAAATTTTAAAAAGTGATGAAAATTAAAACAGCCAAAAATCAAATCTAGGGCTGGGGATTTAGCTCAGTGGCTTAAGCGTCTGCCTGGCAAGCGCAAGGTCATGAGTTCGATCCCCAGTACCAAAAAAACAAAACAAAACAAAACAACAACAAAAAAAATCAAATCTAAGTTTACCATATTTAAGCAATAATTGTATTCCCATAGATTTTTCTATATAGAAACATGTGTATACATTGCTAAATTTTTCCCAAAGTGTAAAGAATACCTTGTATTTTCAGTCAAAAATACTGTGCTATATATCTTTATATTTGTAAATATAGTTCTGTAACATTAACTTAATAAACAAATAATATAATATTATGTAAATTTTTATATGAAAACATAAAATACAAAACAATCTTATTTAATGATTTATAAAAATAAATTTAAAAATGAGAACTATGAAAGGATCCAGTACTAGATTATAGGTAAAAAGTGTAAGTTACAGCAATTCTACCGGCAATCCTAGTCAATTTTCTGATTTTAAACAAACTGTTATTTGGGTAAAAGTTATAATTCTCACAATAATTGATTTACACAATTTTTAATGCACTTTGAAACAGTTCTTCAAACATGGTGTCAAATTTTTAATTTTAATCTTCCTTTTACCGCATACCCTGAAATATTCTATGTTTCATCTTTGTCATTCTAGGTTGTTATTATAAATATTTGTGTTTATTTTAATCTCAAATATTTTCCTTATTGTTCTAAAGTTTGACTACATTTTATAAATATTACTTAGCTCACTTTCAAACTATACAAACACAAAGTACACATAAAAATGTATAGATATTCTTAAGATTTATGTATTCATATATATACACAGACCTACATGTTCATATATATACGTATATATATATATATATATATATACGTATATATATATTCATATGCATAGACAAATCTGCAAATTACTAGTGAACTGGGAATTCTGTTATAGTCTGAGAAAAGAATAAATATATTTTAGGAATCCACTGGCTTGTTTCTTTAAAGGTCAATGAACAAAGAACTTTGCATTCTACAGAAGAAAGCATAGGAAATACTATGTATGTACTCATGAATTAAAATTTTTCTATATAATACTAAAATATTTATCTTTCATGATCTTATTTGCTAGTGACTGGCAAGATAAAAGTGTAATTAGATACAGGAAAAATAAATTTCAAGACACTATACTTTGATTTATATTACCTACTAATAATAACTGATTTCCATATGATTAAAGGGGGTATTTCCCACTGTGATTATATAAATTCTCTGAAGTACTTTAAAACCTTAATTACTTCAAATGTATTAAAAGAAATAGCTAATGAGAAATAAGGATAAGATAATATTTAGATAATGAAGACTAAAAATATTAATGTGTGCCATGTCATATATCTTATTAAATTCATAAACTTTATTATAAACTGTTTTTTTCAAAGACTAAAAAATTTTACTTCTAAAAATGTAAAAATAAGTTAACACAGTATCTCATGTCTTAATTGTCTAAATAATCATTATTCATTATATAATTGCCTATCTTATTATTATTCATTATAAATGTTTATGCTCTTATTTCCTAAGAATGTTTAACTTTTCTTTGATTTGGAAGTATTTCAAAAATGGTTTAATTAATTAATTAATTAATTTTGATTGAAAACTACTCTCATTATTTAAACAGTAGCACTGTAGTAATTCACAAATTTAAAAAGTCAAAAACAAAATAATTCATTTTTTTGACAGGCAACAAGAGCAGTAAATGTTATAATATTATAATGTTATGGAATTATAAAATTTAACTCAATGCAATGACTACAGAAACAAAGCAAATAGGCTGAGATAAAATTTAGAAGCACAAGTATATCTGTAAATTTGAAGAAAAGACTGATCAACATTTTCAAGAACTCAGATTCAGGAAGGTTTCTAAAAGTACATAATCTTTAGAAACTTAACATCTGCCTCTTTATAACTGGCTTCTTAACAGTGATTTTTTTCTCTTGATACTCTCAGTCTAGTCAAAAACAATTGGACCAAAAAAGGACATGATCTAACACAGCCAATGATGTGAATTTAGTTTTAAAAAGTCTGCCAAATAAGGATGACAGTAAACGATCTTAAGTATCCATAGACTTTAAAAGTTGACAAATAAAATTGAAACTATATAATTTTAAAAATTATAATAACCGATTGTATTCAAATTTTAAGAGTATGACTCATTTGTTTGCTACTTGTATCAGTTTAGCTCCACAATCAAATGGCTCTGTCAGTCACTTCATTGAAAACTAGAGAAATAATAGTACATATGCTTTACAGAAATGGAAAAAAAATGCAAATGGAGTACATAATACTATAACCAAACTAATCACTGTATGTTGTCTATAATTATAATTAAAATTAATATAGAATATTTAATGATATTTTGGCCCTGTAATTACTTTGTTTTATCTGAGTTGACAGGGGTGTCAGGCAATCCAGTGCTCTCATCAAATCTAATTTTGTAATTCTTCCTTACTACTGGTCAGGTCTGCTAAAGAATATTTTGTTTTTGCTTTTTTCTGCATATAGTTGAATTTCCTCAGATGAGCAAAACTCTTTTAGTTTCTGTTGTTGTTGCTGCTGCTGTTGTTTTAAAAGATTGTGTAACTAATACAAATAAAAACTAACAGGGAATAATTTAAGGTTGAGATTTGCCAAAATAAGCATTCCCTTTCTGATTATGTTTCTGTGCAAAAGGATGTATTTAGGTCTAGCAGCACTTTTTGTCCCACTGCTTCTGATTCAAAGAAGAAAGTTTACTTAAGGACATTTAAATCTTATATTTTTATGTAGTTAATACTGTTTGCACTGTCTGAAATATGTTTGAGAAAATTATTATTATCAGTGCACATGTAATATTCCATGTTATGCCTGACTAAACTAACAATTAAAATATGTCACTTTTTTATTTAAAACATTTTCTACAATTTCAAGGGTTTAGAATGAATGAGAGAAGAAAAGTGTATAATTCAGAAAACAGGTTCGGTCCATTGTGTGGGAATTTCTGTAAATGTTTTATTACATGAAAATGACATGGATATCAAGACAAAAATTCAAAGTCTTAAAGTGTTCATTTCAGTTCTCTTATATCTTGTTTATTTAAAAATATAAATTTATATAATAAACTCTACAGGGTCCTTTTATAAAAATGTAAACTTGCAAATTTCTGCAAAGCTAAGTTGAGTACTCACAAAAAATAAAACGACCTTGCTATCTCTCCCTTTATTACATGTTCTATCTATGGAATTTTAATATCCTGTAACATTGATTTTGACTCTCTCAGAGGACAGTTCTCCACTAACAATCTAATAGCAATGTTTTATTTCATCCACTCTTCAAATCAGAGAGGGATTTTTGAGGAAAAATATCCCATAGTATTTATATCCTGTCAATACATACTACCTACCTTGAACAGTTAGTGTTTGGATTATCTGGATCCTAAATCCTGGAACATGGCATGAACAAAAGTAAATAGTTGTTGTTGGTTAGTAACTATGGTGGTAGAGTCCAGAAATCACAATTTTATAAAGCTCTTCCAATATTCTCTAGGTATATTAAACTTTAAAAATTTCAAATTTGAGTGTCTGTGCTTTGTTAATATTAAATAGTAGCACTATTTCATTCCTATCTATAGTTTAAACAATCTTTCCTCATCATTATATTTTAAGTCATGCAACACATGATTTACATTCAATTTGTAACAATAAGAATTCTTGCTAATGTTTGATCCCAATAATGATCTTAAAAGCCTAACCATATTATTGAACATGTCTCATGCCTTTGAATTACTTTTCAAGTTCTCTTACAGCTATTATTTTGACATCAGTTCCTGCCAGAGACTGGAAAAAGGGATAAGGGCTCTGGTTTATACTGTCTGGACATTCTTTAAGAGAAGCAATATAAAATCTCAAATAAAAAATGAGTACAAAGTATATTTATTAAAATGTCAAAGAAATTTTTACACATTACAAATTTTTGAAGTATACAAGAACATAGAAATAATTTTTATTATCTGATTGACATAGTTATATTATCATTTTTCTCTATATTTATGTTAACTACAGGCACCTTAATTATCTTTAATCATATATTCCCAGAGAGATTAGAAACTGAATTGTTTTTTCTCTTGAATATTTGATCAATTTTTTTTATTACCACCATTAATTTAGAAAAGTTTCTCTAAAGTTCATGACTGCTATTGAAAAGACTCTGAAAAGAATGTAACTATTAAAGTTGGGGAAACATTTCAACAGTTTCCTTTTATACATGAGCTGCAAAATTTGTAAGAATTTCCTGCTGAGTTATTCATGGGTCTATAATTTGATTTTTTTTTGTTTGTGTGTTTCTTGATAACTCACATTTTTCAAACACCATTAGCTGCATTTATATTGTGACCTGCTTTTGGCTGTTCACCTATGTGTCACGTTTAGATACATTCACATAGTGAAGCCAACCATATTACCTGTGTGTGTGACATAGTTATAGATAAGTACACATGGACATAACTCAAAATCATACAAATTATCTAAATCACATAAATATGTAATCGATTCGTTTCCTCAAATAAGACTCTCAGAATGTGCAGCAATTTTCATTTTTGCTTTCACTTTTCTATAGTAATCACATCACAGTTCACTCTGCTCAATTTGTTTCTCTCAAGATCCTTCTCCACAGTGATTTGTTTCTGTAATACACTGCTGACCTTTTAAAATTCCTGCTTAAATTCTTCAGAAACTTAGAAATATATAAAATGCCAAACCTCAGTACATGCAGAGCTGGAACCTCCAAGATCCAGCCCTTGCCCATTTCTCCTCTCTGTAGTCTCAACAGTTTAGTCCAAATGGCTCATTTTGGCTCTTTCATGAGTTTTCCTGCCTCAGAGTTTTGACAGATTCTGTACTTCAACCTTAGACCACACTCCTTTCCTTTTGTCTTCTGTTTACCAATCTACTTCATGACTCTATTTGAAAGCCTGTTCTGGGAGACATGAGTTCTGTACTTTTCAATGACTTGCTGCATTTCTGCAGTCACAACTCTAAGTACAGTTATGTTTGTAAACTGTTCTGTTGTCCAGATTTCTCCCTAGGATGTAAACCTGAGTGAAGGTAGGAGTTATGAATTGTTAATAATTTTCTACTGAACATATTAATATAATAAACATTTACTATAGTAATAGAACAGATACTGAAAAGATATTTGAAATTAGATATATTGAGACATGCTGGTGCTTTGATTGATTTATTTAAATTTTACATGAGTTGGCTTTCTCATGTATAAAATAGGAATAATTGTATATATTTATGATTACATTGTGAAAATCATATATATACATATACATACATATACATATAAAATATACATATATATCATAAATGAAATATCAATTCATGGAGTATGCTTTGGTTGATCTCAAAATATGAAAGTACAAATATTAGTATTTACTATAGGGCAAAAAATAGTTATATTTCTTCAATTCTTGAAAACATCATCTTGGACTAGTTGAAGGCTGTATTAATAATTTTATTTTTCAAATCAGTGTTCAAAGAGTCCTGACTTGTCTCCCCACCCTAGTTTAACACCTTTCTACATAGAATATACTAGTTAGTGGTCATTTTGATGGTACTGCTTGCTTGACCAGTAGTAAATTTCCATTTTCTGCTTAAACTGTGAAATTCTTTTCTTGCCTTTATACACAATTTTATTTTTGAACAAAATTTCATATTATTTTTACAGAAATAATAGTCTTAAGGACTATTAAGGAAGGATATAATTAGAATGACTACCACACAATTTGCTTAAATTTCTTATTTCTGTGGCTCATTTCTCTATTTGCACGATGATTTTTTTGTCAAATTTTTCAACTGAAATTGACATAAAATTGGCACATCTGTGGGCTATAATTACTCACATGCACACATTCCTTTGCTAAATAAAAAAACACCTATAAATAAGGTTGAGTAGATAAATAAAAGAATAATATTTAAAATTGTGATAAATGGATTAAAAAATAATCTCTCACAAAAATAGTCTTTTTCTCTGCTCTAGATTTACTCATGTGTACTTGAAAAGGTTAAATTATTTTATTAAATTAAAATGGCTTTGATGAATATTTTTACAATACAGTCAAATGGTTGAATCATTCTGGGACCACAAGATTCAGGCAGAAGCATAGTCCGAGGCAGCATTTTGATGCCATGAAAAATAAACCTTAAAAATTTACAAACTGTAGTCAGCTATTTTTTCAAAGGAATATAATCCCACACGCAAGGAAGCTGAGGCATGCAGACCACAAATTTAAGGCTAACCTGAGCTGTATATTGAAATTCATCTCAAAAGAAAAAAATAAAAAATCAACCAGATGTAAATAAGAACAGAGATATAAATTAGGTATCAAACAACAAGAATTACCTTTTGTTTTTAAATACATGAGTCAAAAAAAGTATAGAATATTGCTAAGACTGTGAAAATAGTCTCAATCTTTCATTTATATAAAAGCTCCATTTGTTTTTTTTTAAAAAAAGAAGTGAACTTTTACAAAAAGAACTGAACTTTATTTTTTATTTGACAACTCTAGGAAGAATATGGTGCTACATTATATTTTATATCATATTAAAAGTTTCTACTTCAAATTCTGTGCTTTGTTATAAATAGTATGTAAAATTTTATTTAAATATACTTAGAAATTTTCTCCAGTAGAGAAAACATAATATTTGAAGAAAAAGCAAGAGGCATTAATGCTAAGATATATAATTCTGTACCATGCTTTCATGAAAAAAGATTTTCAATAATTATTATTTTTATATAATTCTAGTTAAGTTAAATGAAGAAATTATAGTAATATAAATTAAATAGATAATTTAACAAATGACTAATTTCTCCTTGATGTTCAATTCTAAGTTATAAACTATACTTTCTTTCTCAAACTTTGAATTTTTTTTTTTTTTGTACTGGGAATCGGACTCACGACTTTGTGCTTGTCAGGCAGGCACTTATGCCACTGAGATAAATCTGAGATTTAGGCTATATAGAACAAAAGGAAGAAACTGCAAATGGCTGTGTTGAAGAAAAAGGAAAACCTCTACTTACATACCCTGATGAAATGAAAATGTGAAAGTGATTTTACAGTAATATTTCCAGAATGAAATTTTAAAACTGCAGGGTGAATAGCATGTCATAGTTGAGGCTGGAGGGGTATATTGGCTTTTTTCTTCTGTTTGTAGGTTTTATATAAGACAACCATGGACGCATATCTTGATATAAATCCAAAAATGTGTAAAAGTTAATAGACATTTGACAGAGGACTCTCATAATGGAGTTAACAGAAGCAAGATCATAAAGAAAAAAGGATTTGAAAGTCAATTTATAGAATACAGTTTTCAAAAAAAAAGGATATTTACATAAGATGTTAGTAACTTAAAAATAGGTAGAGTTGGGCTGGGGATTTAGCTCAGTGGCATAAGCGCCTGCCTGGCAAGCACAAGATCAGGAGTTCGATCCTCGGTACAAAAAAAAAAAAAAAAAAAGTGAATGAGAATTGCAGAATTTCATAAATAATTCATTTGTTTATAGGATAAGGTTAGAAAGGGGATGGCAAAACATAAAAAGTGGTAAAATTGTAACAGATTTTGGTTTTAAAATATTTGTGAAAATTGACTGTTATACAACATATTAGCTTCCTTTCTGTTCAGTCATATTTGTTTATGAAATTGAACTAATATTTCTAGATATATAGTTCAGTGAACTTTAACAACTCTAATCCATGATTTGAACAATATTATTACTCAATAATGCTGATTTTTACTACAGTATTTTGTGTTTTTAGTTTGTGTTCGTTTAACATGGTTTTCGAAAATTATTAAGTACTGTCAACCCTGAACACAAATTATTTTCCTTCCAGCATATTATTATTGGTATCATCTGTAGAAGTTTGATATCATTGATTGGCTTAATTTGTTATGATCCATACGAGGTCAGTAAGATCTATGTTTAGATTATAGCTCTTGTATTTGCTTGTTCTTATGTCATGAGCTCAACTTTTTTTTCTCTTTATTAGGAATTGTAAAAATAATACCTATGACATCAACCGAATGAAAGAGTGTAAAATATGAAGACTGATATATAAGCAGCAGCTACGAACTCTCTGCTTATGTCTTTAATGGAGAAACATTTTACTGATCAGTATGTTCTCAAACCACTACTCATTATTCAGTGACAACTCATCTGTTCCTCTCCCGTCTGCAAAAGAGCTGTATGTCTTTCTTGTTTTGTTTGCTTTTTTTCTGATCCTGGAAACAGAATTGAAACAAAAACAAAAACAAAAACAAAAATAATTTTCTTTAAACAAAAACGAATTTACAAAAATAAAAATGTTTTAGGAAAATAAAGATAGAAATAGAATAAAGAGTGAAGAGAAATAAAGAATTTTGAACAACTACCACTTTGTAGGAATGATGGGAGGAAAATGTATTAATTATTACTGTTTGTTCAAATCCATTTTCAAAAGTTTCCAGTCTGAAGCAATGTCATCCAGGGTATTCTTCTCCATAAAACAACATGGCACCATGTTATGTTATTATTATAATTAGTTCATGAAAATTAAAAGTTTGTATTCATGATAGGTCTATACAGTAAAAAATTAAATTAGAGCAGTGAAATATTAACTCTGGAGCAACAATTGAATTCTTGTGATACAAAATTACAGATTTCCCTAGGTGGCAGGACATATTCTGATATAATCCTGTCAACTTCTGTAGGCCTTTGATGGAAATAATAATGTGAGAGTCAGTCAGGCATAAGTATATCTTATTTTTTGATGCCTAATATCATCATTTAAATCAATTACAGTATAACAGTCCTACCTTCAATCAGGAAAAAATATTTAGTACATATTCATCCAAATATTCGTATGGATTCTCATAGGAATTCCTTCATCAAAATAAAAATAATTTCATCATATGAAAGATTTTCAGAAGGTAAGAGGAGAGGAACTGGCATGAAATATTTCATTGGAAAAATATTTGTCTAAAAAAGCAATATAAAGAGAAAAAAAAGCTTGGGTAAGTGAAATAGCATAACAATGTAGCAGAGAAATCATGATCTGAGGGTTAAAATCTCTTTTATCACTTCTGGAAGTCAGCATTTTCTTAATGTCATCTTTTGTGGTCATACTTTATTTAAATAATCTAATTTTTTAAGAGGAAATTTAATGTATTATGAAAATATTTACTACATGGCTATAAATGTTTGGTAATGGGAGTGAGATATATTTAAAACATTAATATAATATTATTTGGATGTAATGTACATACACACCTATATATGAACGTTTGATCACTCCCAGTTTATAGTTATTATCTAACATATTTCAGATGGAAAATTATAATCATATTGTAATAGCTACATGTGTTAATCATCTATTAGAGAAATTAAAAAAGAATAATTTGATTCTCAGAAACATTTAATAAAAATGGAGTCCTACATGTATTTTAAGAAGCAACTGCCTAAAAATGTGTCAGTTGACCAAAAGAACATTGTATTTTGCATATCTGTTGAAGGACTAGGATGCCTTAAATTTGAAGACAAAATAAGCTGAAATCATTATATGTGGGTAAGTGAAAATATTATACCAATTATTCTACAGACATACAGTGATTTAATTTTCCATTTATTAAAATAATTGTATGGTATTTACGAACTCATTTTTTAAAATCTTTAGAAATACATAGATTTGTGTTAATGTAATTAAAGTATTTAGTTTTTCAATCTTAAAAACAGGTTGAGAAATTACATAAAATTACATAATTTATCCCTGACAAACACATTCCTGAGAATGACATTTTTGTCCTTTGACTCTTCTTGTTTCTCATTTTTTCTAAAGCCTCTTGATGTTTTTTTGAAATCCTTCTTCCAAGCTGTAAAAATCAAGCAGCTGCTATATATGAAATAAGCATCACTGGCAAATATTAAAACTGTCATCTGCTGAAGCTGGAGATCACCATTAGGCCTTAAGTAATAACCTGCAGCATAAACTTGTAATTCATATATCAATTAATTTTCTATTACTGTCACACATGACACTGATAGTTAACAATATTTCCTCATTCTGTTGTCTTAATTATACTGTATTTGTGCGGAATATGATTATCACAAGCTCAAAGTTATCAAAATATGTCCTACAAGTATATTACCTAAAGTGTTTTTTGTAAAATTTATTGAAAATATATACATATAAAAATGAAGAATTGTTGGTTTTATTTTTAAATAATTTTTAGAATTAATAATGCAGATTGGCTGTGTATGTCTGGTTTTTAATCTATACCTATGTTAATTAACTTTATAAATTCTCATAAGATAAATAAATGAATCTGATGCTGGAAAATAAAAATAGGGTGGAGGAGAGGGAAAAAAAGAATTGAAATCTGTTGTGTACACAGACTGGTTCTCTACAGTGAATATAATCCTTATGTACTACAAACATGTACTAATATGAGCTTTAAGATTATACAACATTAATGACTATTGTAATTTGAATATTTAAAATGTATTTGTACTAGTGATTTTCCATAAAATAATCCCATTTATATAGGTAAATTAAACACATAAATGTAGAAGATGTTCTTCAATTTTGAGCAACATTATTTACAAGTGAAAGGCCTATTGGAAGATCCAGAGAAATAGGATTTTAGCTGAGGTTAACACATTCTGATCAGCATTTACAAAGGAATGCAAAAGGCAACTGAGGTTAGAACATTAGAATATCTGGACCACATCATAGGAAATAGAGTGGGAGGATATATTAGTGCAGTGGTTTCCCATGAACAATGAAATACAGCATTTAGAACAAATTTATAGAAGTTACTATAGGAGAAAAAATACTAAAACTAACAATGCAGATCTGTAAAGATATCCTTTTTTCCTGATTGACGTTTTTGTCTTTGTTCTACATGGCTCTTAAACCATATTTGAGTTTTCTTATCTTTAGACCCATTCTATTATTTTGTAAATCCTCTGAAATACTATGTAAATACTTATCTACATATACTATATAATTGTGATGAGAAAATCTTTAGCTTTTATCATTTTAAAGACCTTGACCTAAAAGAGCTAAGAATCATGGACAATTATTGAAACATTTTATTTATATATTTTATGATAAGGTTGTCTTTATAAATAAGGAAAAAGCCTGAAGGATTGAAAGTTCTGTGAAGAAACCATATTTTCTCCATACTTTTATCTTCCTAAGCAAATAGCGTCATGTTTTGTATTTAGTAACTGGAAGCCATGAAATGCTGTTTGAATGCAAATGGATGGATGAATGAATGAATAAATGAATGAATGAGTAAATGAAAGAGTGAGTGAAAATAAAATGCTAGATGGATAAATTGAGATTTTTTTGTAGCACTAGACTATTAAAAATCATCAACACAATAACATGAATGTTCTTCAGCTAAACTGCAGCTAAGAAAGCAATTTTTTCTATCAGATTCTATATAGAGGTTCAAATACTGTCAAGGAAAACCGACGCACAGAAAGAGTGGAGGATTCAGGGGTGGTTATAGCTTTGGGAAAACAAAGAGTGTGTTTTGTTAAATGGAACTGTGCATCTCACATTATTTTTATTCTGTCAACGTGTATGCTCAGCACCATCTACCAGATCCTAGGCTTGGAATAAAGGATACAGAAAGGCAGAGATAAACCAGTCTACAACCCAAGCTATTTCACTAGCTAGTAGAGACATAAAAATAACAAACTACATGAAATAAAAAACACAGAACTTCTAATTAGTAATAGACATTTGACAGAATATAATATTCACAAAGTAGCACTAAAACCTACTCCTTATTTAGCAGGCCACTGTGTTTAAGCTGGGGATTTGATAGAGATGTGACTAATATCATTTATTTATTCCCAAATTTTCCTTGTGCTATTTTCCATCTCCTAACATGAATTTAGTGATTGCTTGTGTTTTCCCTTCATCAATCTACTGAACATTGCTAAACCTGTTTTGTTTTTTTTTTGTCATTTGAAAAGACAAAATTAGGGAATAAGTGATTATCATGTTTTAACTGCATCTCCAGCACACAGCCAACATCTTTAGACATCTGACTTTGTGATGCAAATATTCAGAGACCTTTTAATATAGGATTTTCTCTTCATTTTTGTTGAATTATTTAGCAGGACTCAATAATAACTGAACACTGATACACAAACAGTAACTTTTCAGGAAGAAAATAAATCCTAAAACAAAGCACAGATCAATTGCTTACATGCAATTGTCAATTAGTGAAATTAATCTAAATATAATATTTTAATATTACATAATCCACAAATAGACATTGCTTCCCAGCATTTGTTAGAGAAAAAATTAAATTATGAATTTATTAGACATGGAATGAGGTTTTATATCTTCTACCAAGAAGTTTGCACTCTTGGATTGAACTGTAATTTCACTTAGTCATCTGAGGTGCAAGTGGTCAAGATGTCACTTAATGAACTAATAATTTTCATATCAATTAGTCATAGACATATGCATAACATTAAGACAGAAATAAAAATTCAATCAACTTTCTATGCATTCATTTCTTTAACAGGCTGTATTCAGGAAGAAACCTCACTAAAACACTAGATCACCTTTATTATAATAAATTTCATTCTCAAAATACTTTCTAAGCATCTTTTGCAAACTTATAAGCATTTTAGGAACTTAATAATTAATGAAAATATTAAAAAATCCTTGTTCTCATGGAAGTCAAAATGATTATATCAAATAAATTCTACACTGTATTACAAAGGGATAAGGCTACTGGTTAAAATATATGACATTCAAATTTGTAAAAATAAATGTGAAAACAGGGCCCAAGATGTAGCTCAGTGGTATAAGCACCTGCCTTGAAAGTACAAGGTCCTGAGTTTAATTCTTGGTATCACTCCCCAAAATAAATAAATAAACAGGTATATATATATTTGAAGTTTAGATGAACATAATAAGCTTTAGTGTAAATATGTCCCAATATTGCATGAGACAAACACTGAATTTATTGTTTAACTCAAACTTGAATTTAACAGATTATATACTATATTTTTATTTGGTAATTCTTTCAGCTTGGTAGATAGTAGAATAAAACGGGAACTGAACTGAAAGAAAGAAACAGTAGATGTGAATGGGGAAAAATGGGCAGGTAAACTAAAATTTGATAAAGGTTTGATGGAGGTGAATTATTTAGGCAAAAGTATATCTGAGAGATATTCTAGGCACATAGAAAGTTGGTGCAAAGATGTATAGACAGTATTGTTCTGGGTTGAATGAAAAATAGTTTAATCTATGATTTTAACAAAAAAAGTAACCAAGAACTTAATGGATATACAGTTTCAACTTGATTGCCTTGAGAACTGACTAAGGGATTTGACAAGCATTCTCTGGGGGTGTCACAGTGTGTCATGGAGGCATTAAGTTGAAGTAGCTGGCTACTTCTTACTTGGTGCTATTCCCCTGCTTTGCTTCCAGACACCCTGAGGTGAGCAGATTTTCTCTACCACGATCTTTCACTATAATGGTTCTGCTTTGGAGTCAGTAATACCATGGACTGAACAATCTGAAACTGTGAGAGAAATGAATCATTAATTTTTAGGTATCTGAGAAGCTGATTAATATACTACTAGTTTTCCAGAGGTAAAGAAACTTCCTAGAATTGTGTCCATCATTACCATAATTAGCAAATGGATTGTCCATTCAGAATCATATTTTCTTGTGACAAATACCTATATTTTTTTTGTTTTGAAATAATGCCATTTCAAGTGTGTGGTGTAGAAAAAAGTAGCGATCTTGTTAAATCTCTTCCAGAAATAAACTAGTTTCAAATACAGCTAAAACACTTCTGTCAGTTATGAGGTACATATATATGGCTTAGCATTAATACTTCTTTGGAACAAAGTAGCTTAATTGTCTTTCACAAGACAATCTAGTTTAAAGTAATTTTGTTAAAAATGAATGGTTTATTTTCAAGCATATCTTAAAAATAGTTCTAACTGGACTAATGGTTAGTAATGATGTAATTGTATCCCTTGATCAAAACTGGAAAGGTTTTATTTAGTGATACTCTTATGATTAGAATAAATTTACTAAATTATAAATATAACATAATTTATTCAATCCTTGTGTATAGAAGAAATGACAATATCATTTTACTTTTAATGATTATAATTTTCTAAAAGATGTTTTTATTTCAGATCTTAGGAGCTTTTCATTTATTAAGTAATAGAACTATATATCTGTATTTTCAAAATTGAGTGTTAAATTTGAAAAAATGCAAAAGTACTTTTCTCTTTCTAAACATGTGCATTTTAGAAAAACTAGTTGTTGCCTCAAAAATTTCATCCTCTACCTCGTCTTTCATTTTCTGTGTCTAATCACAGCTGTGTTGTTATTAATGCTTTTACTGATAATGTTGCTTCTTGTTTGTTTGTGACTGAAAGTAGGATTGATGAGGATTATACAATATAATGTACTATAGCATTAAAAACAACCAAAACTTCAGTCTTAAATGGAAGCCAATGTATAATTACTAATGTTATTCAGATCAAGGTTGATATGTAGAAATAATCACTCTGGCGTGAACAGAATTACTGAGATATATGTATATATATAATTTTTTCATATACTGGTAGGAAGAATTTTCTGAGCCAAAAATATTACATCATATAGTAAATAAAGTGTATTCTGATGTGAAGCCATGATGGTAAATACATGTTTTTGTGAAATAACCAGTCTAAGTAAGATTAATGTTTCGTGTTTGAGTATTAGGAGATATTAATTTTTGACATAAGCCAGATGCAGAAAAAAATACTAAGAAAAGAGTAATGGGGGAAAACCTAAACTAGGAAATTTGTATCTCTTAAACTAACTGCCATTTTTTCTATGGAAGGAATCTTCACTGTACATGAGTATATTTTATGAAAGACAATCTCTGACTGAGTTTTGGACCCTGGCTATACTTCTAGAAAGTATTTATAATGGATATTATAATGAATTATGATCATCCTCTTTTATGTTTGCATTTGTTGCTAGCCTGATTTTAAATTTATGTGGTAATTTATATGAAATTTTAGGAGTTTGTACATTTTCAAGAAAAAATACCTTAATGATTAAGAGAATTCTAACCCAGAGTTTTGTTAGATATGAATTTTATTATGTAATGTGACCTACATGATCTGAAACTTTTCATTTTTCCTTGGCTTACTTATCTATAAATGGGGTAATAATAACTTTCTTATAAATAAAGTTTTGCTTGGATTTATAATGTATGAAATGCTTAAACTTTTTGAGACAAAATAAACGTGTCAATTCCCTCTTTTAACTACTTTATTCATTTTCATGACACCTAGTAACTGTTTAATAAATATTTCATCACAGTTTAAGTGGTAATAAGTTATTGCTTGAGTAGATGAATAAAGGAATGAATGATGAAAATAATCTGAAATAGCAGTACTTGTTATTAAAGCTTAAACAGTTTACAAAAATGCTGTTTATTCTAGATATAGTTTACTTTCAAGACCCACAAAGTATAGTTAGAATTGAAATTCCTAGTAAATAATTAATTTCAATCAATGATGTTGACTACATTTTGAAAAGGATTACACTATCTTATAATAATCCCCTCATGTGAACAGCTCAATAGATGCTTAGGAAAATCCTAGAAAATTTCTGATCAAGTTCAAAGCATTTGAAAACTAATACTATAGTTTAATAGTATAATAATTTAAATATTTAATCATTTTTAGATTAAGCATAAAAATAAAATCCATAGCTCTTCTAACATTCTTTGTTTGAAGTTACAATTAGCAATCTAGTGAAAACATTTAGTTCCTTAATCAGGGTTCTTTTCTTTTTTTTGTTTAATGAATGATGCCCCTTGTGACCTGGGTTGTATTTATTGATGTCTGTGAAATATGATGAACAATAACCTTTGTGGTGAAGCTATAGTAGTAACATTCAGAATACTATGCTCTGAAATTAAGCAAGCATTAACATATTGGTAAGATAGAAGTTGGTTACATGTAACCCATCATTACTATATAATGGTTTTGTACTGAATTTCATTCTGTTAAAGAGATCGCCCTGTAATTCCAATGGAGCTCTTAGAAATAGCTTAACCAGACTGTACACAAGATAGTGCCAAAGCTAATCTATATTTTAATTAAATGCATGATCACAAACTCAATTGTACCCTGAGTGAGAATATAATACAATATCCTTGTTCTACTTAGTTGCAAACCTTCTGTTAATAAGCTACAGCTAAAAACTGGCATAAACCTTTTGTTAAGAAGCTACAGCTAAAAACCAGCATAAATAATAAAACTGGAACATATTTCTTCTATAGACTACTATTCTTTTTATAATCATTAAAATTAGCATGCACTTCAGAGATGATTTAGAGACAAACTGGATCAGATTTCTCAATATAACAATTTAACAAGAAGCAAAGCACTTTCCATGTTGCTATAAATTACTTTCTGTATATGGCCTCCTCAGGGTTGGAGGCAGCACATTTCTATGGCCTTTTAATCACTAGCCTCCTTGCTGAGGCAGTCAGTAAGGGGAGAGGACAGAGGCAGTATTGTATGTTCTCCATTTCATTTACTAAGCAGATGTGTTGCTCAGGGAACAGTAACATCTGCCAGAAGGAATGACAATTTAAATCCACCAATACAAATGGGGATCCTAAAGCTTTCATTCACTCCTTCATTGTAGACTGCCTTAGATCTTATTTAATCACATTTTTCCTTCCTACATGCACACTGCAGAGCACTGAAAACTGGTACCAGCAAGAAAAGCTAATAACCTCCATTGATTTGGTTCTCACTCTAAGAAGTAATTAGGAGAAGGGTAAGGAGAGGTAGAAAGAAAAATATTCTCTTTCTGCTTACCTTCTACCCTAACTCTTGTCTACCTACCACACACCCTAAAGGCACTTTCTTCAGAAAGATGTGTTCTGTAGAATTAGTCAATCTCTCCCATTCCTAACCCTATTTGGTTTTTCATAATTCTACGCTTTATTATCTCCTTCACTAGATTTCTGATGTCTGTGACTGAATGACAGTATTTTCTTTTCAATGACAGTAACACAACACTTAATTGAAGTACACTTTTAAAATAGTCCTGTATAAAAGAATAAAGTCATCAATGGTGCAGTGCCCCACTTAAAATCCTGGCTAAAAATAATATATTTATGGGAAAAGTTATAATATAAATCACAGAACAAGAAATGCATTATGCAAGTAAAACAGTGATTGTGAAAGTATTTGAAATGGTTACCAGGTCACCAACTCATAGTTCTTATAAAATATTTAAGAATTTTAGACATATTTTGCCAACATTTTGTGAATCAGTATATTAAATATTCTTTGTAAAAAACAAAGAATATTTTTTCACTATAAACCATTCAGTGATTTCTGTGAACCATTGTGAAAAACAACAAAAAAGTAAATTTTAGGTGTATTCCATACTTAATTTATAAATATAATTATAAAAATCCTCAATTTAACAATTAAACTAATCCAACTGTGAATGCAAAATAACATACTTAGGTAAAATTTAATTTCAAAAGTATTACATGTCAGAATAATTCACAAATGTAGATATTTGTGTTAGTAACATAATCATATTATCACTTGGAATGATATAAAATATTTGATAGTGTACTATATTTTATTAATAAATTTTTGCATATAAGTCCATGAGCTCAATTCCCAGTATCGCAAATTTAAAAATTTTGTAGAAATCCCAAAGTAGAAATTTATATTACAAACAATTTGCAGACAAAATTCTATTTCAAATCCTGTTTTAGAAAAATAATTTTTAAAACATTTCTTTAAAGTCTGAGAATAAGACAAGGAGCTTCCAGTCATTATTAATGTTCACTTGTCACTCAAGATTCCAGCTAATTTATGAATAAAAACAATGAATATGCATAAGAGTTAAACAAAATGAGGTATAATTTATGACCTCTGTTTCTTTATTTGTTCAGTGTTTTAAAATTATATGGTCATATACACAAAAGTTAGGCTGTTTACTGTAAAAATAAAATGTGTATAATATAGGAATTAATCTAAAAATAAATGCATAGTCCACCATCAGTACACTGACAAGAAGTGCTGCATGTCAGAAGATAAACATTCTTCAGGAGTAATATGACTTAATATTGTTGAAATATAAATTTTCATTAAATCAATTTATAATTCAAATTAAACACCATTAAAATCTCAACAAAAATTCTGTGTAAGAAACACCTCCTGTAAAAATTATAAAGGGAAGGAATTCTAAAATTGTCTAAAACTGCCTTTGAAAAAACCAAAACGTTATCCCAGCAGACCCTACTAAATAAACGCCAATTGTTGGTGCAAACTGGGATAATACGAACCTATGACAAACTAGCAAAGGTGTCTGAATAGCAGTATTTTCCACCTCCATATGTACCATAACCAATCAATTTCAATCGTGGGTATAAAAATACAGAGAAATGTTTTAGAGGCAGCATGTAAAGGAAGGAGTTGAAACATTATACTAGGACACAGGCATAAATTAGATATGTCCTAGACAAATGCAACAAACCATCTGGGCCAGTGACACACATAAAATATTCATCATGACAGATTTTAAGTTAGAATGTATTGGGTTCAGTTTAGGTGTCCATCACTCGGGGAGGCAATAAATAATACCCAATAAATGCATAAGCATACAATAGTATGCTCTCCAGGAAGAATTCAGCCAAAGCTTAGATCTTTAAAATGAAATCTGGAATGTAAACAGAGTAAAACGAGAATTAACTTCAAAAAAATATCATTTAGGCACATTAAAAATAAATGTGCAGACAACAATATGATTTCAAATGTATAACAATTTGTAAAACATAGATGAAGACAGAATATAGCTCAAAATTAGAATGGATACACATGTAGGGAGAACACTGATTGGAATAAAAAAACAAGAAGAAACAAGAAAATAAACTTTAACTTCAAGAGTTTGCATGAGCAAGCGATAAAATCATAAGGACAGAATTTTCCAACAATCATTTTAATTGATAATATCTAATTGACTGGGGGGAATTCCTGGCACATCTATGGTGCTTAAGAAATCTGACTGAGGGAATATTATGATCAGATAAATTCTGTATGTCAAAGTTTCTGATGAAGATAATTTAAACATATACAATTTAGTTTTCCTCATTTGTACTTGTGTTAACATTTAATGAAAGTTAAAAACTAACATATCGAACATAAGTTTATGAGATTAATATACTAAATGACTATCCATTTTGTACTAATATTAATATTATTTTAATTATTTGAACTTAAATATTACACTAATAATATTAAGTAAATTTTCTCATTAATCGTAAAATTTTTTCAGCAAGTCATTCAACTTTTCCTGGTGTATAATCACACTGTCTACAAAGATTTAAAATTTTGTCCCTTAATTATTTCATATGTTCACAGTTTTTTAGAATATTAATTGTGAGTATGAGAGATTTTGTTCATAACCAAATCATCATTAGCTTTCTAAATCTTAATTTCATGTTGACTTTGGCTTTATACAGATATTAAACCTGCCAAATAACTATAGCATTTCAAATAGTTGAAGTTGTAATATTTTTAAAATTAGAAATATGGTTAATCTTATTTAAATTTCATCTCTAATATCTTATAATAACTGACAAAATACACTTTTATAATGAAAATGTATCACAAAATCAACTTAGAGCATGTTATCAAATGTCAAAAAAAGAAGACTTTTACCTAGAAATATAAAGTTCCTCTGACAAAGTCACAGATTTTAGTAAATATGACCATTAATCACTTATAATGAAAGCAATATTTGTCTTATAGTTTACAGATGCTTCAAAGTTTCTTCTTCATATTAAAAAATCAATTTTAAAAGTTTCATATTCACATCACAATTTTATACTGAGATCTTAATATTATATCAAAATTTTACCTGAGGAAAAGACACCAATTATCAGTGAATAGAGGTTCTGTCTAAATCTTTGCTTCTAAGAAGTCAGGCAATTGATTTCCAAAAATATATTTGTTGGTGGAGTTCATTTTGTGTAAATAAACATTTAGCATATTTTTTAGAAAAAAAAATTAAGATTCTTTCCAAAATTTGAATGCAGTCCAAGATGCACTCAAATAGCAAAAGTCAATAATAGAGCAAATATTTTCTATATACATTGAACTTGAATTTACTTCATACCAAAACTGGATGATTCATTCAATTTTATTAAAAGGCAATTAATATCAATGAACCAGATAGTTTTACAATGTTAAATCCACTGCTGTCTCTAGGAAAGATTAATTATAAACCTAACTGTCCCATTGCCTACATTTCATCATTCTCAGAAAAACAGTACAAAATAGTACTTAGCAAAACAAACTGATGAAATTCCAGTTGATTTAAAGCCTGGAGCAAGATAAAGAAAGCCTTTTTGTGCTCTTGTGAATTGGAACATGTGTGGCATTCTGGAGAGATTATATTTTAAATAGAACATCTATAGAACAGCCAATATCCATTTAAAGTATCATAGATATGTCTTGTTTTATTCAAATATGTTTATTATGCTTTTAATATATTATCAATTTCTGATGATCTACCACATATCAGGACTACTTTCAAACTTACATGAAAAACCACTTTTCAGAAATCTCCTTCCTGGCACTGTCCAATAGGCAGAGGAAAATGGGTTAACTAGCAGGTGACTAAAAGGCATCCACTGCATAACTGTCCCTGTGGTCCCGGAGCATTCACCCAGAGTAATAAGATTTTCCTAAAGCATGCACAGTTATTCTCATATGATGAGTTTGGAATTCTTTATTTTTTTTCTTCTTAAAATGAAAGAAATCCTACAGATGCTGACATTAAACATACTGATGGGAGTTATGATCATATGTCAAAAAATATATAACTCCTTTGGGCTCTGTAAGAAGCTGACAGCATTCCCATAAAATATTAACTACTGACAATAAAATCCCTTCACAAGGAGCTAGAGGTTAGTAGAAAGAATCTCTGAGCACTAAACAATGAATTTTGATTAACTGGGTGAGTTGAATTCCCTTATTCTGGCTCTTCTCAGGCTTTACATAGGGTGGATTAAAATACATTGAAATCACTACTATATATTCATTAGGTAAATGTTTGAAACATATTAAAGATGTGAAGTTCTCCTCCCAGAAGAATATATGAATAATAAAGTGGCAATAATACATTTGAAAGAAATGGAGAAGGTAAAGCAGTACTTATTCGCTAACTTCTGGCAAAGAGCTTACTCCCCTTGGTAGGCTTCCCCTAGGTATGCACAACACAGCAGTCTCTTTCTGCTAAGTTTGTAGATCTTTCACAAACATGGTTTCTCATTCTGAGACATATAAAAACAAAGTGTGCTTAGGAATGTTTGTAGTGGGCTTCTTTTCTAGTTATCCATCTAACTAAGAAATTTAGATAGCCAGGTGAAAAAATTTTTTCCCCAAATCAAAACATAGCTTGAAATGAATTACCAATGCAAAAATAAACCTCACATTTCCTAGGAAACAGACATTCCAAACAAAGGATTGAAAACATTAGGTGGACATTTGAGTGTCTTTGGTATCTTGAAAGGCAAAAAAATTGGTCTGACTCCAATAAGAATTTGTTATTGTTTTGGTTTACAATCAAATTTCAAAGAGTAAGAAATTTGTATCAATGTAGGCAAGGTTAGTCCTGGTGTATTTATTGATATGTCCAATGTTTATCCTGACATATACAGATAAATGTGCTCATCTGGAAAGATACTTATTCCTGTCACTGGAATAAGAAATATACTAGATTTTAATGGCAGTCTTCCTCTAATGCATCTTCATAGGAATTGATATGTTGGACAGAATTTTATGGGTTTTATGGAGTCAACAAAGTTCACTTTAAAAATAATGGCTCTAAAACTCATTATCACCAACACCAATATATTTGAAGAATTATCTATAATCTTATCAAATGAAGTCAAGATGCCACGAAAATTCTAATTTTCATTCCCTTACCATAAAAATAAATAAATTAATGAATTAGCAATTGAGTTTTTAAAATTTTATTAGATCAATTCTGATACTACCACAAAAATCTGATTTTTGTTAATAAAATGTCTAGTTTTATATACTGTGTTCTAGGAAGTTATTGACTTGGAATTCAACAAAGTTATATATATATATGAACCACAGCCTTATACCAGCTAGACAAGTGATGCGTCATTGGACTAGTTCTTAATGTTTTTTTTGTTGGTGTTTTGAGACAGGGTCTTCCTAAATTGAACAGGCTGGTTTAGAACTTATATCCCTCAATCCTCAGCCCCCCAAGTAGGTAGGATTGCAGGCATAACAACAATGCTCGCTACATGAATGTACATTAAATTTCAATAATATATTTATGCATAGGAATTAAATGGCTAAGAATAGTTAATTTTACAGTAAAACTAGTAATGTGGCATCTGACAATATATCAGTATGTTTTGAGTATTATATAAAACATGACTGTTACAGAATACAAAAATACAAGTAAATTATATTAGTAATGAAGAAAGACAAATATGTTATGTGACAGAGAAGTGAGTAAAGGTTCAAATATTCTAATTTAAAAGTGTATTTCAGGCCATTCAAGAAAGTTCACGTTATTTCATCATTTTGTTTCAGTTACCTAGGTAGCCATTAAATAAAAACAAGTGAACTGAGCCATGCCATATTCTTCAAACAAAAATAAACTACAAATGGATCAAACGTTCATAAGTGAACACAAAAAAATACACATGCTAAAATAAAAACAGCATATATTATTTTTGCAGTACCTTTAGTGGAGAAAACAATAATCTAAGTATAACTTTAAGAACAGAAAAAAACTTAGAGGATAAAATAAATAATAATCACATTATTACCATAGAGTAAATCTCAAAATGCTTTAAATATATATGTTGTATGGTTTTATTAATTTAATTCCAATTTTACTAGTAGAAATACACTCTATTATAAAGTTTCTAGATGATAATAACAAGAATGAAAAATGAAAAAAACAATAATTTCTAGTATTTTCCCATGGGAACAACCTATTTCATGGAAATATATTTTTGTTTATTATGTCCATGTTAATATTTCAGGTTAGGCATCCATTTTAAGAATAAACAAAATGAAAAAAATCACTTCTACATTTAAAATGTATAGATTTTTACCAAAATATTTAGTATCTTGGAATTCAGGTAGAAAGACTGTAAATGTTAAAGAACAATCTTCTACTGTCTTACCTAGATAAGGTAATACTTTGTAAGTGGTGTTTTTAAAAACCTGACTTGCATCACTAGTCAGAAAAGTGTAATGATTATGAAGGGTCATGCAATGTAAAAAATAACAGTATCTGCTTCAATTGTTAAATGCTCAATTTCAATTACACCTGTTCCACTTAGTTTAATGTTGTGTCAAGTTGTATAGATGAAAGTTTTGTTTATTTTCAAGTACCCTACAAAGAAAAGTCTTACTTTCTTTGCTATTCATCAAAATTTTGAAGTGTGTGTGTGTGTATGCTTCAATGCCTCAGTGTATTTACCAAGGCCAAAATGTAGAAAACCAGCTCTCTTTAAACTAAATGAAAATATAAACTAGATGCACTTAAGAAAGTTAAGAATGACAATAAGCATCACATTTAATATTAAATATTGTTTTATTTGAAAAGCCAATGTGAAATTATATCCAGTCTAATGAAAATTAAAGTTTAAAAGGGTCATATAAAAATGTAAGTTTAATAGTTAAATTAAGTAGAAGAGATTATTTTCCAATGCATAAAAAAAATAACTCTGTGAAAAAAATCTGAATGTGTATTTGTGTGGTACTTCATATAGTTAAAAATAGATATATATTCTAATTCTCCAATGCATGTACCAGCAAATGTTTGCAAATTTAAGATAGCTACTATGATTATCCTGATTAAAATAATTCAGGTTATTTGCAAGACAATAGAAAGGAATCAAATTCATTATTCTGTAAATTATGTAAAATCTGTTTAATGCAGCAATAAATCAATTGGCACTAAAGAAATATAATTATGTCATATTCATGTAAACCTTCTGTGAACTAATTTCCAAGTATCAGTCACAAGTGATATTCACAATGTAAACATCAAAGAAGCACTTACGTTTTTAAATAACACCAACAACTTCATGCTGTCTCAAAGAGAAAAACGTTAAATCAGAGCATTGCCATGATTGTGGTGGGTAATCCCTAATCATCCAAAACTCAGAGCATAATTTTTTATAACAAAAGCAAAACAAAGAAGCAATTGCCATCTCATCAAAGGGGCTTTTATCATCTCTTTTAAATGTGATGATTTATTCTTAATTAACAACTGATTAAGCGGTATTTCAAAGTTTTTCTAACACCACACATTACTAACTCCTAAGCAATCAAGGCATTAGATGAAAATTAAAACAGGAATATCATAAAACATTGATGATCTACACCTGCATTACACATCTGTTCAAGTTCAATTTGTAGGAAAGATAAACTAATCTAGTGTCCATCAATTTGGAATATTAAATAAAATATTCACGTAATCCTGTTTAAGAAAATGTATAATATTATGAAAGGGAAAACAAAATGAAAGTCTCAAAGGTGGGAAAAATTGAAAAATACTAGAAATAAATACAAATATGATAACTAATAATGTCAAAAAATAATGTAATTTTACAACTGCCTGAGAGTTTTCAGTAGTTAATATTTAAACCATAATATTTACCCACATTATTTTAAAATATCTGAGATTCTTGTTAATAATAAAGATAAAAAGAACTAAAACAAAATTGAGCTGAAACTTTGTAATAGATGGTGAAGATATACTTCCTCACAAGTGATAATTATAAAACATATTTAAGCATAAGATAGTAATGTAATAATTAAGGAGCAATTCCCATCTTGAAGTGTAAGAAAATAACCTACCTATATTTTTTGTTTTACTGTTTGTAAAGGAAAGTCAGATACCAAAAATAAATTGGCAGCTGAGGAAATCACCATTTGCCAGCTAATATGAACATAGGAAATGGCAACTCACAGTGAAACCACCAGAAAAGTTAACAAAGATGACTAAAGCAAAGGAATTCTTATAAATTTGAATTTTGACAAAAATCAGGCATAATAGATTTTCTTTAATTTCTGCTATTCATTAATAAAATTGTCTTTCAAGGAGGGTGTCTCTTCTTTGTCAAGCCATCTTAATGGGAAAACATGTCCATATTTGGAAAAATGCAATTGCGATAGAGTGATTTGCCTCTTACACCAGAAGAGGTATACACTGAAGTGTAATTCTAGACTGGAATTCTCTAAGGGGCTACAGGGAAGAAAGGCATTACAATGATACAGTGATTCTAAAACTTTAAAGAAAGGAAGGAGGGGAGGAATGGAGAGAGACAGGGAGACAGGGTGACAAAGAAGGAGGGAAGGACAACTTCTGAGCTTATTAATGATTACTAAGTGAATTTTTTAAAAAAAATTTTATTTAAAGAAAAAATGAAACAGAAAGAGGGTAGAAATAACACATAATTTCAAAAAAAATAAGAAATCACTAGTTGATAATTACATATTTTCCTCTTAGAAGTAGTTGTTCAAGTTACAAAAGTAAAACATACAAAGTAGACATTTAAACAGTGAGACTGCAATCAGTTCTGTTCATCTATCCAACAAAAACTTAGTAACATGGTTATCAATCCTACACACTTAAACATACATGCAGTTTTATGCTTTAGAATACTTTCTTTTCCTCTTTTTTTTACAATAACTATAATCAATTCTCATAAACTGTTTAGAAGTTCTACACATGTGTAAAGCCTCTACATGTATACCTAATCTTTTCTGTATTAAAGGGAAAAACAAATCAAAACAAGTCAACAAAACAAGTTCCCAGAAAAACATGAAATGAAAAGGACATATAAAAACCACAATATTAGGTGATTTACGGTAGTTACTATGACGTCTCTTGTTATTTTCAATAAAATTGTCTATATCGTCAGGCTATAATTAAATTTAGCAGTACATAGCACTATTAATAAAACCCAAACATTGGAGACATTATAGGACTTCAAAGATAGTTAATAATCAAACCAGAATGGGTATCCTATTGAATCTTGTCATCTTCAGAGTAGTTGCCTCTACTCAGCCTTGATACTTTCAAGCATACCAGATTCGAATAAAATCAGTCAAGACAAAACAGCAATATAGCCAATCTTATCTGCCTCATCTCTGCTATGCTATTTTTCTGACATTGTTGTTTACTTTTCTCCTTTATTCCACTGTCTGCCCCTTTGTTTCATTGAGGCCTTTCTGCCATTGTTCATGGAATCCTGGTGATTTTCTTCTCTCTCTGTAGAATGTCTATCAATATTCTTTGCAGGGTTGGATTGGTGGTCACAAACTCCCCTAATTCCTCTTTGTCATGGAAATATTTTGTCTCTCAATTAATTTTTTAGTTGTTTTTTTAAAAATTGTATTTAAAGAGAAAAAAGAAACAAAACAGAAAAAAAAGGGTAGCAACAATACAGAATTCCAAAGAAAAAAAGGAAAAACAAGGGGGAAAAAAAGCCCTATGAAATCACTAGTTGATAAATTACATATTGTCATCTTGGATATAGATGTATAAAGTCTATGTATCCTTTAATTTTGTTGTTCACAAAATTAAATGATACATTGTAGGCATTCAATCAGTGAGACTGCTAACAGTTCTGCTCAACGATCCAACAAAGATTCAACAATATGGTCATCTATTTTACACACTCAAACATGCATGCAGTTATATCCCTTAAACCACTTTCTTTTCCTCTTTGTTACAATAGCAATTACACATTTGGTGTTTTGTTACTCTTATAGTTCTTGTTACTTTTTACACTATAGACAGAATGTGATATTTATAAATATGATTCTTATTTACTTCACTAATGAGGATAGTCTTAAGTTGTCTCCATTTACCTATGAAGGCCTCAAGATCATCCTTTTTTATGGACAGGTAATATTCCATTGTATAAAAATAGCACATCTTTTTCATCCACTCTGCAGTTGATGGGCATCTTGGTTGTTTCCAAGATTTAGCTATTACAAGTTGTTCTGCTATGAACATGGGTGCACATATATCACTGTGATTTGAACTTTTCAGTTCTTCTGGGAAAATGCCCAATAGGGGAATAGCTGGATTGAGTGGAACTTCCAATCCGACATTTCTGAGAATTTTCCATATCTATTTCCACAGTGATTGCACCAGTCTGCACTCCCACCAACAGTGGAGCAGTGTTTCTTTTTCCCTGAAGCCTCACCAACATTTGTTACCAGTTGATTTCTTGATGGCAGCTATTCTTCCCAAAATAAGGTGAAATCTCAATGTTGTTATTGCATTTCTCGAATGACCAGTGATGGTGAACACTTCTTCATGTATTTATTTGCCATTTGTATATCTTTCTCTGAGAACTGTGTGTTCATCTCAGATGCTCATTTTTGGAGAGGGTCTTTGAATTTGGGGTCTTGATGCCTTTCAATTCTTTATATGTTCTGGATATAAGTCCTTTGTCTGAGGGATTGCTGGCTACAATTCTTTCCCACTCTGTGGGTTTTCTTTTCACTCTGTTGATGATTTCTTTTGAAGTGCAGAATCTTTTCAATAATATGAGATCCCAGTTGTTGATTCTTTGAAGAGTTTCCCATGCAGTTTGAGTTTGTTCATAAATTCTCTGCCTACTGCTATGTCTCCAAGAACTCTACCTACCTTGTCTTCCAGTAGATTCAGTGTTTCTGTTGTGATATTTCAGTCCCTGATCCATTTAGAGTTTAATTTTCTGCATGGTGATAAGCATGGATCTAGCTTCAGTCTTCAGCATGTGGAGAGCCAATTTTTCCAACACCATTTATTAAAGAGGCTATACTTCTTCCAGTGAACATGTTTAGCACCTTTGTCAAATATCAGGTGGATGAGTGTCTTTGTAGTTGTGCTTGCATCTTCTAATCTGTTCAATTGATCCTAAGATTTATTTCTTTGCCAGTACCATGCTGATTTTATCACTGTGACATTATAGTACAGTTTCAAGTCAGGAATTGAGATGCCTCCTGCCTAACCTTCATTGCCCAGAATTTTCTTTGCTATTCTAATTTTCTTCTGTTTCCAAATGAATTTTTCAAGTGTTTTCTCTAGATCTATGAGGTATGTCAATGGTATTTGGATTGGGATTGCCTTAAATCTGTATAACAGTTTCGGGATTATGGCCATTTTCACAATATTGGTTCTTCCTAGCCCAGAGCAAGGTATATCCTATTTCCTAATATCCTCTTCAATCTCCTTTTTTAGTGTAGTATAATTTTCAGCATATAGGTCTTTTACATTTTTAGTTAGTTTGAGTCCTAAGTATTTCAAATTTTTAGATGTTATTGTGAAGGGCAATATTTCCATAATTTCTCTCTCCATGAGTATTTTGTTTGAATATAGAAATGCTATTGATTTTTGAGTTTTTTGATTTTTGACTTTGTATCCAGCTACAATGATGAACTGATTAGTAATCTTTTAATTGAGTTTTTTGGGTCTTCTATATAGAGTATCATGTCATCTGCAAATAGTGATAATTTAACTTCTCTTTTCCTATCTCTATTCATTTTATTTCTCTCTCTTGTCTGATTGCCCTGGCTAGTGTTTCTAGAACTATTTTAAAAAGGAGTGGTGATAGTGGATATCCTTGTCTTGTTCCTGATTTTAAAGTGAAAGCTTTCAGTTTTTGTCCATTTAGTATAATGTTGGCTGTTGGTTTGTCATAGACGACCTTTATAACGTTGAGGTAGACACCGTGTATTCCGAGTTTCAGAAGGGTCTTTATCATGAACATGTATTGGACTTTATCGAAAGCTTTTTCTGCATCTATTGAGATGACCATGTGGTTTTTGTTTTTGGCTCCGTTGACATGGTGTATAACATTTATTGATTTGCGCATGCTAAATCCACCGCTGCATTCCTGGAATGAACCCCACTTGGTCATGAAGTATAATCCTCTTGATGATTTGCTGCATTCTAATTTCCAGCATTTTATTGAGAATCTTTGCATCAATGTTCATTAGTGAGATTGGCCTATAGTTCTCCTTTTTGGTTGGATATTTCACTGGTTTTGGTATGAGAGTTATAATTGCCTCCAGGAATGATTTAGGGAGGATTGCTTTCTTTTCAATTTCATTGAAGATTTTAAGGAGTATTGGCATAAAATCTTGTCTAAATTTCTTCTAGAATTCAGCTGTGAATCCATCAGGACCTGGGCTTTTCTTTGTTAGTAAGTTTTAAATTACTTTTTCAATTTCAATAGCTAATATTGGGTTGTTCAAATTGCTATATCTTCTTGGTTGAGCTTTGGTAGTTCATATGTTTCTAGGAATCTGTCCATTTTCTCTGTGTTTTCCACTCTATGTGAGTAGAGATTTTCAAAGTAGGTATTCATGATCTTTGAATTTCCCTGGGATCTGTAGTAATTTCCCTCTTTTCAGTTCTTATTGCATGAAATTGGGTTTTTTCTCTCTTTCTCTTGATATGGTTAGCTAAGGGTTTGTCAATTTTGTTTATTGTCTCAAAAAACCAGCTTTTTGATTAATTAATTCTTTGTATTTTTTTTTTTAGTTTCAATTACATTGATTTCTGCTCTAATCTTTACAATTTCCTCTCTTCTATGAGCTTTGGGTTTAGCTTGTTCTTCTTTTTCTAGAAACTTGAGATGGAGCATTAGGTTGTTTATGTGTGCTCATTCTGCTTTCTTGATATGACAATTTATTGCTATATATTTTCCTCGGAAGACCGCTTTCATTGCATCCCACAGATTACACTATGTTGTTGCCGTAGTTTCATTGAATTGTAGGTATTATTTTATTTCTTCTTTAATTTCATCTGTAGCCCACTGTTTGTTCAAAAGTTTGTTATTTAAGTTCCATGTATTTATGCAGGTTTTGCAATTTCTTTTTGCCATTAATTTCCAATTTCAGTGCACTGTGGTCAGATATTAGACATGCGATAATTTCAGTACCTTTGCATTTACTTAAGAATGTTTTATGGGATAATATATGGTCTATGTTGGAGAGTGTCCCATGTGCAGCTGAGAAGAATGTGTATTCTGATGTGGTTGGGTGGAACACTCTGTAAACATCTATTAAGTCCAATTGCTCACAAGTATAATTCAGTTCTATTATTTCTTTGCTAGTTGATCTATCTCTTTGTGACAATGGCTTTTAAGGTCCCTTGTTATAGTTGTGTTCTTCTATATTTGGTTTTTCATGTCCATTAGTGTCTGTCTTATATAGATGGGTGTTCCTTTGTTTGGTGCATATATATTTATAATTTTTAGTTCTTCCTCTTGAATTTTTTCCACTAACAAGTATGTAGTGACCTTCTTTATGTCTTTTAATCATTTTAGGTTTAAAGTTCACATTGTCTGAAAATAGAATAGTTACCCCTGCTTTTTTCTGGGTTCCTATTGCATGGAATACTGTTTTCCATCCTTTGACTTTTAATCTATGAGTTTCTTTTTGTGTCAGATGTGTTTCTTGTATACAGCATACTGTGGGACCATGTTTCTTGATCCATTCTGTCAATCTATTTCTTTTGATAAGTGAATTGAGGCCATTTACATTTATGGATATTATTGATATGTACTGGCTCGACTTTGCCATGTTATTTTCCAGTTGTTTGCTTCCTGCTTTTTCCCTTATTGAACTGCGTGTCCTACCAGGTGGTTTCTTTCGGTTGTTGTTCTGTGGATTGTGCTCATTTTTATCTCTGTCTAGTATGTCTATTAATTATCTTTCTATGGTTGGTTTGGTGGACATGAAATTCATCAGTTGTTCTCTGTTATGAAAGTATCTTGTTTCTGCATTAAATTTGAATGATAGTTTTGCTGGGTACATCAGTCTGGGTTGAAGGTTGTTTTCTTTCAGGACTTGAAATACCTCACTCCAAGCTCATCTTGCCTTGAGGGTTTGTGCTGAAAAGTCTGCTGTGATTGTAATGGGCTTTCCTTGACAGGTGAGTTGTGTCTTTTTTCTAACAGCTTTTAGTATTCTATTTTTATGCTGTGTCTGAGATCTCAATTATTATGTGTCTGTGTGTGGATTTATGTTGATTGTGACTGTTTGGTGTTCCATATGTCTCACTTATCTGCATATCAGATTTTTTCCATGTTTGGGAAATTTTCTGCTATTGCTTCTGTGAATATTTTACATATATTGTTTGCATTGACTACTGCATCTTCACTAATGCCCATTAATTTTATATTGTGGCATCGCCTTGAAGCTTCTGTATTGTCATTTCATACCATTTTGTTATTTTTGAAAGTTCTATCTTTTCCTGATCATTAATTGTGATCCTGTGCTCAAAGTCCAAAATCCTATGCTCAGCTTCATTTAAGCAACTTTGAATGCTTTCAATAGAATTTTTTGTTTCTTGGATGTCTCTTTGAGTTTGTTTCATGAGTTCTGCTTGTCTTCTATATTGTTCATTCAACATTTCAATCAGTTTCCATGCTCCTGTACTTTTTTCTCTATTTCTTCTTTAGCTGCATTCAACAACTCCTTTACTAAGGTTGTTATTTCTATCTTTACATGGGAGAGTACTTCTAATTTGATTTCCTCTATAGCCTCATGAGGTTGTTTTTTTATTTCACTTGCTATCTTTCCAGAGATTTCTGATGTGTTACCTTTGGAGTCCTCTATTTCAATGTCTCCTGTACTTGCACCTGATGGACTAGATGTTTGAGATTGCATTTTGCTTTTTTGCTTTGCCATCTTTCCTTTTGAATTAGTGTTTGGTCCTTCAATCCCACTAGGCTATCCCCAGACACAGGGTGTGGTCTTACAGCCCCAAAACAGAGTTTGGAGTCCACCCCATGTGCTAGGATGCACCATAGTACATGGTCACAGCCCTGATTGGGTTCTGGGCCCTACTTGCTGCCCGGAGTTCACTGGGATTGGCCCAGCTAGGGCCACAGGTCACTCTCCCACATCTCAGCTAGCCCCAGATGTGTGGAGTGGTCATACCACCTGGGAGCAGAGTTCTGAGTCTGCCTTGTGTGCTGAGATGCCACTGCAGTGTGGTCATGGCCCTGGGTTGGGTTCTGGAACCTGCTTTCTACCCGGAGATCACTGGGTGTGCCCCAGGTAGGGCCACAGGTTGCTCTCCCCTCTCCATTAATTTTGATAGACAGTTTTTCAGGGTACATCAATCTGGATTGGAGGTTATTTTCTTGTAGGGCTTAGAATATTTAGTCACAAGCTCCTCTTGATTTGATAGTTTGCATCCAGAAGTCAACTGTGATTTTGATGAATTTTCCTTGATATGTAATCTGTTTATTTTCTCTGACCACTTTTAATATTCTTTTCTAGTGATTGATTTCTGGAATCCTGATTATTATATGTCTGGGTGTAGATCAGTTTTGGTTGTAGCTGGCTGGAGTTCTTTATGCCTCATATAGCTGAACATCACTTCCATTTCCTATGTTTGGGAAGTTCTCCTTAATTATT
Source organism: Hydrochoerus hydrochaeris (assembly GCA_004027455.1). NCBI lineage: Eukaryota > Metazoa > Chordata > Mammalia > Rodentia > Hydrochaeridae > Hydrochoerus > Hydrochoerus hydrochaeris. Next base: position 131,648 of record PVLA01002493.1, read on the forward strand.
TCTGTGAATAATCTTTTTATTTCATTTTTATTTGTCCCTGCTTCTTCATTCACATTTTTTATTCTTAAGTTATAAATCCTTTTGTCGTCCTCTAGTCTTTGTATCATTGCTTCCTGGTTTCTTGTTATTATTAAGAGATCCTTCCATTCATAATCATACATTGCAAATCTATCTTCAAGTTTTGAAAGTCTGTCTTCAGTTTCTGTCAAGAAGTTTTGCCAGATTTCAATGGAGTTTTTAATTTCCCGATATGCTCTTTGATCTGTTTCATGTATTCTAGATTTTGTTTATATTCTTCATCAAAGTCTTCTCTTCTTTCTCTGGGTTCCTCCATTCTTCCATTTGCGTTTTCTTGAGATGTTCCCAGCATTTCTTTTATTAATCTTCTTATATCTTGCTTCACCTGAGTTAGAATTTCAGATTTAAATTCCTCAATGAGGTCACAGAAGTATTTCTTTATTTCCATTGAGGCTGTGTCTGATATTGCATGTTTGCTGCCCTCGATTTCTTCTGTATCTACCTCCCCTGGACTTATTTTCCCTGGGTCATTGGTTGGAGGCTTTTTTTGTTCTTTGTCTTGTCATATTTCTGGTTTCTTTCAGACAAGAGAATGGTGGAGGTCTCAGGACCTTTTTGTATTGTTTACAGTTTTTCTGCAGTGTACTGGCTAAGGAATTGCTGCCCTCTCCAGTTTGCTGTTGATCTGTGAGATGCAAGCAGGGGCGATGTGGGCCAGCCCTTCCCCTCTAAGCCAGTCAACCAATGGGTATCTTCAGCACATTAGTGTGTGTCCTACAGTTGTCACAGTTTAGGGACAGCCTCGTCCCTGGCTATTGGGTCCCAACCCGGGGCGTGGCCCAGACAAGCATATCCCACCAATCCGCTTTGGGCAGGAGCCACCAACTGATGCTGCTTCAGTTTTTGATTCAAGCCTGCCTTGCCCAACTCCAATATGTCATCTAGCTGGTCACCCCGATCTGGGGAACCCAGTTCTCAGCACTCACCAAAGTCCATGCAGCTTGGTTCACCGGTTCCACTCCCTGTTGCAGCACCTTCTCCTGCTAAGGGTCTCAGGTTTACCAATCCCCACTCTCAGCAGGGCTGCAACCTCAGCTCCTGAGTTGCCCGACTCTAAAACGTGCACAGTACAGCAATGGGAGCATGCCCAGCACCAGCCCTCTGTCCATGCTTCTTCTTTTTTTTATTTTTTTTTCCTCAGTTTCTTCCTGGGTCATGAGAATTCCTCTCTTCTTTCATCTGGTCTGCTCCATGGTGTTAAATTCTAGCATCTGAGTTGTTTTTCTTAGAGAGGATTTCTATTGTGCCGCCTATCAATTGGCCATCTTTTTTCAACTCTTACCAAGTGATTTTTAATAGAGAACATTGTAAAAGGAAATTGAGTTTATTCCAGATAATTCATGATGTGAGTGAAGCAATATTCCAAGACTAAGATTGTAGCATTCTGATAATCCACTTAGAACTGACAGAGAGTGTTAGAAGTTTAGGAGTGTAGCTTGGTCATATATGGAGGATTTGTGGTAAATTTACTTGGATAATAAGAAGCAGGCAATGTTACTCCTCCTACTAATGCTTAAAATCACAACTTTGTAGTTTGAAAAATACATTCAATTGCAATACCATTTCTTGGCATACAATAAATGTGTACTCCATATATATATATATATATATATATATATATATATATATAGCTAAATTAATAACTACAAAAGAGAACAATATATATTCATAACAATTGACAAAATTAGGGATCCTCTTGTGTTAATTTGTCTTGAAAATAAGTATAGCAAAGATAGCCATTCTTTATAGTATACAACAAAATCAATTTAAACAAAGCAAGATGCTTAAATAATCCAGGTGTCTTAACTGAAGGTTCTATGCAAATACAAAGACAATTAACTCAAATGGTTTCCTTTTTCATCCAACGGAGAATTTATTTAAACTATGAAGAAGCAAATACCACATATGAAGACTGTCTTTTAGTGATAAATGTTTTTCATTTTACGAAATTTCCTTGAATTATATTTGGTTTGTTTACAAATATAACCCAAGCTTCTTAGCTACTGGCAAAATGAAGCATAACCTATCCAAAAATCTTTCACTTATATAAAAAGTACAAATAGCTGCTCTGAAATGAAATAATTTTATCCTAGCAATTCCACAATTTTAACACATAGCCAGGAGTAAACTCAAGACTCATCTGACCCAACACTAAGACTAGTTTGCCTAAATTATTTTAAATCATGAGAATCTCATTTCATCTTCTATATTTGTACTTCTATGGACATGGAAAATTATAATTCAAAACTTTTGATCACTTAAAATGGTGGCAAGCAAATAAACAGATACATCCTCTTTTAAAACTAATGACATCAGTAGTATTTTCAAAGAACCGGGTTATACAGACTTTGTTTTGTTACTATGTTTAGAGAATTGAGCTTTCTTTTCTAGCATTCTATATATGAAATTCTATATATGAAACCCACAGTACCCAAACCATTGTGAAAAGGAGACAGTCACACAAACTAGAGGGTGCATCTTACTTTGAAATGATCTTGGCTTCTTTCACAATGTCAACATAATTCAGACTTAAATTCATCATGATGCTCTCACTGAAATTTCAACTGTTTTGAGTGAGTTTTACTGCACCCAGTATTTTGGCAAGTTTAAATTGTTTTTGTTTGTTTGTGAGATAATTTTGTATGCACTGATTGAAGAGTTTGAACCCAGTATCTTGAGTTGGAATTGCTCCTACCTATGTGATTTGCATTATAGATTTCTCAATTATAAATGGGAAATTTATTCTCTAAATTTCTGGATTATTTGTGAGAACATTCACAAGTAGTATATGAAACCCCAACTACAGGATTTGGTATGTGATAGCCATTTAACTGGAGATATTGTCTATCCCTTGTTTTTATAAAGTGAAGTGTGAAAGTCACCTTCATTATTTATTCTTTCTCACTTCATAATTCCAGTTATACGAAATTACTTAGATGCTGGTAAAATACAGCCCCTACCTATTTTTAATTTTCATGGAACCAGTTTCCTCTGTCCCCTTGAACAAACACTTTTCACCTAGAGTCTGTAATTACCTTAATTGTTGCACTAGTCTTTTCCTTCTCTAGAGGAACACAAACTATTTCATACTTGATACTATCTGTACAATTACCTGCAAAGCTTCAGTATTTATACATAGACTTTTCACACTACATTTGAAACTTCAAATAAAAATCCACATTTTTTTCCTTCATGCAATACCTGATCCATAAACATGAATTAAATTAATACATATATTCGTTGATTTTACTGGCAGGACACTTTTGATATACAATTTTGAAATAAAATTAGGAGAATCAAGTAAGTAACAATTAAAATGTTTGCTTTAATTTTAGCTGGATGTTACCCTTTCATTATATCTTCCACTCAGAATAACCAAGAAATACTGCACTGTTTTTGGTTGCCAAAGTTTATTTATTCAGATCAAAGTTCTCCTATCTGGCTAGCTTTTCCAAATTGCCATTTTATCCTACTTTAAAGTAGAATTGACATTTTTTTTAGTTGGCACCAACAAAAACTTCATAATGAAGTTTATAAATAGCCATTTATATTTTTCGTTTTGAAGCAGAGCCTTGGTAAGTAGCTGACTCCCAGACTTGAAATTACAATTCTTTCTGCCTCAGCCTCCCAGAATGTTGTACTAGCATGTACTGCTATGTTCAGCTTAAAGTCTGTATTTTATAGCACCTATTTATTTATTCATATGCTTCTCTCCATTCTACATTTCTATACCTTAAATGTAAAGACCATCTTCATTTGCATTTTTAATGATTATTATGCCACACAATACAAACAACTTAATAAATGACTACTTTATTCATCCTGAATATATGAATATGTATATATGTGTGTATATTGAGAGAGAAAGGAGAGAGAGAAACTCAGGTATAAATATAGAAGCAGGTACAACTCTAAGCCCAAACTTAAGCATAAATTGCAAATTGTTTTTCTTTGGATACTTAATGACAGGAAAAATTGTTATTTTTCACTTATGTGCTGACATAGATTGTACAGTGATAACAATAATAAAAACAATATTAATAAATCATGCACTAGTAACTGAATAACATCCTAGCTATATGCTTTCGATACTGCTACCAACAAATCTATAATTTGATATTCATCTTTATGAATGAGGAATTTGATGCTCGAAGAGTTTAAGAAATAAAGACAATTATTACTAAAAAACAAGAAAATAGGAAGAGGACAAAATAACCATGTGGTGGTAGGCAGAGGCAGGTTAAGGAAGAAGATGGAAAGAGACTGTCTGAAAAATAGCCAGGCATCGTGGTGCATGCCTGTTTCTGTATGTAGGTGTGAGTTCACAACCAGCCTGGGTTACCTGGTGAGTTCAAGGCCAGCATAACAACATATCGTGACACTCTCTCACTTAAAACACAAACAAGCCCAAGAAATAATTTCTAGTGGGGCCATTAATCATTCAAGATTATCCTTTCTCTCTTTAATTTATATTCATCTTGCTGCAGTGTAGGTCTTCCCTTTTTGTTTCACAATCTCTTCCAAAATCCTGAGTTTACTAAATTCAAAGGAAAATAAAATCCTTCCAAAATTAGATCTGTTTTTCCCCTTCAGAAAACTGTTTCCTCTTCATTTCTAATACCTATCAAGTTGTGCTTTGTTTCACTTGATTGTTCACATTAATTCTTTGAAATACACTGCACCACTCCCTGTGGTCAGAAGGAAACAGGAGCCAGTCTCATTCTTCCTTTCACAGGCCCATCTCCTGAAAACATTCCGTGTCCCTCCTGAGGGAATTGTTCATGGCATCAGCATCCTAGGGCTATCCAGAGCTACTACATTCCTGTCACAGGAACTGGTATTACCTGGTGATTGTCTCTTAAGCATGAGAAACAATGAGTAACATAGAAATGGAAAATGCGAACTTCTCATCCCAAGTAGTTTGACAATTTAGTTTGTACACAGTGATCATGGAATATTTGGTGATGAAAGATAACCTATTCCTTTGTGGGTACAACTTACAAAACATGGTAGTGAAAAAGGGAAGTTGATAGATTCTGTGATAATTATGCTTGTTCTATCTAATATTTAAAGCATGCACTATTCAAGCAGCATTAGGCATAAGAAGATGCTTTTCAACAATGTTAGAAGCTACAGTTAAATGTTAATCAGGACTGTGCTACCTATTTAGATGTTCAGTTTTTAAAAACAAACAAGCAATATCATCTTAATATATGCTTCTTGTAACTACTATTTTGTAATGCTGTGGTCCCATCTTTTGATCTATTGCTGAATTTATTTGCCTAAAAGGGCTGTTGAGTTTATGGCAAATTCCCATTTTTTTGTCTTTTTGGGTAGAAGAGACTATTTTAAAGCTTAAAAATAAATTAGGTGATCTTTAAAAATCAGATACATGTTAACATAATTGTGCATCAATTTTAAAATTGTCCCCAAAGTTAGCTATTTCCTCAGGACAGCTATACTCACTATTCATCCTGGATAAAATATCTAAATTATTTAATTTTTTAGGCTTTTATAGAGTTTAAATTATCTTTCAAAATGGCAAAGAAGAGCAATTTACCTTTACTTGTTCTTCCTCCTACCACTTGCAAATCACATATATTTCAAACCTCAGTCACTTTTCTAGCTAATGAAATTAATGACTTCATCCTGCAGCATAATTCACATTGTACAATGTATATAATAAAAAGCAGATGTTACAGAATATTCTTGACATTCATGAATATTCAGTGTTTAATAGTAATTAGATGATAAAATAGAAAAAAATAAAAATATTGAAACACTAATAAAAAATGTTTTTATAGCAACATATCAATTTTAAGAATCTGGCCCAGAGAAAATTGTAGCAAATATTTCTCTAGTAATGATGATTTTCTTGAGCATTTTTATAGGTATCATTACATTTCATGTTCCTAATACATAAGGTAAAATATCCCTTACATTCTACAGAGTAAAATATTTAGAGTAAATAAAAATAGAGCTGAGCTTAGCCTCTACTATGTAGGATACATTTGTTCTTTTTGAATACTGTACTTTTCTGTTTTGTACTAGCACATTTCTTTTCCATCTTAATATCACTTCTTACTCTGCATAATTTCCCTTCTTTCCTTTACATAAATGGGTTTTATTTTATCCTTTAACCTAATCAAGTACAGCACATAGCAAATTTTAAATTTTTATTTCCTAGACAGGATCGAAATTTTGAACCAGAAATTTTGGTAACTAGATTCCATTTTCTCCTTCACCTTTGTAAGAACAATTTTTATCCCAAATTGCATCTTTGGTTCTCTTTTATAAATTTATCCATCACCACAACTCCAACCCTGTTCTTTTCCCAGAAGCCTTTGAACTCCTGCCTCCTAAGTCTTAATTCCTTTCTCTTGAGGCCTAACTTATAAGACTTTGTCGGAATAATCTCTTCATATCTCACATGCAATATGCACCAAGAAGAACTAATCAGCTTAAATCTCCCATCATGTGAATTACACATTTTGGCTGACAGATCAACCACTTCCACAGTCTCCATAACTAGAAGTTACTGTAGGTCAAGTGACTAGCATTTCCAATATCGTCCGTCTGTCTTCTCCATCACTTTTCTCTTTCTCATTGCCATTTATGGAGTTTTGGAGACCAGCATATAGGTATCTAAAATGTGTTAATGAAAGAAAAGACCAAAGTAGAGGTTTCTAACAATATTTCATTTTTTATAAATCAATAAATTTATTTCAATAGAAAAACTGCACCCATTAATAGTGCTGTGTTATGGTTTCATACTGTTCTGTAAACATAGTGTAAACATGTAGAACAGCTATTAATCAGAAATTGAACCACATTTACAATGAAATACAAACTTTAACTTTTATTACAGTGACACATCATATGCTGGAATGATATTGTGAAATGGAATCATATTCTGAGATAAGAATATGAATCAGCTACCATGATGTAAATCATGATGCTTTAGCATCATGTGTCTGTCTAATTTCTGTATGGAAATTTATCAAAAATCTCATTTAGTTTGCATATGGCTGATATTCATTATTTATATATTAAACTGACCACTACAGTTTTCTCAGTCTTCTTTATAAATCACCAGACATAGATGTCTATGCCACTATATACATAGGTAAAAATTCAGCCCCTGAAATTATGCAGAAATAATTTGTGATAACATATTCATACAGTTAAACTCGAGTAAACTCATGTTAAATTTGTGATTCTAACTACATAGAAAACACATCATTGAATCTTTCTCTTAGAAAAGAAATTATATCCACAAACACTCCAATAGTCTAAAGATCAAATAATCAATAAGTAATCAATAAAATTTAAGCCTCTCTGATACCTTTTGGTTTTAATGCATGACTGCCTCCCAGCATAGAAAAAGCATTGCACAGATGTTTTCATGATTATTCACACCTCTTTTGCACTTAATAACTGCAAGTTAACTTATAAGAAATGAAGACCATGCCTATGAAAAAGTCTCACACAATTTATAAAAGTCTCAAATGGCTAAGTAATTGATCTACTGCAACACAAACATAATCTTAGCTTAGGCAATTTTCAGAACTTCTAAATGAAGGCAATTGTTGACAAGAAAACTTCAATACCAGTAAAAAAAGGAGATTGTAATTAGACAATTTCAATGCTTTGATTAAGCTGCAAGTAAAGAATAATAAAAAAAATCATTTGGAGTAAGCAAAGATTTTCAGAGAAATTTGTCAGACCAGCCCTGAATATAAATGATGATGATGGGCCATGTAATTTTGTGAATAACTAAAGAGATTAGCCAGGCTGTTTATGTGGAATAGTCACATTTCATTTTAATTCATTTAAATAGGTTTTGGAGATTAGAGCTAATAATTAAATATCAAAGTTTATTCAACAATAGAAACTACTTTTAATTTCCTTGGATTAGAAATGCACATCTTGCTTATTATAAAATATGTGTGCTTTGATAAAACATATTCATAATTATCACAACACCAATATTTAGAATGCTGTCTCATTTAATTCCTTAGAGATATGAAGTAAGGCTCAGAACCAGTCATAAAGAAGCCTGCAATATGCACTGAATAATGATGTACAAACATTATTAAAATAAGAATCCATTCTTCCCTCTACCTAACCTCTTTTGTGTCAAATTCATGAAAAAATTATTTAAAAAGTAGGAATTAGGTGATCTAACATTAATATAGTAAATGTCAAAACAGAGTTTCTTCATTTTCTTATATTTTCCATATTTATAGGTAATCTTATTAATAGAAGCCTGGATTATTACAATAATGTGCACATTTCCATTTCATATGGTGATGTCCCACTGAAAGTGGCTATGAACTTCCTGAGATCTTGCCTCTTGCTATTAAGTGCTTTTGTTTCCTCTGGATATGATTCTCGCTCCTTCTGTGTCAGTCTTGATCAATTATATTTGGAGCTCTGCCTCCTGAAGGATTTATGAAAATATTTGTTAGACTTTATCAAGAGCATATAATAAAGGTAGAGATTTATTCTCTTTTTAAAACAAAGGGGAAGAGGTGAGGTAGGAACTACTTTGTTGGATGAAAGCATACCACAAAGAATTTTAGATATAATATTTTTCATTTAGCTACAACTTATATCCTGAAGGACATACATTTCCATGTCTCAGTTGGTGACTTGACTCTCAGAGAAGTTAAATGATTTTATCTATAATCAAACTGAAGAGCTATCACAAAGCCAAGTAGCATAGGTCTTGGGGCTTAGTTTTCCCTCTACTCATCAAATTATTATAAAATTGTGGTTGAAATTAGAATTGTGTTCTTAGACTTTACTGAATCAAAATTCACTGGAATAATGGTTGCAAATGCAAAACTCTTTGATTTGGCCTTCAGCATTTTAGGAAATAAATAATTTTTTTCAGTTCCATTGAGCAGAGCTAGAGAGAAAGGGATGAGTACATAGGTATGTGATATTAATGATCCCTCTACAAAGAAGGGAACATGAGTCATACTTCAATCTGTAAAGATAGCTATGTCAACACACAAAATCAGTTCATTTTGATTGGAGGATAGAATTATCCTTTCTTAGCAATTATGTAAATATTGGGTTGTCTTCTATTTTTTATAGTCTGTGCAAATTTTTTTAATTGGCAGGATGGAGAGAACTTGCTTATGAATTACTAAAATTGTTTTCATAGAGGTTCTTAATGATATCTTAGCTAATGTGATCATATCCACAAGGTTATATTTTAATATACATGTAAAGAATAAAAAGTAGGTCGGAGATGAAGCTTAATAATAGGACATTTGTCCAGCACACACAAGGCCCTGGGTTGAATATCAGCATAATAAAAAAAGAAAGAAAAAAGAAAACAAATAGAAGCTAAACAGGCAAATATAACTCTTGAATTTCATTGAGTCTAAGAATCACATAATACCTATGTTAAGAGGTAATAATTTGTATATTAAATTACATAAGAAAATGGATATATAAAAAGGATGTATTATTTGTTCAGGAAAACTTAGAAGATGGCAGAATAGTAATTTTAATACCTGACCTTTCACTAGTACTCTTTTATTAAAAGTTACTTTGGAAATACAATTTTCCCTCAGGCCATTAATTCCACAGGAAAAGAGAATACAACTTCTTCATGTTGTAATACCTGATGGAGTGTGCTGTGGTTGAATTGTGGTCTGTCCACAGAGTGGCAGCATTAAAAAGAGGTAGAAATGCTAAGAGGTAAAGCTTAGTATAAGGTGATTTGATCATGGATAGTGTACTTGGGAAGGATTAGTGTAATTCTTGTGGATCTCTAGTTTCATAAAAGTCAGAACCTGACTTGGAAACTCTCTGGCTTGCTGTCCCACCAAGTGATTTGCTCTTCTACTCTTTCCGTACCATCTGTCACACAGGGACGGAGCCAGTAAAGTCCTTACTCAAAGTGCAACCAATGGGACCACCAGTTATTGGACTTTTAATCTCCTTAACTATGAGCTAAATAAATCTCCCTTTTGTACTCATGACCCAATTTGAAATACTTTATTATAGCAAAAGAAAAACAGACTAAAAATGTGTCAGCATCTAAGAATAAGAAAAATGTGAAAGAGAGAAAAAGGAGATGCAGAACAGACAAGGATAAAAGAAGGAAGGGAAGGAAACAAAGGAAAAATTAAAAGAAACAAATGGGACAAGGAAAAGAGAGAAAACAACTAAACAAGGAAAAAAGAAGCACTCAGCCAAACTCAGTTTTGTTGTAGTGTATCTATGGAGTCAATGAAGTGTCAGCAGGTTAGTTTATGGAGTATTCTTAAAACCCTAATTCTTTTAGTTTCCATAGTTCAACATAAGCGGCCCTCACACGTATATTAGCTATTGAGAAGGAATATAACTTAAAATATTAGTAAATGAAAACTTTTAAGACTGAGGTCCCTCAGTGCCCATTCATGGAGGGATACCTGTCCACGTTCCATTAGGAACCAGACTGCACAGTGGGAGATGAACAGTGGGCCAGGGTGGGAAGCCATGTTTGTGTTTACATCTGCTCCCCAATCACAGGCTTTACCACCTGAACTCGGACTCCTCTCAGATTGGTGGCAGCAGTCTATTTAGATGCGAGCATGAAACTTACTGTGAACTGCACATAAAATAAATCTAGGTTGTGTGCCCCTTATGAGAACCTAGTGCTTGATGATCTGAGGTGAACTGAGGCAATGGTGCTAGTGCTGGACAGTGACTGCAAATACTGTATATATTAAGTTTACCAGAGGGGTAAGATTGCACAGAGACCATAATAAATCACCTGCTTGCATATTCATATCAAAACCCTATCAGTAAATGGTCAGTGACAAGTTGCATCACAGTGGCACATTAGATGATGTCCTTGGCTGAACCTGGTGGCAGGTTTTAAGTCAGAATCCAGACCTTATTGTAGTTGCCTGTAGCCTTTTCATTATTCCACTTATCATTTACATCCCTTCTTCTTCCCCTCAATCTGCACTTGTCTCAGTCATAGTTTTGGTAAGGTCACAAGCCACGCCTGCTCAAAATGAGCAAAAGTAAGTATTACTGGAGAGTAATTTTGTGGTTAGGAAATAATGTTCAAGGTCTTTTAAAAGCTAAGATAGGGATAGATTCTTTGAAAAAGCAAAAATGCCCAAAAAGGATACAGGAGAAAACTCTAAGACAAAACAAAATTAAAAAAAAAATAAAGCTGCATTTAAAAAAAATCCCGTCTAATTTAAAATAACTGTTTTATTGCAACAGGTTATTCAAACTTGTTTGTTTCTCTTACAAAATATGTAGGGTTTGGCTATCCAAAAATTTCATGAAGCTTTCAAAATTATTTTTCCATATGGAAAACAAGAATGTTATACAGAAGCACATGCTTTTACAATTTTTTAAGGGAAAAAAATATGAATACCCAGAACAGAAGCCACTATTGAAAGCTACCATTTCATCAAATGTGTCTGCACTTGAAACTATCACACATAGTGACTAAAATCACTGTCAAAGCTATAAAGACATTTACTGTTGGTGACAAGTTTATCCTATTTCTGAGGACATTTGTTTTGAACTTCTAGGGGAGGCTGCAGTTCACAAGGTGGCACATGCTTCTTTTTTGGCCAGTACCATAAGTAGATAAATTAGTTAAATGGCAGAGGATATTTGGCCACGGTTATTAGAAAGGATTAATGAGTTATCACAGTACTCAAATTGGGCTGATGAGTCTATCAATGTTGACAGTAGGGCAACAATATTTTTTTTATGCTATATACTTTTCAGGAAGATGTGTATGAAGATATGTTATGTGAATTTTTTTGGCAATCAAAACCACAGCAACATTAATTATTCAAGTCTTTAAATGAATACATACAGGGAAAACTAAATTGGTTGTATTTTTTTGGTATCTGCATGGATAGTGTGGCTACCATGATTGAATACCTTTCTGCTTTCACTGGTCAGGTCAAAGAGGTTGCTTCTGAATATAAGTTTATATATTGTGTCATCCAGAGATATTCTAGCTAAGTACAAAATGTCCTCTTAACTTCAAACGTTTTGTAAGATTCAATTAAAATGTCAGCCACAATAAAGTATATACTTTAGATTGAAACTTTGCAAGTCTGTGAGGAGACTGAGGCAAAGCACATACATCTCTTCCACATGATAGTAATTCTGCTTTCTATAAGTAGATCACTAGCAAGAGTTTTCCAGCTACAATAGCCATTCCAGAGATTTCTTTTAGACACAGTCACTGCTGGTGGCCTGTTTCAGTGACAGAATAGGTTGCAAAACCTGCTTACTCATGTGACATAATCAACCTGTTCAACAAACTCAGTCTGTCACTTCAAGAGAAAAATGACAACCGTGTTCAAGTTGGCAGATCTAACGGCTGAATTTAATGCCAAACTGGAATTGTGGGGATGTTAACTAAGCAGAAAGAATGTTGACATTAACCTTAACAAATTTTGAAAGATACTAAGCCAAAGCCGTTTTTATCCAGATAGTGCACTATCCCTATCTTAGCTTTTAAAAGACCTTGAACATTATTTCCTAACCACAAAAGACACCTGAGTTGGGAATGGATAGATCTGTGACCCATTTGGGAATAAGCCAGGTATATTAACATTGTCCAAGAGGATCAACTGCTTGAGATTACAATTGGCTTTTGAGACTTCAGATCTCCATGACATTTGGATTGAGATTGCCACAAATGAGCTGAAAATTCTTCTTCTATGTCTATAATCCTATCTTTGTGAAGCAGTGTTTTCTGCTGTAAGAACAGTCAAAATAAGATTACAGACTAGACTGGACATAAGTGCCACACTGTGGATGTCACTGTCTTCCATAATCCCCAGATAGGACTAGGTAGTTGCAGGAAAACAAGCCTAGAGTTTCCACTGATTTGGGGTTTTGTTGAACTGCATAATAATTTAATTATATGTTGCATTATCAAAATAACACAAATAAAGTATGAAATGAATGTAATTCACTTTACCCTGAATAATCCTGATCCCCACCTCATCAACACCTATAGAAAACTTGTCTTCTGCAGAACTAGTCCCTGGTGCCAAAAAGTTTGTGGAACAATGTCTTAAAGGACACAGCTAAAACTGTTTCAAAATTCGAACAAAGTCTAATAAAATTATCTAGCAAAGACGATGTGTTGGGATTCATGACAGCCAGCATATATCTCTCAAATGTTATGAATGTATTGTGAAATTTACTCCACGCTCTTTGAAGTTTGTTTGACTATTCTGAAATGATGAGTTCAAAAAGACACTCAGGGTTATGTCTGGTTATTAAAGTCTATTCTTAGTACACTAGAAAAGAATTATTTGTGTATTTATCTTTCATTCAATGAAGACATTTCTACAGAAACAACTTTCCAGTATATGTTTACAGTTTACAAATGAATGTTATGAACTATATAAAGTTTAATTTTTTTTTTTAATACCAGGGATCAAACTCACGACCATGTGCTTGCCAGGCAGGCACTTAAGCAGCCGAGCTAAATCTCAGGTCCTACAGCTTAAAATTCTAAAGTCACTCAAAATCATCCACTTTTTAAGTGCTTATGATTTAGAGAAGACTAGGAGGAAAATAAGATTACCCACTGGACTACTCAGCTTTAAAGTATCAGCATTAAAATTTTTATCAGCATTATGCTTACAATGTAGCTTATGATCCACTGCCTGTAAGTTGTCTTGTCATATTACTGAAACAACAATATCACTGAAAGAAAAAGAAATCTCTTCCTAGTAACAATACTCTAATCACATTTGAGAGAGACATATGTAGAAGTATGGAAAAATTTACATGTTTCAATTCCTGAATTAAATTTTTTTGAACTGGTATATTACATTGAGTTAGATGATTTAAGAGGTGAAAAAAGAGAAGCTATACAACTTGAGGTTTAATTTAGCATAAGGTGGGTAAGAAAACATGAATCATTGGGGCAGCCTAAGGCTGACCAATGAGGGAGCAGCTGATTTTCTAAATATCTGAAATGATAGCCCACAGCTGTTGTATTACCATTGTTTCCAAGGAAATAATTTAATATAGTCTTTCCAGTTACATGAAGTATCTTCTGCTAACATGTATTCTCACTGCTGAAACCCTTAAGGAGTACAAAATGTCTTCACTCAAATGCTACAACTTAAATATCTCATTTCCTTATTCATCTGCTTTATGAGTAGCAAAAATATCACATGGGAAATCTCTGAGCATCAATAAATAACCAAATCTCTAGTGCTTTCACTCCCATGTGTACTACAGAGAGCTGCTCAGGTGAGAGCAGTCCAATTGCCAGTTTCAATTTGTAATTTCCACCATCTGTATTTGTGACTTTTGATTTGAATTTCAAATCTGAAACCTCTATTTGTTTTCTGTATTGCAAGCATCAAAATTTATATAGCACATCTTCCAAAATTAGTATTCATAGGGGCTCCTTGTTGCACTTCAGTTCCAGCTGTTCCAAATTTGGTAAAATCCGCCCTGTCATTTTTGCATAATACAGTAACAGACAAGGAAAACTTAATGATTTATTCAGTGTTTTGTAATATGGTCTAGACTCTTGCATACTACTGACAACCAAAATAATAGTGGAGAAAACCTGCTGATGTATTCTTCCTCTCTTTCTGTATAGAATGAGGGACTTTGGGAAATATGACTTAACTAGCTCAAAACAATTTATTATATCAAGTCAATTAAGTATTTATACCAGGTACTTTGTCTTTCATTATTTAAAGGTATTCATTATTTTAAAGGTATTGATAAAAATTATAAAAGTATTCCATAGTAATTTGATGAAAATGACAGTCAACTTTAGGAGTATATAAGGTTATAAAATAGCACATAGCAACATCATTTTCAGTTTCAAAAGTAACCAGTGAGGACCATAGAACCTTTATCTACAGATAGAAGAGAAGTACTGACCTAACTTTAAATGTGAAGACAATATATTAGATGTACAATTAAGTTTTAATTAGCAGGAAACATCACCTAGATTTTGTAATATTGCTCTTGAAGGAAAAAAGAAACAAAGAAATTAATTTAAATCAGTTAATCAAATATAAATGAAAGGAAAATCATTTAATATCTGGACTTCAATTGGTATTTATCCAAACCAGCATTCTATGCCAGTTCTATCCAAAAGAACTTTATGTAATGATGTAGTTGTTCTATATCAGCACAATCATCGATAGGAATCAGTAATTACGTGGAGTGACCTTATCAGCAGTTGAAATGTGATTAGTGAAACCCAGAATTTTTAAAAATTTTGATTATGTTTAGCTTGAATAACCACAGAATGGTAATGGTTATTACACCAAATGGGGCTATTTTCATATTTTCTATGTCTCTTGTTCTTATAATAAAAATCTTAAGTACAAAATTATGATCCCTATACATCTTCAAATTTGAAACAATAACTACCACTAATTAAAATTGCATTACTAACTAAAATAAAATAGAGATGACTATGTTTATAAATTATTTTTTTGTCTTTTTTTGAGACAAGGTCTCGCTATGCAGTTCAGGCTGGCCTTGAGCTCACTTTGTAGCCCAGGCTGGTCTCGAACTCACAACGATCCTCCTGCCTCAGCCTCCCGAGTGCTGGAATTACAAGCATGAGCCACCGCACCCAGCCTATAAATTATTTTCAACAATGTAAATTCAAATAAGGAAAGCTGTATAGGTGATTTATAGCATAACCTTACAATAAAAAGTAGTTTGAGGAAAAAAAAGGCCTCACAGAATAACTTTTGAGTTTAGATACTCACCCAAATCCTTTCTCACAATGTGGCTTCAATTTGGCAAACTTCAAGTTATTAAACATCTTTGAAAGTTGTAATAAGCCTGACTTTATAAAAATGTTAAAGGGATTAATTGAGATAAGATATTTGGGATATGGTACAGTAGCAAGAACAAAGCATATAATAAGAAATTCCCCAATTCTTGAGTTCTCAAAGTGTGTTACATGTATGAGGTTTGGATTGTGGATACAAAAGACTCTTTTCAGAAAGAAAGAAAGAAAGAAAGAAAGAAAGAAAGAAAGAAAGAAAGAAAGAAAGAAAGAAAGAAAGAGAAAGAGAGGAAGGAAGAAAGTGAGCTAAACATACATCCCTAGGAATATTAAATACATTTTAATCAAAAAACAAATAATGAGGAAGTTAAACGTAATACAATGCATATTTTTATCATAAGAGAACACATGTTTTTCTTAAAAATCAAATTCTAATGTTTGGAACAGTGACTATTATACACTATTTAATTATGATTCAAGAAGGCATAAGAAAATATGTGATCATACACTTTTGAATTGCTTTGATTCCAGTTATAATAATTGGAAGTTATTCTTCCTCTTCTCTCATGTATATAAACTCTGTATTTTGCCACTTTTTCACCTGAAGTCCTATTTTCTTTTTTTCTGTCCTCTATCAATACCATTTCTCTGCAGCAATGCCTCCCAAAGGTGAACGTATTAAGCTTCTATCGGCCAGGCTCTATCTTAGAGCTCCAGCATTGAATCTATCCTTTGTACCAACCAGCCACACTCAGACACAGACTGAACATAGACTTCAATGAGAAATGGTCACAAGCATTTCTTACATGTAAATAAGAGTCAGTGCTTGAAAATAATCATCATCACTTGAAATTTGAAATTTTTATAACATATTCCTGGTCATCTAACTTTCATTTCTCTGCAATTTAAAGCCAATCAAATATAACACTTCCAACACCTAAGAGCATGATGTCAAACCTTTCCTCAACTTGACTTCCTCTGAGTTCTAGGGAGCATGCAATTTAGCACCCTGCACAGTTTGCTTCTGCTCCATACATGTCAAGTTTCTCTCCCTCATTTAAGTGGAGAATTTTTGACACTTACAGCCTTAAATTATACTTTTACTAAGATGTTATTTTTTTTCACACATACTCAATGTTATGGTTTGTGTTTGGTTGTTCCCTCAAAAGTCTCATGTGGTCATGGAGCGTGGGCCTTTTGAAGGAGGCTGAGTCTAGCATTTGTGATTGATATGCTGTCTAGCACTGGGATTGGCAGAGTGAGTGCTGCACCTATCCAGGGGTGGGTGGATGGCACACAATATAAGGGAGGGAAGGAGGCATGCTTTTGCTCCTTTGCCTCATATGCCCTTTTATGGATGAAAATATCCCAAAACTGTAAGCTAAACAAACCTCTCCTTTCTTCATTTTGAGTGTCAAATATTTTGCATCAGCAACAAGGGAAAAGTAACCAAGACACTCAGTTTATAGTAGAAATTATTTTTAATTGAATTTCTTCAAATTTTTCATTTGATAAATGAGCATTACTGAGTTCCTATTTTCTAACAGGGTTGACTGTGGGAATTAAATCTACTTGAAATCACTTTATGACATCTAACCACACAATAATAATCAGCCAATTACAATGACATATGTAGTCTCAGTTTTGAGGCAAGAGGACCACTTTGGTTTGAATTCCAGCATAAACTGGTCAACATAGAAGACTCTACCTCTAAAGCTACAAAGAAACAGAAGATAAAACCTTATCAAGGTTAAAGAATTACATTTTAGAGAAAAGAACTACATTATACAGAAAAGACTTCAAAGATTGTAGTGAAATGAAACAACCCATTTGTTTATGACATAATTTATTCTCAGTACATGATTGTTAAATGTCACATTATATAAGATAATTTATGTATTGTAGTAGTCTGCATATGTAAAAATTAAAGCCTAAAATAGATGTATACATAATTTAAGTTACACTAAAATTGTTTGTGTAAGATAATAGAGACCATGTAGATTTGAGTCTCTCTTTTACTACAGAAGACACATAGGTTAAAAAAAAAAAAAGAAAACCACCTGGAAGTTGCAATTATAGATAATCACAAACTTAAGATTCTAAACACTACAAATATTGTGAAATGAGGATAAAAAATACTCCTACAAGCAGAGCAATGCAATGCAATGCAAA
The DNA here is from genome assembly GCA_004027455.1 of Hydrochoerus hydrochaeris. NCBI lineage: Eukaryota > Metazoa > Chordata > Mammalia > Rodentia > Hydrochaeridae > Hydrochoerus > Hydrochoerus hydrochaeris. Next base: position 149,679 of record PVLA01002493.1, read on the forward strand.
AACAGAGTAGTGGAGAAAAAGAAGTGGTCAGGGTTTCACATTGGAAACGATGCTTTTATAAGGAGTTTCACAATTCAGGAGGACATGCACACAGATTGATGAACTGAGGGGGCTTGGAAGGAAGTGTCTCAAAAATGGGTAATTTGAGAAACATTATGTCTAAGGGGAAAACAGGTGATAGGGAAACTGAGATACTCCTGAAAGATTTAAGGTAAATAAATTATATATATATATGAAAGGATATTACTCCAAATGCTAAATTCAGAATATCACAAGTGAAATGGATATTTAAAATAACATTATGATACCAGAGTTGAATGAATTCTAGGAGTAAATAAACCAATTATGAGTATGGAGGCTAAATTCAAAATTTCTACAAGAAAATCGATTTAACTTGAAATATTATAAGGCCTTTAGTAATACAACAAAGCAACAACTATATTTTAAAAAGCTAAGAAAGGATTTAGCAAATGTATAATAATTTTTCTTGAACACAGCAAAATAAAAGTGGGAGAAGATTTAAATAGATTATGGAAAGTATTAATCTAAAAAATCCTTCTGGATCCTTCTGGTCCAGAAGGTGAGAAGGTCACGCAGGTGAGAAGCAGCCGTCCAGCCTCCACACACATGCAGAGTGCCACGGGGACTCTGCTGTTGGTAGCCAGCACGAGCCAAGAGAACCAGCCAGCCACACATTGGGGAAACCATGAGTGTCTGGAAAAGCCTACTCTGCATGCTACGCTTCCTGGGGAACCTGAGTTAGGAGAAACTCAGATGCCTGACCCGTCTCCCTACACTGTGGTTGGGTAGCCAATGTGAGGAGCACCTGGGACCATACAGCTCACTCACCTGGAGGAACCCAGGAAAATGTCAAAAGTAAGGAGCAAAAGGCAATTTCTGATCTCCAACCTAAACAGAACAATCCAGAAGACTGGTACATGAATACATACAAGAATTAATACTAAAATTTTAGTCCTTTCTGGGAAATATAAAAACATGTTTATATTCAAATGAGAATTGAGAAGGATTTGGAAAATTACTAATCGTGAGAAATATTGCATAGACTTTCATATTTAAGACAGAAGCAATTGTGAGGAAAGATGAAAATAGTACATAAACGTACTACCACATGTTCTGACAAAAGAGAACCTTATTTATTAAAGTACCACAAAAGAAACCATGGATGATAGTACATGTCTGTAATTGCAAAATCTGGGATTTTGAGGTAAAAGACTGAAAGACCCAAGTTTGGACAGTTCAATGACATACCAAGACTCCATCTCAATATATAAAAATTAAAAACAAAAAGTCTGTGAGTACTCAGTGAGAAAGCTCTGAACACAATCTGTAAATCTGTACCACTGAAGAGAAAAAGTGGGAGAAAAAAGAGAAGAGAAGAGAAGAGAAGAGAAGAGAAGAGAAGAGAAGAGAAGAGAAGAGAAGAGAAGAGAAGAGAAGAGGAGGGGAGGGGAGGGGAGGGGAGGGGAGAGAAATAGAATAAGAGACAGAGTCAGACAGAAACAGAGAATCTAGAGTGAGCTATTCACTGATTCTTACTTTTATTTATCTTTGTAGCCTAAGCTCGATATTATTGGGAATGAGAGTTTCATTTTAGGGAGAAGAAAAACATATGAGATGAAAAAATTGAGAAGAAAACACTGAAAGTTTGCATAAGAGATCAGTCCGATTTCAGAATTAAGGAAAACTCTGTGTGTGTGTGTGTGTGTGTGTGTGTGTGTGTTGTAGCTCTGTTTGTCCACTCAAGGGTATAGAAATTATGACACTTCAATAGCAATAAGCAATCTTAGTGGCAAGAACTTGTCTTCTGAAGGGAATCAACTTCTTGGAAAAATGCTAATTTTAGATTAAGGCAAGAAAGTGGATGTTGAAAATATAATATACTTTTAGATCAAAATAAAGAAACAACTGCTTAATGACTCCTGGTAAGAAGGTAAAAGAACTACCTTTAACCAAGTGAGTTTTGTATTTTAGAAATATGTCATATTTTTCATATTTTCTATCATTTAAAAATGATGCACAATACACAAACCAAAAGTACAAAGTTTAAAAAGGCATTGCAAAGATAAAAGTAAAAAGGTTTTGATTAGTGAACTTACATTATCAGAATATATTACTTTAACCATAACTCAAATCAAGAAACACAATATTATAAGAACAAGAGAAGCAATACTCATATACCATTAAAGGTAGCTAGATTCCTTACTTTCAGTAGCACAGGATTTCAAACTATTCTTAAAATATATAAATAGAATAATTCAAAGAATTATTCTTTTGTATCAGACTTATTTTCATCAAAATTATTTTGTGACATTTAGTTATATTGTGTTAGACATTATTCATTATAATTGCTGTATAGTATTTTATTGTAAGTGTAAACAAAACATAAATTTCGCATAATTTTGTATAAGAGACATTGAATTAAGAAATTATAAGTTTATAGAACCATTAAACAAAAATGAAAATAGGATATGTTCTTATTCACAGAAATATTTTAGCAAATACATAGAAAGAATGATAGTCTGAGAAAATGACAACTATCAATAATGCTGTAAGCTAAAAAAGATCATCAATGCATGTATAACTATATACAAATGTTACACTGGAACAATTTATTCACATATACCCACAGATGCCCACATGTATCTTATTGACAGTAAAACAGAAAATGGTAACTGTAAAATGGAAAAATTATGTAAACACCATTTTGTTATCAACCCTAGAATTATCAATAATTTTCCTTACATTGAATGCACTATCAAGTAGTTAATACTCTTGCTAAAAATGTTAAACTTCAATTTAACTTTGAAAAAAAATCAGAGATTGTGAGTCATTATATAAGACAGCTTGCCTGGACAGTTAAACAGTGATGAATATCATGGAAAATGTTCGAAGGTGCTATTCTAGATTTTAAAAGACAGAACAAACAAAGTATTGTTTGTGATTTTGATTACATTTTAAAATAAAAATAATAAAGGACATTATTGGGACATTTAGAATAATTGTCATGGAAAATATTTGCTAGATAAAATTATATCATCAAAGCTCAACTTCTTGCATGTGAAATGCAGTAGCGTATTTATGTAGTAGAGCACTCCAGTGTTTAAAAGATATGTTAAGATCAAAAGAAAAAAAAAAAGAAAATGTGGTTTATTGACGCTTAATGAAGTTAGGTAAAGTTTCATTGTATCAATGTTGTAATTTTCATTAAATTTGCATGAAAAGTAACAAAACAGAAATATACTTGCATGTTTTTATTAAATGTTCATTTTGTAATTATTTTAAAATAGAATAGTGTGAAAATAGAATAAAATGCTTTAAAACAGCATTTTCTTTTCATAGTTTTTGCAAGTAAATTTAGGCAATTTGTTACTCAAAATACTGAATTTCAAGTCTGATTTTAACTGATCAATTGTCATTTTTTAATTTTAGGTTGATTTTTATTTACTGCTTACAGATCAAGTTTATAAACCACCATTGTTAATGAATATGGTTATGAATATCATGTGCTTTCAAAATACTATTTTTGGGTAGATTTTGTTGAATGCCTCAGAAAATCTATATATAAATGAATGAAAAACAACTCTGAATTTATGATTCATTCATTTCAGCCAAATAGTACTCAGTATATTAGCCACTTTTTACCAAGGAAGTAAAATTTTCTGTATAATTTCCCTTGGAATCAAAACAATACTTAGAAATGATTGAGGAGATTCAAAACAATGGAGACCAGAAGCAGAACACAGCCTCACCCATACCTGGATTGGAGATACCTGGAAAAGCAAAAAACTAATGGAGTAAAAAAAATGTAGTAGATCTCTTAAAATTTGGACAGAGTTGGCAAAATAAACTAAAACCAGAGAAGGTAGAGAAAGGTGCCACAACACAGAGTAAACAAAGCAGCCAGTAAAGTTCACTCAAGCTCCAAGGGAGGGAAAACCTGTCTCCACTTACATCAGGTAGGTCAAGGGACAGTCAATTCCTCCACAGAGAAACAAAAGACTGGGATGGCAGTGTAACCCTACAGATAAATCTGTGACTACTGTAAACTTCAAAAACAGTGTAGTGTTTTCCAAGGTGATTCCTTCCTCAATGTGGGTTAAAGTTGGAGAAGAAATCCAGTACACCACCTGCCATATTTGAGAGGGTTTAATGGGGAGCCATTTTGAAAAGGGATGAGTCACAAAGTAACTAGGGAACAACTACATTTCAGAGTTTCTGGTGTCACCCTATCACACTGACTGAATGGAGGACAACCACAAGAGTCTGTTGAAAAGAAGGTGCCAGCTAGACATATATCCACAGAGAAGTTTAAACTCAAGTCAGTAAGGACATAGGAGCCTATCCTGCATGGCCAGACTGGACAAGTGTGGCTTCAAGATGTGGCTGGATCTGAAAGAACTGGCATTAACCTCACCCGTCTGCTTGAACCCCTACTTTGGAGCCTACAAGCAGCACAGAACTCACTGGTGTTCTTGCTTTCCCTATCTACCAATGTAATCAGGGTCACGGCTGCCTTAGACTGTTGCCACAACCTGGTGTGCACAGGCAGAAGGGCCTGTGGAGCAGGAGAAGGCAATATAAACTAACAGATTTTCACAAAGGAGCTGCCAGTCCTAGGGCAGAAATCTTGGACTAACCACACTTTCTGAGAAAGGCAGCACAGGATCCAGCATTTGCATACAAAAATATGAGTATGGAAACAATAAGCCTTAGAACTGATTCACTGTTGTTCTTCCATATTTTGTGAGTTCCATACTGTAGAACTTCAGAAGAAAACTTTTAAAACTACAGGAAGTTTTGGGACTTACTTATTTTTCTTTATTGGGAGCCATGTCTGTCGTTCCATTTACTTTTTCCCTCCTTTATTTCTTGTTTTTATATTTTATTCTCAGCTTTTTTCTTGCATTTCTCTGTTAATTTTATTTAAATCTATTAATATTCTTTTACCTTTACAAAGATTTATCTTCTCACTTTTATGTCCTCAATTTTTATTTTTGAAATATATAAAAAATTAGCTATTATCCATCTTCATAGTACTGATATTAAGATTTATTGGTCTTTTAATATTTAGTTAAATTGATGATTTTCATTGCTGAATAATTTTCTAATGTTAACAGCAATATACTTATTGCATTTAGTATTTCTTATAAATATTTGGTTTGTCTTTTTGTTTAAATTATGACAATAAACATAATTTGTGTGTTTTAAATGGTGGTAGAAAGATGGCACATTTCTGCAGAATAGTTTTGTTTGGCTAATTACAGTGAACCCTCACATACATTAACAGAGTTGGTTGGTTCCTGGGACAGAGGCAAGGCCTATAGTTACCCTAACCCAAAATAATCCACTGAAAAGTAAACAATAAAATTTCTTAGCAACAAATTGATCTGAAAAAAAATTGATCTGTAAACCTTAGCATACATATTCAAAAAATAACAAAAGAAACATTTTTTAAAAACCCAAAAATAACAATAGAATATGAGAAGACAAGGCAGCAAGATGGCTCCAAAGTTTTACAACGTCCCCAAGCAGATCCATGGAGCATCAATGGGGAAGACCACAAAATTTAAATGCTCAGGTGAGTCGGAAGTTTTAAAATCTAAAAGAAAATAATTTCCAACCCAAACTCACATATTCTTCAAGATTATCTTTAAAAATTCATGGAGAAATAAGGTATTTCCACTGCAAAGAGAAACTTACAAATTCATGGCCTCCAAATCGGTGCTTAAAAATAACTGAATGAAGCAATTCTAAACTTATATGGATCCAGAAGACTCCCAGAATTTTGCAATTTGAGGTAACAGAGGCAAAACAGGAGACAACACAGTCTCAGATCTCAAGTTATATTATAAAGCTACAGTAATAAATAGCAGAATAATGCTCACTCCACAACAGACATGTAGATCCACAGAGCGGAATAGAGATGCAGAAACAACCCCAGTTATTCAGTCATCTGACCTTTGACAAAAGGGCCACGCTAAACAGTGGAAACAAAGGTAGCCTCTTTAGCAAATGGTGATGAGAAAGTTGGCTATCCATGTGCAGAAGACTGAATTTAGAACTGTCTATGTCACTATGCACTGTAAAGTGAAATAAAAAATTCAAAGACCTAAATATTAAAACAGAAATACTTAATTTGCTGAAAGATAAAGTAGACAAAACTCTTGAAGACATAAACATAGGCAAAGAATATTTTTTCAAATTTTATTTTATGCAAGGACTTTTTGAACAGAAACCCATTTGAATAAGAAACAAACACTAAGATTCTATAAGACCTCCTGCATTCCTTTGCTCTTACAGGGTATTGAAAATGTCTTTAAAACCATATGTGGTTATTACAATACATATAACTTTTTACATCTCATCAGCATGATATGTTTACAAATTTTAAGCATCAGTATTCTAAAGACACTATCATAAATGCTACTACCTCACATGATAGGGAAATCTTGGAATCTTGAAGTCTGTCATATACTTTACTTATTTTTTTAGTTGATAAACTACATATTGTCCTCTTAGAAATAGTTGTTTAAGTTACACAATTAAAGCATACAAAGTAGATATCCAAACAGTGAGAGTGTAAATAGCTATGCATGCATGAATCACTACATGTATTTCTACCCTTTCTGTATTAGAGGGAAAAACAAAACCTAGCAAGATAAAACAAAACAAATTCCTATAAAAACATGAAACCAAAAAGTCATATAAAACCTCAGTACAAGGTGATCTACAATGATTACTATGTTGTTTCTTATTATCTTCAATAGAATTGTCTATATCATTAGGCATAATTGCATATAGCAGCATAATTGAATATAGCAGTACATAACAATATTAGTAAAAATAAAACATTGTAGACAGTATAAAACTTCAAAGGCAAGTAATAATTAAACCAGAGTGGATATTCTAGTGAATCTTGTCATCTTAAGCACAGTTGCCTATACTCTCAGACTTGATACTATCAATCATAGCAGCTTTGAATAAAATCTATCAATACAAAACAGTGATCTAACAAACCAGATTCAATTGTGATAAGTCATGGTAAAACAGTATAGGTTATACAGAGCTTCAGATTAAGTTAACAGGAAATTAAGGATGATTATTGTACTATATCCTGTTATTTTCGGGATAACTATCTGTGCCCTCAAATCTAGTGCAGATAAAATGACTGGAACAGAATACAATACATCTAAGCTGAGTGGTGTAAATAATGTGGGTTTTAAATCTTGGTGCACTATTAACAATATAGTATATCAAGGCCATCTATGTTAGAGATTCTAGCCATCCTTCTCTGCCGCATTTCTGCTTTGCTATTTTTCTGCCTTTGTTTGTCTACTTTTCTCCTTCATTCTACTACCTGCCTCACTCATTGAGGCCTTTCTGCCACTGTTCCTAAAATCCTGGTATTTTTTTCTCTCTCTCTAGAATGTCCTTTAGTATTCTCTGTAGGTTTGGATTGGTGGTCAAAAACTCCCCCAGTTCATCTTTGTCATGGAAGCATCTTGTTTCTCCATTAATTTCTAGTGACAGTTTTGCAGGGCACATCAATCTGGGATGGAGGTTATTTTCTTTCAGGGCTTGGAATACTTTGCTCCAAACTCTTCTTGATCTGATGGTTTGTGTTGAGAAGTCAGCCGTAATTCTGATGGGCTTACCCCTAAAGGTAATCTGTTTCTTTTCTGTGATGGCTTTTAATATTCTGTTTTTATATTGTATTTCTGGTGTCTTGATTATTATATGTCTGGGTGTAGATCTGCTTTGGTTGTAGGTGACTGGAGTTCTGTATGCCTTACATAGCCAAATGTCATTTTCTTTTCCCATGCTTGGGAAGTTTTCCTTAATTATTTCTGTGAATAGACTTTGTAATTTGCCTGTATGTATTCCTGCTTCTTCATTCACATTTCTTATTCTTAAATTGTAGATTCTCTTGTCATCTTCTAGCCTTTATATTATTACTGCCTGTCTCCTTGTTATTTTTAAGAGATCCTTCCTTTCATGATCACACATTGCAAACTTGTCTTCATGTTTTGATAGTCTATCCTTAGTTTCTTTTAAGGAGTTTTGCCAGCTTTCAATGGAGTTTTTAATTTCCTGGTAGTCTCTTTGAATCTGCTTCATGTATTCTATGTTTTCTTTATATTCTTTATTCGATGTTTCTCTCTCTTTGTTCCTCCCTTCTTCTGTCTGTATCTTCCTGAGAAAGGATTAGCATTTCTTTTATTACTCTACTCATATCTTGCTTTACCTGATTTAATATTTCAGTTCTGAGTTCATCTACAAGGTCCCAAAGATATTTCTTAATGTCCATTAAAGCCATGTCTGATGTTACGTGTTTGCTGCCCTCAGTCTCCCTTGTTTTTTCCTCTCCTGGATCAGTTCTCTCAGGGTTCTGGACTGGGGGCTTCCTCTTGCTTCTGTCTCCTGTCATGGTCCCAGCTTCCGCCACACAGGTGTACAGTGCATGTCCCAGCCCCCTTCCCTGTTGGCCACGGTTCCTCTGAAGCACAGTGGTTAGGGACCTCTGCCCTCTCCTGCCTGCTCTTGTCACAAAGATATAAGAAGGGGCTGCATATGAATGCCCCTCCCCACCGGGCCAGTCAAACTTCGGGGACATTCACCAGGTTAGTGGGCGCTAGGAACAGGGAATGATTTGGGACAGCTCATTGGGTCTTGGCCAGGGGTGTGACCCAGTCCAAGCAAACCCCACGAATCTGCTCTGGGGAGGGAGCAACCAACTGAAGTCACTGTGTTCCTAGTTCAGTCTCCTCATGCCTGATTCCAACATGTCGCACATTTGGTCGTGCCCTTCCTGTGGGGAGCATCTCATTTCCAGCACTGACCATGAATTAATGAAGTTCCATTTGCAGGCTCTGCTCTCCATTGGGCTCACCAACTCTGCTCACCAACTCTGGACTTCAGCGCTGCTATGGCTCCTGTGAGTGGCAGCAGAAACAAGTTTGGGCGGCTCTGCTGGCTGGCGCAGATTCAAGCTGATGCAAATTCAGGCTGGTGCAAACTTGGCTGGTAACAGCAAAAACGCTGTGTCCCTTAATTTTTAGCTGTTCCAGCTGTAGTCCCGATGCATTTGACAAGCTTTTTTATGTTTTAATTTCTTTCTGTGTCAAGAGGATCCATCTCCCTCTGTCTGGGTCTCTCCATGATGTTTTATTCTGGCATATGACTTGTTTCTCCCAGGAGGCTTTGTATTTTGTTGTTATTGATTGGCCATCGTTAGCTCCTCCTCTGTCATATATTTTAGACTTTCTCCCAGCAATAGCTACAGATATATAGAGTTTTATATATTACCCATGAAAAACTGTTTGAGTTATGATTAATATTTATTATATGACCGTAACATTTTAGTTTACATATTTATTTTCATAATTAGAATTTTAACCTATATGATAGACATCTTATAGTGTCATCCAGTATGATAGACATCTCATATTATTTCTGAAAGTTAAGAAGAAGAAAGTCTCCTTTAGGTATTAAGTAATACTTTTATCACACCAATAAATAATATTTTGGCAATTATTAAAATTATTACAATTTAGATTGTCTTCCCTGTGAGGTATTATCCTCAGAGAATGAAAAAAAGTGATTTATGAAACTTGTTTATTGCAAATTCTTTAAAAAATACACAAGAGAAGTCTATAGATCTAGATTAGTTATTTTTATTTTTTAAAAAGTGAAGGTAAATATATGTATTCACCTTTATGGCTATGTGTGTGCTCACACATGCACATTTGATACTAGTGTTAGTAAATGTGCAATATGTTTATGTATGTATGTAATATTAAGATTAATAATTTTTCCAAGAGAGTACAATGAATAAAACTAGAGTTGTTAAGTATTTCCAAGAATTTTGACTTTTTAATCTCTCTGTTTTCAAGAAAAAACTACAGAAAGAATTATATATTGATATTTTTGAGGCTTTTCACTTTTAAATTATAAACTATAATAATTTTCTTAAAGTCTCAATTATTCAGACTCTGAAATAACTAATTTTAGGCTTTGAATAGAAATGTTTGTTTTTATTATAGGTCATTTTCAAAAACCCATACTACTTCTTTGACTTTAACAATTACTCATTCATGATTTTTGTTTTGGAGTCCAAAAGGCAGGTATCTTTTCTAGTGGGAGTTGAAGAGGTTAGTGAATAATATTGGTGAAGAAATCTAAGACTGGGAGAAAAGTAAACTCAAAAGATGCCACTGCCCATATACACGAAGAAAATAATGAGTAACTGAGAGAAACATGGACTGTTCTCCAAATCAACTTATTCTTCCCCCATCCTAATAAATGATGCATGACACAGTGGGTGGTTACTCTCTACTTCCCCAAAAGTTCAGTTCATGGGGCTGGTGAAAATTCTATTAGTCTTGTATGCTGCATTAATTTTCTACTCTTCTTAACCTTCAATATTACCTCTCATTTTTTATGCTAATAGTTGACATTCTGACTTAATTATAGCATGCTGGGTGTTAGGGGAATATGATAAATGAAAAGTAAAAGTTGTTAGTATGATATATAAGTAACAGTTTCCTAAATTGGCTGTACATAGGTATTTGCCATGATGGGAAGGTAATTAGAAATTAATGACAAAAGTCTCCCTCTCCAAAATCACAGTGAATATATCTGAAAACAAGATTTACAAATTCAATTAAAGTTGTAATTACCTGATCAAATTTCAGTGATCAAATTCCAGTTCTATAACAGTCTTTAGTAATATGAAGTTAAAACATAGTAATGCATTCAATTATAAGGTAAAAATTTTTTGTTTGAAAAGTTCTATGAATTATAAATTAAAATAGAAGAGAAGCAAGAACTATTTTTATTATTTAGTGGAGATGCATAAAATAAAACTTTCAGCATTATTCAAAGTTACGCTAGAATTAAATTTTCATATCATGACTCAGACATTTCTCACCATCTACCATGTAGTCAAAGTTGAATAAATTTACATGAATTTTTCAATATGTCACAGACTGAGAAACACTATTTTTTTTCCTATGAAGAGTTGCCAAATTTTAATGATTACCCACAGTAATAAACTGTTCACCCAACACTTCTATTTCCCAGCCAATGAGTGTTCTTGTTACTGAGACCTTTTTGCAGTCCTACAAAGATTTCTTTTCTGAATCACATCTATATGTATGACTAGATTTCATACTGTGATAGAAATGGAAATGATATGTGTCACTCATTGTTCAAACAAATATGCCTTCTACAGGGTTAATTTTTTCATGTCAGGGTGGCACAAATTCCATAGGAGAGAGGTATCCTTGTCACTAAATCATTGGAGAATATAGATCCCAGCTGGCCAGGAATAAACATTATTTTTCACTCTTACAAAATTCTAATTAGTGAATTCCTACAATTGAGGATCATATTTGTTGTAGTAGTTGATGAAGTGCATGCAACGTCAGTGTTCAGCATAGCAGAAGGAGTATAGTGTAGAATGAGAACCTTTCTGTAATTTCTGAGGAAAATGGATGTTTTCATTAAAACACTGAATTGATCTGGAATTCTCTAAAAAAGGGACAATTTGAGAAAAATGGTAATAGTTTAGGGGAAACTGCCACTGAGCACTTATTCTCAAAATAAAAATATAAAACTGGATTCATGTGGCATGGCTTATAATGCAAGATATTGAGAGGTACTTCTAACTAAGTATAGAAGCATAGGACAGACAAACAGAGAAGAGACCCATGCTTTCAGGCATATATCAAATTTTGATTTGACATTTCCTCAAATGTTTGTATTCTCAAAAATAAACTCTTCAACAAACAAGTCAGTTTTGTAACATAGGTTAAGTTAAAAAACAGTCTCCTTTCAGGTTTTTACAAGTCTACTTCTTAAAAAAAGAATTTTTTTCTTTTTCTTTTTCTTTTGTTCTTCTTTTTTTTTTTTTGGTTTGTTTTTGTTTTTGTTTTTCTCACAACACTTTGGAATGTTCCTCTAGGCTACAGCTGTAGAGTCTAAAATGGCTACCAGCCAGACTGCACAGTCACAGAGTGAGTGAGTGAGGAAGACACTGTGAAATGAAATGCAAAGGAATCTAAGCAGGTTATTTCTGTATAAACAACAGTAAAAAAAAAACAAAAAACAAAAAACAAAAAAACTCATTTTTCACAAATAGTGAACAGATTTTAAGTTTCTAGCCAAAAAATATAAAAAATTTTAAAATGTAAGTCAATTGAAAAAAAGGAAGGGAAATATACAGTCATCTAACAAGACCACACTGAAATCAGTAAAGTGACAGGTGATAAATAAATAATCGATAGGTAGGTAGAATACAGGATGAGAGAAAACAAGGAGTAAAAAAATAGCTACAAAACTATCTGTTTGGCATATTGAAAAATAAAGTTGACAACATTTCTTCCTTTTTAGATTTGATGAGGCTGTATTTTAAGAGTAAATGAAAGTTATGTTCATATGTATATCATATTCATAGTAGTCTCAATAATGAATGATTTTAAAATGTATAGAGAAATGCATGTAAATTCTAAATTTTAAGTAATGGAACACTACATTTAATTTTTGTCTATTATCCTATTTTAAAATGCTTTAGAGTTTTGTCCTTAGGCTTACAAGATAGGAAGGCCGCTATTAGTTTGGTCCTCTCTTCAACATTTGCCAAATTTAGTAGTCTTGAAATCTTCAATAAAAACTAACTTCCCAATGCCATCATTACCCTTTGTAAAATCTCAACAGTATATATAGAATTAATTGATAATAACATTTTCTTGTTTTTGAGTTAGCTAAAAATAATTCATGAAGGCAGAATTCTAAATATTTGCTTAGCTCTTTTGGTACAGTTACAATAAACCAAAGCAGTACATTTATTTCCCTGTGTATATGTAGTAATATTTGTAGCAAAGACATATAGTATTATGTAATAATTCTCCATTTTAGGTAGCAAGGAAGTCAATATTGTAAAACAAGTATTAAATATGTGTTTTAATCAGCTTCAATCTGTAATAGAGACAGGATTCTGATATACAAAAATATATTAATAATTAATTTATTAGTTGATTATTCCTGTGTCATATAGGGGATAAGTTGCAATGTGAAAAACAGAATTTCATATAAATATGTGTAAAATGAATGTACCAGTAAAATATGAGTCAGATACACATATGAATTCATTAATTTTTCGTAACAGAAAATTTTAATGAAATCAATACTTTGTAGCAAATACAAAGTGAAATGAATATCTTTGTTTTAAACTTTACACAAGATACATAAAATTAAAATAATCTCTACCTCTATGCAAGTGCTTTTACTCTTTGTCACTGAAACTTTCAATAGTTGTTATCACTAATTGGAAAGATAAATTATTTAAAGTAGCTATGGTCTTTATTGCTATACTCAGGAGAGCTATGAGTCCTAGATATAGTAATTTAGCCTCCTTTTCAAAAGTTTTCCAAAATAAAATATTGGTTGTGTGGTACAAAACAAAGCCACCTACTTTACCAGTTTTTTTTAAGTGCAAAAAAAGCTTTCTTAAGTGTAGTAATGATTCCTAAAAATAAAGGAAACAAAATAAATAAATAACAAATTTTTAAAAATCTGAAAACTCAAAAACATACTAGGCTTAACTGGTTACAACATTAATTAAAACAAATTTTTATTTTTCTTTTATAATTGTAAAGGCAACACAAAATGAAAGGTATTTTCTAAAAAGTCAAATGTAATTATACAGACCATAGAAGATAGCTTCTTTCCATTCTTTCCCATTCTGGTTCGCAATTACAACATTATCATTTTTTAGACCTTGATAATGAACATTCTTATGCATTTTTCAAGGTTTTGGCATGGAATGTATACATATAAACATTTTAATATATGGTATGTGGTATTTTTGTGTGTCTGTATGTATTCTATAACTCACTTTCCTTAGCTAACAATCTCTTAATGTTTTTTTTAAAATTAGAATTAGAACTCTCTCAAATCAAATTCCAACTACCAAATCTGCAAATTTTTGTTGCCTAATTATTCCTCTGACACTTGAAAAATATATCTGCATTTCCAAAGGCTAATTTTCCTTGAAGCTCTAGATCCCTCATCTCACTAAGATTGCGGGCAAGGAAGTTGTCTTTTAAGACACAGTTGTATTCTCTAAGCCTCAGTGTTTTCATTACAGGGAATGAACACAACAATGTGCAAAATATATGTAAATGTGAAAGAACTAGTTAGCGAAGAAAAATTATCTGCTTACATAAATTGATCATGCTAATACATTACCTTACAACAAATGAGAAACCTAGAAGCAATAAAAGACTAGTAATAGTATGCAAACACCTTCAATCTTAAATTAAATTATGAAACTGAAATTAGACAAGTGAGGTGACTTAGAATTCATCTAATACAGAAAAGTTAAGAAATTTGGTAGTTTTATACTGATGCAGATTTATGAGATAGTGATATGCACCATTTGTTGAAACAAAATAATGTGTAATTTTTGGATACACATCATGTTTTGTTTTGATTCAAGATGGCAGACTACCAAAATAAAAGTACATTTTCTGAATCACTAACACTTAATAAACTTAAAAGATTAAATCCCCTGCTAGGATATTCTCTTGAATGGAACAGTGCCATGACTTAAGATTTGGGGAGAAAGGCCAAGAACATTACTTGGCTTTAAATAAAGAAAGGCCACACATATTACTTGGCTAAAATGTTTATACTTCCACAAGAAAGTAGAAATGCTTAATGAATGCCAATCAGATGATGAATTGCAGGAACTTAATTACAGCTTCAGAAAAAATAAATAACATTTATTTGTTGGTATAAAAGCCATGATACTCCTGAAATTTCTAGAGAGAAAAGGTATAGGTATCTGTTTGAAGTGTATAGAGAAAACAAATTAAAGTTTTATCTATTGTGAAAATTTTTAAAGTAACAGAAAAAATTTGAAATATAAATTTATTTTCAAAACTTGTGAAGTACAGTAAGAAAGCAAAATCAATGCATCTGACTAGGGACTCAGTTTGGAATTATGTTTCAATAGGAACATCGTTAGAGAGCTATGATGGTGATTCTCACAGAAAGTAAATGAAGAAAGAAGGAATGTTGATCTCTGGGGTGTTAGACAAGCAAATTGGGAGGCAGAATGCTGATTTTCATATAAATCTATTTGAGCTACTGTTTCTCTTTAAAAATGTTTACCTATGATGTGACTAAAAATCAAGTATGTGGTGGAAAACTCAATAGAAAATAAATTATATACATATGTGTAAAAATGAAACATTTAAAAATCTGCTATGTGATAGTGGTACAGCTGAGTGGAAGAGCATATGTTTAACATGTACAGGGCCCTGGTTTTAAGTTCTTGCACAAAAAAAAAGTATTAACTGCATTTACAATTCTCATAAAAGTACTCCTGTAGTACTTTTAAAAATATACAATGAATTATAAACTTCATTAATTGAGAGCTATTAAAAATTGAAATTACCTATGCATCAGACATCCAAGTAAATTACAACATCAGTGTTGAGGCTAACTTAATAAACCATATAACATATTTTGGAAATTCTAGGAAAATACTGCACACAATTGGTTTAAGATATTTTTGATTTATTGCTTAAATTACGATTCAAAATTAATGTAAGCTGCCCTTCCTCATGCAGACAAGAGAACCCTCAGGGATAGTAACCTTTGTGTTAGAATGTGTGTGAGACAAGAGTGACTTTGAAGTCCATGGAGTCAGCAAACTCAAAACACCAAAGAGTATAAGTAGATAGTCAAGTATACAAATTGAAAATGTTTTTATATAAATTTTGTGCACATTCTATTATTAAATTTAATAATTTAAATAGCAAAATATTTAAATAACAAAATACAAATTACTGTATGAAGTTATTAAGAAGTTCAGGATCATGGCAATAGAACATAAAATATAACCTTGGTGCCTTCCAATCTCAGGGTCTGGTTTGGATATTGTTACAGCTTCTGTGTTGATGTCCTCTCAAAGTCTCATGTGGTCAAAGGTGGGGCTTTTCAAAGGTGCCTGGGTCTATAGGGTGTGATGCTGGGACTAAGTGTGTGATGCTAGGATCAAGGATATGGGATTAATAAATTAGTCTATTGATTGATTTGTTATACTTTTCTGTATGGTAATGGAAAGGCCCATCATGTGTGTGAGCTCTACTTACTTTAAGGTTATGTACCCTGGATAAAACATAAGAAATAGAAAGATGGCTGCATTCATTGTCTGTGGCTTTACTACTTCTGTGCTTGCTGCCTCTCTGCTTTCTGCCCACTATTAACTTTTTCTCTTTTGCCATGATACCTTGACTTGAACTATGAATTGAAGCCTTTAAAAACTGTGAGCTACAGTAAACCTCTCATCCTTGAATTTTGTGTGTTAGGTGTTTTGTCTTAGCAATGAGAAAAGTCACTAAGACGAAGAGCTAGTTCACAAACTCTGTTCTGCTCATTCACTGAAGCACAGTGACAAGTCATGTGCCAAGACCACAGCTTTTCTTTACTTGGTATACCAGAATCTTTGAGTTATGGTCACCTTCATTTGAAAGATTTTAAGTTTATAAACATAAAACAACTTATGATCTTTTCTAAACAAATTAAACCACTGAATCTTAGTGACTGCAAAGAACATTTTTTTCAAGCACCATGCATATTATCATGAGCTATAAAGTGATTCTAAAGTGGTGTCCATTATTGAATAGGTAATATCTAAGACGGGCCCATTATGCTAAATGAAGACTAGAAAATCAAGACAGAATGAATTTTACCTTATCCTGACACAATAATTAGCCAATAACTGAGTTAAATATGGTTCAAAGGAATGAATGACAAAACTGGTAAATGCTTAATCTGGCCTTTCAATAGTAGTCTGACCATAACCATTAAGACTAAAGCATCACACTATGAAAAGTCATCTTATTTTGGTTAAAGTGTCTGGACAATAGGTGATAAGACTTACAAAAGAGACTGATGGTCTATGACTGTTAAATGTGATGTGTCAATCTGAATGTAGTACAAAATGCCTAGTAGATTAATAAAGCACAGTTCTGGATATACTTGGATGGGTCACCAAGCCATAATTATATCTGGTTTTTGGCTCCTTCCTATCTGGTACTGTTTCTGTGCTTTGCTTCCTGGCCACCATGAATTAAGCAGCTTTATTTCATCACACTCTTTTATCATGATGTTTTACTCCCTTGAAGAGAGAAAAATATAGACTGAATTCTGTTAAAATATGACCCAAGTTAAACCTCTCATCTTTTTGGATGTCAGGTATTATGTCCAGCGACAGGAAAACTGACTAACACTGCTCCAGTATCACTCTGTAATCCAATTACAAGGTGTGACTGAAAAATATAGTTAATATTTAAATTATAAAACAGTTATGGCACTAAAAGACACATTGCTATTAATTCTCCCAAGAATAGTCCACCACACTTCAAATACATTTATTCCATCTTGTTACTTTCTAAAGCAGTTCTGAAAGTCCTCTTCACAACTGTCTTCTCTTGGAGTGTTATGGCTGTCTCAATGTGCTGAACTAATTCACAACACATTTCATGGTCATTTTGAATTTGGTAAAGAAACAGGAAGTACATGACACCAGATCCAATCAACAGGGTAGATATAATATTTTAAGAGCCTTTTCATTAAATGTTACTCCACACCAGCATTAAAAATATTTTTTATCACATCTCATGAAGACAATTAAGGAAAAAAAATAAACTTTCAGAACCCCTTTTCAAAGTGGAAAGAATGATGGTACATTTGTATTCAAAGTGAAGACTATTTTGTGAGGGACAGATGGCAATATGTCTCTTACTGTTAACAAATTATTTAAACTTAAACATTCACCACCCATTTGAGGAGCCCTAGTACATAGTATTTTGCTGCAAGAGTTCTGCCATTCACCAAACCTCATAGTGCTACTAAGTGTTAAACGGCCATCCCAGCAAATGCCACAGTGAACCCAACAACAGGGAGAAATATTTTCCTAAGATTTCCAGAAAGACATACTTTTAGGTCAACAGCATGCAATTATGGGATGCAGGGCTTTTTGTATTTATCACAGGACTACAAGAAAGCCAAGAAGATACTCAAATGACTAGCAATAGCTGTTTTTGATCCCCTCAAATTATAGGGAAGAAAAATAATTTAAAATAAAACATGAAATTTCACTGGTGTGGCAAATTTGAGGCAACTGTAGGCAATGATTCAAAATTAAGTCAAGTTTTTTAAAAGGATATATACCATTTTGGTTCACAGAGACTATATTTGAGCAATTCAAGAAAAGGGCTACATGTTTAAAATGCTGCTGATAAAACAACTAGATTAAATAATTTTTAATCTCAAAATTCTTAAACCCATAGTTACTTGGATCTTGCTAAGAAAATAAACAAAATATTAGCACTCATGAAGAAAGTATTTTTTAATAAATCCAAGTTAAGATTTTTATTTCATCTATGTAACATGTAATTTTCCATGACTGAGCAAAAATTGACTGCTTCCTATTTCAAAGAACTAAATTGCTTTTCATTTTCAAATTTTAGGTGTAAATGTTTTAACAGTTTGCATTTTGCAACAAGAGGATCACTATGAGAAGCTTTGTTTACTTCCTACTAATGTAAAACTGTGGTCATGGTAATGTTTTTTGATCTAATAATTGTTAAAACTCTAAAGGCACCATGATGAGACACATTGCAGAGTTATATCCCAAAGAAAGCACTTCTTTCAGTGACATTGCGATAACCTTTCCATAGTTTTTTTTTTTTTTATGCCTTTCTGCCATCCTGCCATATATTATGATAGAAAGCAGACTCTTTCAACTTCATGGGACCTGTATCACACATTCATCTTTTACGTCAATTCATGCTACAATGTTTTCAGCCAATGAACATATTTGTCACTTGTTTGAAATATAATTCTAAAGTGCTATGAACTTTTAGATATGGAATATTATTTATATTTTCTTCAAATTGAACTCACAGAATATACTATTACCCCTACCTCTTTTCCCAGGATCAGGAACATATAATATTTTTACACAACAGAAATCAAATAACTTTTATTTGATTCCTCAACTTAGTGAATAGGAAATCTGTTGAAAAGTGATTCATCAGAAAGAAAATTACCTAAAAATATTTTTGAATTGATTTATTAATTTTGCAAAGCTAATTGCTACTTTTTACAAGGTCAATATATTATATTATGGTGGAAAACTCATGAACAACTCATGTAGATTTGAAATTTTCATATTACACATGAAAATTGTTATGTGCTTATGAATTGATATAAAGGTACCATATTAGATATGTAATAATTATATGTTTTTAAAGTATAATTTTATGAAATTTATCAGAATATTACTTTTAAATCAACAATAATGGCCTAGTTCGTTTTGATATTAGTAAAATTTCTTATAATATGTGAACGTGAGTAGTTAATAGAAAAAC
The DNA here is from genome assembly GCA_004027455.1 of Hydrochoerus hydrochaeris. Classification (NCBI taxonomy): domain Eukaryota; kingdom Metazoa; phylum Chordata; class Mammalia; order Rodentia; family Hydrochaeridae; genus Hydrochoerus; species Hydrochoerus hydrochaeris. The sequence goes on from PVLA01002493.1 coordinate 169,148, forward strand.
TACAAAGCAGATTCAAAAAAATATAACAGCCTATTTCTCTTTCTAGAGATGGACTACTGTTAATGGAATTGTTACTGCTATTGCTACAGACTTTAGAGTTGAAATTATGCAGCATTTAAAAGAGGAGTATTTTATGCTACAGAGAAAGACAAAAATAAAACCTCTAACATTGTTTCTGCATCACCCTGTAAGATACTAATGATATGTTTTTAAATGTGTCTGGAGCAGATTGTGGAGAAAGTCTGGTGTTTGGATGGTACAATTTGGTAGAGTAAATATTACCAATAATTGAGGCTGAGTGTATGGGAGAATACTGTACTGTGAATCATCAAATATCATTATAGGCAGCTGACAGGTTTGTGATCAGGTGAGTACATAAAAGTGGTTGAATCCTACTTGCAGATTAAAATTGAAAAGCCAGGGAAGAGGAAAATTTCTTCTCCATCTCTTCTCCATCTTTCTCAACCCATTGGAATTTTGACTAGATGAAGGGATTTAGGTCCAACATATGATACAATAAGAATTGAAATTCATGGTAAAAATAGAGCAAGGATAATGATAAGACATATCATTAGTATCTTACATGGGGTCTGTTATGAAAGAGTGCCTGTTGCAAGAAGCTGCCAGTGGTGAGGATATGTGATTTTGTGTTTCTACTAAGTTTTATTTTTATTTATTTATTTTTATTTTTAGCAGAACTAACTTTCCCTAGAGTGGCTGATAAAGGTAAGTTAACAAATACATAAGCACTGTAGGGTCTTTGTCCAAATTAAATACCTGAAGAAAATTTCTCAAACTCTTCAAAGAAGTCCTACAGGGAAATCAGCCAGATGTTGAGAAAGTTACTGGGATATATAGGCTGACAATCATGATTGCCTGAGCACTGGCTATGAACTACACACTCCTATATTCATGACTATACCCACACAATTGTGATGTCTAAAGCGGTCAGAAATAGTGTCATTTAGAGCATGACTAATACCTTTCCCTTTCTCCATAAAACAAGTATATTAGTAACATACAAAATAAATTTACACTTTTATTTGTCTTTTTGAAACACGGTCTCACTACACAGTTCATTTTGACAAATAACTCTCTTTGTAGCCCAGGCTGGCCTCAAACTTGTACCAATATTGCCTCAGCCTCTCAAGATATGGGATTACAGGTCTGCACCACCACCTCTGGAAAGTTGACACTTGTAACAGTTACATTCACGATGTGATTTTCTGTGAGTCAGCATTCCACAAAGGAATCTAAATGAAAAGGGGATGAATTTTTGGCATATTTAATAGGTGACACTTCTTAGACTGTTCATCTTCATAAATGTTTCAGTTATTTTTTTAGATTTCATTGTATGGAGGTTATAGATTAACTGTATTACATTAAAACTACTTTTGGAATAGAAAAGTATTAATATCCAAAATATAGCATCCTTGGAATTTGGGTTAACCATGAATAATCCCAAAATATCTACCAAATATCTACCAGATATTCTATATCTAAACTCCATAAAAAGTGTTACTAAAAACAAGTCAGGTTTAAGATTCTGTCATTAATAACCATTGTTTTTATTCAAAAGCTCTGTGTGTTATACATTTCTTCATTCTTTCCTATACATTCATCCTTCATTCTCAAATTTTTCAGTACAGTAGTGCTAATATTTATAAGTTATGTATCTAATTTCTCTTTCTTGTGCAGAGGCTCATTGATATCACTGAAATACCTTGCAGTACGATTAAGTGTATGTGTGAGAGTTTATGGTTTTTCTCTGTGCAAAACTGTATAACTGGTTTGAGTGGGATCCTTATATACATTTAGGCTATAATTTGGAGAACTCTCTTTGCTTTTTAAGAGCTACATCCATATCTCAAGACTTTCTTGGGAGACTATCTTGTCTTCACACTTTACAGCACTCAGTACATCATTACATTGGCAGAAATGCTGATTATTTTCTTAAAAATTGATTGTTTCCGGTAACAAGAATACATATGTATGAGATAATTAAATTGAATTCAGTATACTGGATGAAAGACAGGATGTTAAATACTAGAAAGTATAGTTATATTTACTTGTGCAATCTGTTTGCGATATTTCTAAAGGAAATGCTCTTGTACAGAAAAATGTTAAATTGTAGCTTTGCTTACAATTGGATTTCACTTAATATTCATGTCCCAAAATATTGTTCATCACTTATTGTGATAAAGGCATATTCACAGTTAGTTATGCTTGCCATTAGGATCAGTTGAAGCTACTCAAATCCTCAAGTGAATATTGTACTGAGAACAATACATTTTCAAAACAAAACAAAACAAAACCAAACAAAACAAAATAATAAAATGATATAAGACAGAGGCAAGAATTATAGCAAGAATTTCTAATGAAATATCTGTTAAAAACTGAAGCCACGTGATCACTTTCAGATGTGAGACATACACAGAAGTTGATTTCATAAATTTTAAATATAAAATTGTATTTATCAGAGTCTGCACAAAGCAAAGAGAAGGAAAGACTGAGAGGTTGACCAATGGTTATAAGCTATACATCAGATTAAAAATTTATGAGTTGCCATTGCAAGACAGGGTAGTATGGCTAACAATACATGGTATATATTTTCAAAAACATAGAAGAGAATAGTTTAGCATTTTCACTAAAATTCTTGATAAATACTTGAGGAGATATATTTAACACAGTTTAAATATTAATGAAGTATAGTTAATGGATTATCACCTGGTATCCTACTAATAAGTACATTTTTTATGTTTTATGTGTCTGTTAAAAAATAAACTTAATTTTAGAAAATAAATTGAATTTTATGAAATAAATTTAATTTTCTATGATGATCAAATTCTTGACCTCACTCATGCTAAGAAAATGTTGTACCACTAAGCAATATCTTCACATTTATTTATTAATTTTTATTGAAAGAGAAAGAAAAAGGGTAGAAATATTACAGAATTTCAAGAAAAGAAGATACACAGTAAGAAATCACTAGTTGATAAGTTACATATTGTTCTTTTAGGAACAGTTTTTCAAGTTACAAAATTAGAGCACACATAGTGGACACTCAAGCAGTGAGAGTGCAAACAGATCTGTTCAACAATCCAACAAGAACCTAGAAATATGGATATCAATCCCACACACCTAAACATACATGCAGCTACATCCTTTATAGCGCTTCCTACTTCCTCTTTTTTTTATAATAGCAATTATACATTTTTAAAATTTTATTTAAAGAGAAGAAAAAAAGCAAAACAGAAAAAAGAGTAGCAACAATACAGAATTCTAAAAGAAAGAAAGAAAAAGAAAGAAAAAAAAAAGAAAATGAGAAAAAGCCCAACTAAGAAATCAGTAGTTTATAAATTACATACTGTCATCCTGGATGTAGTTGTTCAAGTTACAAAGTTAAAGGGTACATAGTAAACATTCAAACAGTCAGATTACAAACAGTTCTGCTCAAAGATCCAACAAAGATTCAGCAATATGGTCATCTATTTTACACACTCAAACATACATGCATTCATATCCCTTAGAGCACTTTCTTTTCTTCTCTTTTTTACTATAGCAATTACACATTTTGGTTTTATTACATTTGTAGTTCTTATTTACATTTTACACTACAGACACAATATGATATTTATAAAAATGATTCTTATTTATTTCACTAATAATAGTCTCAAGTTGTCTCCATTTGCGTATGAAGGCCTAAAGATCATCCTTTTTTAGAGCTGAGTAATATCCCATTGAATAAAAATGCCACATCTTTTTCATCCACTCTGCAGTTGATTGGCATCTTGGTTGTTTCCAGGATTTAGCTATCACAAATTGTGCAGCTATGAACATGGGTGCACATATATCACTGTGATATTAGAAGTACTCTCCAATGAAAAGATAGAAATAGGAGTTGTTGAATGCAGCTAAAGAAGAACTAGAGAAAAAAGTACATGAGCATGGGAAACTGATTGAAACTTTGAATGAACAGTATAGAAAACAAGCAGAACTCATGAAACAAACTTAAAGAGACATGCAAGAAACAAAAAATTCTATTGAGAGCATGCAAAACCACTTAAAGGAAGCAGAGGATAGGATTTTGAACCTTGAGGACAGGATCATAATTAGTGATCAGGAAAGGGTAGAACTTTTAAAAATAACAAAGCAGCATGAAATGACAATCCAGAAGCTTCATGATGATGCCAAGAGCAACAATATAAGAATAATGGGCATTAGCAAAGATACAGGAGTCCAGGCAAATGACATACGTAAAGTATTTACAGAAATAATAGCAGAAAATTTCCCAAACATGGGGAAAGAATCTGATATGCAGATAAGTGAGGCATATAGAACACCAAACAGTCACAATCAACATAAATCCACACCCAGACATATAATAATTGAGATCTCAGACATAGAGCATAAAAACAGAATGCTAAAAGCTGTCAGAGAAAACACACAACTCACCTATCAAGGAAAGCCCATTACAATCACGGAAGACTTTTCATCACAAACCCTCAAGTCAAGATAAGCTTGGAGTGAGGTATTTCAAGCCCTGAAAGAAAACAACTTTCAACCCAGACAGATGTACCCAGCAAAACTTTCATTCAAATTTAATGGAGAAACAAGATACTTCCATGTCAATGAACAACTGAAGAAATTCATGTTCACCAAACCAACCCTAGAAAGAGTACTGAAAGGCATACTAGACAGAGATAAAAATGACCACAATCCCCAAAACAACAACAGAAATAAACCACCAGGTAGGACAAGCAATTAAATAAAAGGAAAAGCAGAAAGAAACAACTGGCACATAACATGGCAAAGTCGAGCCAGTATATATCAGTGATATCCATAAATATAAATGGCCTCAATTCACTTATCAAAAGAAATAGATTGACAGCATGGATCAAGAAACATGATCCCACAGTATGCTGTATACAAGAAACACATCTGATGCAAAAGGAAACTCATAGATTAAAAGTCAAAGGATGGAAAACAGTATTCCATGCAATAGGAACCCAGAAAAAAGCAGGGGTAACTATTCTATTTTCAGACAATGTGAACTTTAGACCTAAAATGATTAAAAGAGATAAAGAAGATCACTACATACTCGTTAGTGGAAAAATTCAAGAGGAAGAACTAACAAATATAAATATATATGCTCCAAACACAGGAGCACCCAACTATATAAGACAGATACTAATGGACATGAAAAACCAAATACACAAGAACACAATTATAACAGGAGACCTTAAAAGCCATTGTCACAAAGAGATAGATCAACTAGGTAAAAAGTCAGCAAAGAAATAATAGAACTGAATCATACCTGTGAGCAACTGGACTTAATAGATGTTTACAGAGTGTTCCACCCAACCACATCAGAATACACATTCTTCTCAGCTGAACATGGGACATTCTCCAACATAGACCATATATTATCCCATAAAACATTCATAAGTAAATGCAAATATGTTTAAAATATCTGACCACAGTGCATTGAAATTGGAAATTAATGGCAAAAAGAAATTGCAAAACCTGCATAAATACATGGAAATTAAATGGTAACTTTTTGAACAAACAATGGGCTACAGATGAAACTAAAGAAGAAATAAAGCAATACCTACAATTCAATGAAAGTACGGAAACAATGTACTATAATCTGTGGGATGCAATGAAAGTGGTCTTAAGAGGGAAATATATAGCAATAAATTGTCATATCAAGAAAACAGAATGAGCAGAAATAAACAACCTAATCCTCCATCTCAAGTTTCTAGGAAAAGAAGAGCAAGATAAACCCAAAGCTCAAGGAAGAGAGGAAATTGAAAGATTAAAGTAGAAATCAATGCAATTGAAACTAAAAAACCAATACAAAGAATTAATGAATAGATAAACTGGTTTTTTGAGAGAATAAACAAAATTGACAAACCCCTAGCTAACCTTAAGGAGAAAAAGAAAGAAAAAACCCAAATTCATGCAATAAAAACTGAAAAGGGAGAAATTACTACAGATCCCAAGGAAATTCAAAAGATCATAAATACCTACTTTGAAAATCTCTACTCACATAGAGTGGAAAACACAGAGGAAATGGACAGATTTCTAAAAACATATGAACTACCAAAGCTCAACCAAGACGATATAGCAATTTTGAACAACCCAATATCAGCTATTGAAATTGAAAATGTAATTAAAAACTTACCAACAAAGAAAAGCCCAGGTCCTGATGGATTCACAGTTGAATTCTAAAAGAAATTTAGAGAAGATTTGATGCCAGTACTCTTTAAACTCTTCATTGCAATTGAGAAGAAAGCAATCCTCCCTAAATCATTCCTGGAGACAAGTATTACTCTGATACCAAAACCAGAGAAAGATCCAACCAAAAAAAAGAACTATAAGCCAGTCTCACTAATGAACATTGATGCAGAGATGCTCAACAAAATACTGGCAAATGGAATGCAGCAAATCATCAAGAAGATTATACATCATGACCAAGTGGGGTTCATTCCAGGAATGCAGGGATGGTTGAACATACGCAAATCAATAAATGTAACACACCACATCAACAGAACCAAAAACAAAAACCACATGGTCATCTCTATAGATGCAGAAAAAGTTTTTGACAAAGTCCAACACATGTTCATGATAAAAACCCTTCAGAAACTCAGAATACAGGGCATCTACCTCAACCTTATGAAGGCCATCTATGACAAACCAACAGCCAACATTATACTAAATGGACAAAAACTGAAAGCTTTCACTTTAAAATCAGGAATAAGACAAGGATGTCCACTATCACCACTCCTTTTCAATATAGTTCTGGAAACACTAACCAGGGCACTCAAACAAGAGAAACAAAAGGAGTTAAGATAGGAAAGGAAGAAGCTAAATTATCACTATTTGCAGATGACATCATACTCTATATAGAAGACCCAAAAATCTCCATTAAAAGACTACTAGAGGTAATAAACAAGTTCAGCAGTGTAGCTTGATACAAAGTCAATGCTCAAAAATCAATAGCATTCCTATACACAAACAAAAAACTCACTGAGAGGGAAATTATGGAAATATCGCCCTTTACAATAACATGTAAAAAAATGAAATACTTAGGAGTCAGCCTAACTAAAAATGTAAAAATTATACTATGCTGAGAAAGGAGATTGAAGTGGATATTAGAAAATGGAAGGGCATTCCTTGCTCTTGGTTAGGAGGAACCAACCTTGTGAAAATGGCCATACTCCCAAAACTGTTATATAGATTTAATGCAATCCCAATCAAAATACCATTGACATACCTCACAGATCTAAAGAAAACACTCCTAAAATTCATTTGGAAGCAGAAGAAACCTAGAATAGCAAAGGCAATTCTAGGCAACAAAAGCAAGGCAGGAGGTATCTCAATTTCTGACCTGAAACTGTACTACAAAGTCACAGTGATAAAATCAGCTTGGTACCTGCAAAGAAATAGATCTGAGGATCAATGGAACAGATTAGAAGATGTAAGCACAACTACAAAGACACTCAGCCACCTGATATTTGACAAAGGGGCTAAATATGTCCACTGGAAGGACAGTCTCTTTAATAAATGGTGTTGGAAAAATTGGCTCTCTACATGCCAAAGACTCAAACTAGATCCAAGCCTATCACCATGCACAAAACTAAAGTCTAAATGGATCAAAGACCTAAATATTAAAACAGAAACACTAAATCTACTGGAAGACAAGGTAGGTAGAAGTCTTGGAGATATGGGGTAGGTGGAGAATTCATGAACAAAACGCAAACTGCACGGGAAACACTTCCAAAGAATCAACAAATGGGATCTCATATTATTGAAAAGTTTCTGCACTTCAAAGGAATTCACCAACAGAGTGAATAGAAAACCCATAGAGTGGGAAAGAATTTTAGCCAGCAACCCCTCAGACAAAGGACTTGGGTCTAGAACATATAAAGAATTGAAAAACATCAAGCCCCCCAAATTCAAAGACCCTCTGCAAAAATGGGCATCTGAGATAAACACACAGTTCTAAGAGAAAGATATACAAAAGGCAAATAAATACATGAAGAAATGTTCACCATCACTGGTCATTCGAGAAATACAAATTAAAACAACATTGAGATTTTACCTCACTTCGGAAAGAATAGCTACCATCAAGAAATCAACTGATAGCAAATGTTGGGGAGGCTGCTCGGAAAAAGGAACACTGCTCCATTGTTGGTGGGAATGTAGACTGGTGCAACCATTATGGAAATCCATATGGAGAATTCTCTGAAGACTAGGATTGGAAGTTCCATTCAATCCAGCTATTCCCCTCTTGGGTATTTTCCCAGAAAAACTGAAAAGTTCATATCACCTTTATTTTTTTAAATTTGAATGCATTGCTACAGACATTTTTCTGCTTACCATTCTACTATATGTGTATCATTATTTTTTAAAATTTTTGACAATGTTATGAGTTGAAAAATTAATCCACATTGAAATGAGTGACTTGTTGAAATCTGAAATGTCTTCCTTCCCATAGAATGGAGTGAACTGTATTAAGATTTGTATCCACTATTCCTATGTAAATGATCTAAGTTGTCACTGAATTTACTTTTTGCACGTCTACAGGTGCAAAGATTCCATAGAAAAAGCGGTAGCATATATTATGATTAAAAGGAGGACAACATTGCTGTTTCTCAATTACAGGCTGAGCATTCTTCTGTATATTCCCTCAAAACTCTATGCCAGTTTCTGATTTAAAATGTGACCTTGGAACTCAGAATTGCCTTATTTGTTCCTAATAAGGACTAAAGAGATAGTTCATATTGGTAGAAAATATCTAAGTCTAGATGAAGCCTCAAATGGTAAATTACCACCAAAACTCTGCCTGATTTTTAGCCCAACTCATTTGGCGGGGGGAAGCAAAGCTGAATCCATCCTAAGCAGCTCTGTTTTCTGAGATCATCTGTTTTTTTTTAAAGTGTTGTGGGAATGCGCAGGTGGGAACTATAATAGGCTTCTATTGGGAAAAAAATGGTAGGTGAAATACAGTCAGTATACTCAGTAGAGTATAGACAATACAAGTGAAAAATTCTGAACAAGGGAAAGCAGACTGATGAATAGGGAGAGATGAATGTAGTGGAGAGAGACAAGATCCAAGTATACGAATGTGGAACTAGAGCAGAGGATGGAGCCTGTTCACAGGAAATAAGGGCATAACTTTTGGTTTTGGAAGCTGGAAAGGGTAAGGAAATGGACAGGATGAAAACTGAGATAGAAAACTAGGTAAGACTTGGAGGCTGAGTGTTGTAACCCCAATTCCATTTTTGTATGTTCTACATATGCACATCTTCTAATGTATTCTCTTGGGAGGTACTTAAACATTTATTTGGAAAGAAATTAATAAATGTATGATTATTCAAGAATCTATAAAGAATTAAGAAAACATAAGGATTTGGATATCGCTGAATAGAGCTTGTATCAGTATGGCAATTCCAAAGATAGTTGTGCAGTATTCAGTTGGCTATCGTAGCCTTCCGATACAGGTACTGTGCTCATATACATAAGAACTCTTACCCAATTTTTCTTTCTTTTATATATAATAAAATATATATAATAATATCTGGACAGAGGTTGCCAAGAACTTTACAAAAATGTGCAGGAGGAAAGATAAAGATGGTATAAATCAATAATGCAATTTACCAACAAGGAAATACAATTCCCAGAAACATCTGAGAAACTCTAGTCTTAATAAGTATGTAATTTTTACTTGAATAAATTTTGATAAAAAAATCATTTTTCCAATTATCAGTTGCTCCATTCCTATTACTTAGAGAGTGATAATAATGGAATGAAAAGATGTAAGAGAGATAAACAGAAAACTGAGAAGCTAAAATAGCAGTAAAGCACTTCTAATTGTGGTATACCTGTGATGCTGTGTTTAGAAGCATTGCAAATGGTAGAGAATAGGTATAATAAGGACACTATATATTGTACAGACTATAAGTAATTGAATATAGGCCATCTTTAAGATATTTATGCCTACAAGATTTGGTACACTATCAATCTTTACATAATCATTATTTCCATAAATATTAATTATTTGCCATTATGACATAAGGAAGACAAACCAAACTCTCATCACTCTGTCTTAATGATAAAATTGTATACAATCCCTAAACAATAATGCATTGAAGCATGAAACTGTACTTGTCCCTGTAAAGGTAAAGAAGTATAAGTCAGAACTTAAAAATAGAGCATTTAGAAAGAAATACAATAATTTTGTAACAGACCTTTTACCCCATTAGCCTGACATGCAGTCTTTAGTTAGTGGCATACCTCTATCACCTCATAAGAAAGGGCATGCCATGTTAATGCGATAGAAAATGCCATTATCTTTCCTTCCTCCTGATACTTGCCAAAACTGCTTCGTCTGGGCATATTATTTTTGTAGTCCTCTGCATCCTCCTATCTTTCTATAGCCAGTCTCAATCCCTTTAGCTTGGCTCACTCACTTCATTTATATCTGACTTTAGATGTAAAACACATTTAAAAAGTTTCTCTCCTCTGATGTTTATAAAGATTTAATAGCACTTACACTATTTCAGTTGCTTTTTCCTGCAAACGTTACTTCTCTACTTTGTAAGCTTCCCAAAACCAGCATCGGTGTTTGTATTGTTTATTTTGCACTCTTAGCACAGTGTTGCCATAAGGTAGGTGCTCTATAAGCAAATGCTGAATTATACATAAAAATGTTTTCATTGGCTATTGTATACTAATTAAAAATGACCTACAGACTAATTGCATGGCTTTAAGTATGTGTCATTACCAGAAGATGTTTGAGGAAGCAGAAAGTATGATGATTCTACTCAGCAGATTATTTCTTAGATCACAGAACTGGCAAAAGGACTATAGCTCTTTCTCATTCACCAACCAAGAAAGAACCCAGGACATGAATGGTCAATTATTTATGTGATCTTGGCTATCAATACAGCTTGCTGATGCTAGTTCATTGTGTTGTAACATTTTGTGTTATTAAATACAAAAACTTGACCGTGCTATTTTCTAATGTATCATATTTTCACATTTTGCCTGTATTCTATATGACATTTACAGAATGTTTGGGAATCTAGCCACAGAACACTGCAGCAAGTTTTCCATGAGCCCATCGGTGATTTATTTAGAAATGCACATGATTGTTTATGCACTATTGCAGAATGATAGCTGAAGGAAAGCAGCCCATTGAGTGCACCTATTTTTTGAATCACCTGTACGATTTAGATTAAGCTAAAAAGCCAAGGTCTGAGCCGACAATTTAAAGGATAATGACCTACTTTCTACTTGAGTATGCCATGACAAAGATTACTTCTCTTGTGATCTAACCTTCTACATTTTACAACATGCCCCTGGATGAAATATTCACAGAATATCTGTCTCTCTACTGTCTTTTTGTCTTTTTTTATTCTTCTCAAACAACTTTTGCCACACAGAAAACACAGAAAACAAAATCACCACGAAGTGGTGGCTAGAAGTGAATTAGAAAAAAGCACAAAGAAAAAAAGTATTAAAAATATAAAGAACTCCACAATATAAACTATTAGGTTGTAAACATTTCAGGTAGCTGGTTGTAAAGAAACAGGGTACATTAAGCAAGAGGTTCAACTGAGGAAAAATTGCTTTTTGTCTTGTAATTTACAACTCCAGAACATAAACCGCATTAACCTCAATCCAATTTTTTGTGCATCATGCATACATTCCTGCTTGCTACAAATATACAATTTAGCCTGTGTTCTTAAGCAAAGGCAATATATCTGGCTCCTGAATATAATTACAGCATTGAAACAAAGTAAGATTTTACATTTAAATATCATAGAATACAAAAATTAGAAAAAATCCTTTATCTGTATACCTTCCCAATAAATCTACAAAGATTTCAGCATGTTCTGTGATATAAAGGGTAAAAGAAATGTTACTTAGTAGAAAGGCCAAAGCTTTCTATGAATATAACCTGTCAATATTTTACACAACATTTTCCCTTGTCATTATAGATATATGGGTACTATACCTTTATATTAATAAGCATTATAGTAAAATGTTTGAGTGGTCCTAAAAGAGAATTTTCAGTTTGTTATTACTTTTCATAATCCTTCCTTGGTATTTTCCTGAGATTTACCTGTAGACGCATTGAGAGATGATGATAATTTCTATAGATGTGAACTTAGGTATGGAGTACTTTGTACACTGATGATCTTTATAAACCAATACAAAACTTTTATGTTTCTATCAATCTTCATAAACTAATACAAAACTTTTATGTTTATATTATGCTTCTTATTCTCTAGATATAGAAAAATAACATTGGCCTTGAAAAACTACGTTAAACACACATATTTAGGAAAGATCATAAATCATTTACACACATTAAAAACTCTACCAAATATAGTCCTTTTTCTTAAATTATTTTATTAGAATTAAATACAGCAAAGAACAAGGGATAAAATGTGAAGGAAGCTAAGGAAAAACACACACTAAGAAATGTTTTAATAATAGAGGCTCATTATTATATTAAAATATATCAAATATATGTTTAACATCTTCAGGTTCCAACACCATATCTATTAAATCAAAGGATGATTCAGATTGCTTGAAATAGGCAAAAATAAAAATTATATAAATACATCTAGGCACAGTGGTGTGTGCCTATAATCTCAGCTCCTTAAGACATTGAAGCAGGATCACTTGAGGCAAAGAACATAAAGCTACCTTGGCAACATAGTGAGACTCCACCCAAAAGAAAAAGTGTGTGTGTGTGTGTGGGGGGGGTTTCTTCCCTGCATGCTTGAAGGTCACTTGCAATCATGTATCACATGGTGTTTTAGTCAGGGGTTGTGATGAGAATAATTAGAATCAGGACACAAAATTTATATTATTATTTTATGATGATCACTCACAGTTTAATACCAGAAAGTTCTGGAAATTTATCCACGACACTGCAGACCAAGAATATTCAGTCAAGGTCCTGAATTCCCCAGCTATGTCCTACATGAGTCCATATGAAAACCTAGAGCCCATGACAATGCCTCCTAGGAATTCAACTGGAAGTCTAGAGCCCATGAAAAGGACTCATGCCAGTCTGTTTTATGGATCTGTGCTGTGAAGGCCCAAAGGTCAGCAGTGGAAGCTAGAAGGTCTATGCTAGTGGAGTGAATGAGCTGTGCTGGTAGGTTGAGGGTTCTATGCTGGAGCCAAGAAGTCATGCTCACAACAAAGACCAGGGCTGTCCTGGAAAGCACCAGAGCCATCTTCAGTGACACAGAGCCCCCAAGATCCTGGATGATAAGAACAGTGAAGTACATGCCAGAAAGCCAGCATGACAAGTTTGTCCTGGAGACTAAAGGACACAAGTCTTCCCCTCCAGATCCAGGAAGTGATGCTTAATATAAGGACTAGAGCTTCCATAAAGTGAACCACAGCCACTCTCACCAACAAATCTCCAAGTTCCTCCGATGGCAATGGTCGAACTCACACTGGGGAAGTTAGTCATGACGAGCTCCTCCAGGAGAACCAGTGGTTCAAACTGCAACACATAGGGAGAACCTACAATGCCTGGCTCTTCTACAAGTCTCTATTTATGCTGGCAACTTTCCTCAAGAGGAACATCTATGCTCAGCACCATGCTGATTTAATCCAGCTGGTGTTATCTGACCACCAGTTTTTAATCCATAACACATGATAACTATCCAGACCCAGAAGTTTATGACCAACCAACCACTTCAAAGAAAGTACATGATCACTTAATCAACAATGCTTAGACACAAATTCAGGAAAAACTCGCCAAAATGCACAAGACCACATGAAGCATCACTTTTGTATTTCGATTGTGAACTCATTTTGATGGTGTTAAGCCAACTGGTTTTTGACATGATTTATGATTCCATGGATGATGCGGAAAAAAAAAAATGAAACCATATATAGACTTGCAAGAAACGTGCCACATGAGAAAGTAAAGACCTCAATATAGCAGAGAAAGGGATGCAGGAACAGAATGAAGAAAGTGAGGCCGACTGCAAAACCCAGGGCTGGGGCTGCGAAAAGACCAAGGAAGTAAAGCTTCTGCAATGCCTGTCTGTGGTGACTGTACAAGTCTTTCACCAGGGGAGTAATAAACTGTAACAATGTCAAAAATGGGGAAACTAAAAACAAAGTCTAGCATTTAATATAAAAACAAAAAATATTAGATGTGATCATTGGAATTTTTAACCTTTTAGTTAAGAAAATAAACGGATTGACACTTCCAGGCTAACTCATTATAAGATCAATCAATAAATAAGATTTCAAAATGGACTTGTAACAATGTTTTCTTATACTGACATATTTTTACAATTCATTTTTGTACCTACTAACTCATTCCATGTTCATATTAGCCCCATAGGGAAGATATTGTGACACCCATCTTAGAGATAAGCAAACTGCTTGAGGAGAAAAATTGGATTTGGAGAAGATTCAGCAGATAAAAACTTGTGTTTTCTGACTTCATATTCAGAATTTTCCATTTCCCAGCTCCTGAAGATCTTAATTAAACTGGTATTTTACAGTAGTGTGAAAGTACTGGGAAATTTACACTACGTGATATTTACACATAAATTTGAGAATTTATTCTTACTTTGTTAACTCAACCTGAGCTTCAGTGTCATCTGGTAAACTTGGACAATAGATTTTCTGCTTCATTCACTTTAGTAATTGGAATGTATTGTATGATAATTTCACTCATTGAAAAATCCCTTTGGACTGAAGTTGCATACACACTTGCTGTCATTTTCCACCTGAGTTTAACTTCGATGAATCGTTTCCAGAAATTTTAAAATTGGAAAATTTGAAATTATGTTTTACATTTAAAATCAAAGATATGCCAGCTATTAGATTTATAACTCAACAGTGTCATTTTAAACAAATGACTTGATAGTCTTATCATTTTACAATTTGTATCAAATTATTTATGATCAGGTTAAACAGTTTAGAGAAACATAGAATAGTTATGCTACCAAGTCACTGTCTCAATAAGTTTTTACAACTGGATGTAATGATAAAGCCAAGAAGCAGGTTAGTCTTCAAATATTTTATTTTATGTTTTATCACTGTACAAAATTATTTTCTGATAATTGACTCTATAATTATTGTACTTACCAGCTGTGAGAGATTCAAAAGTAAAACCTATTTGTTATTTTCTGTTTAATAGAAAGGAAACGTGAAGTAGTAATAAACACAAATCATGATTTACAAGTTCAGAGCCAAAACAGCATGGCCATCTGTATAATACATGAAAGAAACAAAAAGAAAAAAAAATGACTTTTTTTTTTAAATTTTAATGGGATTGTCTTCTGAAGAAATAATACTCAGAGAATGAATGCTTGGATTCTCTGCCTACCTTTCAGCATTTGTAATAAGTTTGTGAAAATCTTTGTACTGCAATACAAATATTATTTATCATTATATTTATAAATTATGCTAGCCATAGTATAGAAATAAGATGCAATTAAAAAACACATGCAATTTACCAAAAAAACACATTTAAGAAATTGTTAATCAATGTTAGGATCCTAACATTGTGTTTGTATTTGTAGTCAAAAACAAGAATGAAAAAAATGCACATAAAAATTTGTCCAAGTTTCATAATGATACCTAAATTATGAAAACTTGAGCCTACTTCCATCTCTTTACTCTCTTCCTACCTTCTTTCTTTTCTTGTGGTGGAGTGTATTCATAGAAGGTGACACATTAAGGCAAACTGCAAGGCTTTTCAAATTATTATTTAATTGTAGGGAGCTAGTTGTGAGTTATATTTTAATAAGCCCATCTCACAGTGAGATACTTGTAGCAATATTACATAGATTAGGGAGCAAAAATTATTGAATGGGCCTTATGCTGGTAACTCTGATGAAAACACAAACAAAAAGATATTCTGAAGAGTAGTGACTTACATCTAATGTAGATGGTTAAGCAGAGTCTTTTATATACTTTATATCCATTGTATTCCTACATAAAAAGTCTGATTAGTTCAATAAAAACTTGACCCACCTGACTTAAATAAACACAGAAAGACTTATCAAAATTAAAACAAAATGAGGAAGAATTTAGCTTTTAGCCTTTTCAGTTTATTTGGTTATAAAATTAACATATTTGGATGTAGAGGTCTGGAATTAGTGTGAAGTATGGCAAAGCTGAGTCTGATGCATTTGGCTCCAATTATGTCACAGTCTGTAAGTGCAGTATGAGAGGACATGCCAGTGGAGCCATGGATATCAATAGTCCCACCATAATCGGAACCACATCATGATCAACTTTTCATAGAAAGACAAGATACATGCAAACATTTATTTTCTTTAAGAAGGAGTTGTCTCTTGACTTGGCTTACTTGTTAGTTTCTTTTTTAGTACTGGGAGAAATATGACTGGCCATGAAATTGATAATGGGTGCCTCAAATGCAGAGCAATGGTAGTAAAGAGTGGAAAAAAAGCAACAAATAGTTTTTGCAAATAAACAAAGAGCTTACAAATCCTAAACATTTTCTATCCATAAGCCTTGGCTGTGCAACATTTTTTGAGAATATAAAACAAAATTTAAGAAATAAAAATACTGGGTATAAATAAACTACATGTATGTTGCATTTTTAAAGCAATGACTTATGATAAACATATCATCTACATCTAATATAAAGTATCATCATCTGTCACCCTGCTGAGCATATTAGATTTTATGTTCTACTTCAGCTTATTATAAGAAAGGAAGTCTTATTTTCTTTCCAAAATGCCTGTGCCTCCTCCCTTCTTTACCAGGGTTTTTTAAAGTAAGAAGCATTTTTTTTCTTTTTTTTACTTTATGAATTAGCAAGGCTAAATGGGACAGTAATTTCATCTCTGATTTCAAAATTATTTCCTATTGGATGTCAACAAATAGCATAATAAGTATTAAGATTTCTGTAGATTAGGAAAAATGTTTCAATTATTATTTTTCTGTGGAAGCAGTGTCCAAATATTAGTGTAGCCTTCAACAGACTCTTTATGTCAAAATATATGTTAAAGGTCTTACCATTTACATGTCATCTAGAACAGTTTTTTTCAATTTGAATAATACACAAAAAGCTTTAAAGAAGTGCAAATTCCGCATTTGGAATACAAAAGAGATTTATTATGCCTTTTCAGCACGACATGTCTGTTCCACCCTATCTTCACCTCCTGGTCAGGCTCTGTACCATATATTCTTGCATAAGAGGACTTTCCACTCAATGATGGCAGAATCTAGGCCTTCCTCCAACTAAAATCTGCTCTCTAATCTCTTTCCATGTTTGGGTTAATTCGTTAGAAGACTTCTATATCTCCTATAATATGATTTTCTTCACTCTCCTATCCTGTGGCTCCTTCTTATAACTGATCCCACATAGGAAGCTCAGGCATGCAAGAATGTGCAGACATTTCCCTTCTGTTAGATTTATCAGAGAATGCAGCTTTCTCTATTGGAAAATTACAGAAAACATGAGCTGGCTCCAACCCCATGTAGACTCGATGAGAGTCTGCCTCTCTGTCCTTCTACAGCTTCCCTCATCCAACTTGATAGGGAAGCAGATGCTTGTCATGCTCAGTCATGGCTGTAGAGCAAGGTTCCCCTCTGTGTTTCATTAAGATCTTTCAGGATGGCCTTAGATTTGGTCTAACTATTTGAGAGTTCTCTTTCTGGGCTGATCATGGAATCCAGCCTCTCTTCTCAAGGCCAGAACACACTTTCCAATGATGTCTGGGCAGTGGCAGCGGAGATACAGGTTAGAGCAGTTAGTGTTAGACCAGGATTTATACTCTTAGTATTTTGCAAAACACTAAGCCCATGGGGGTCTAAATGAAAACTTTCCTGCATTTTGTCCATTTATCTGATGGCCCTTTCATATTTTTTTCTGTAAGTCATCCTCAGTCTAGCTCCACCCTGATCTCAAAAAAACCTGGTTCTTTCATTAAAAAAAAAAGAAAGAAAAGAAAAGAAATGCAAATTCTTTCACACATAACACTGAACTAAAATATTTTTAATACCCTTTTACTTACCACTTATAAATTTAAAGCACAGTATAATGTCAACATAGTTATCTAGTTATTATAAAATTTAAAATAATAAAACAAAACAATAATGACAATAAAATCCAAACTAATTTAAAATGTCAAGTTAGACAATTTGCCTGAACTAAAAGTACTGATAAAAGTACCTGATAAAATTATTAAGTGTGTATCATTATACAGTATTAGTACATGGGCTTCAGTGACTCAAATTTCTCATCATTTTGTTTTAGAAAATATTTTCTAACCTTTAATTATATAGCATGTTATGATACGATTTAGCTTTTATTGTGGTTTGTATGGAACTTAAGTTCAAAACAATTAAGATGTAATATAAACTACCAAAACTACCACAAATACAAATAGAAATTTAAGAATGCAAATTAGCAGCCCTATTTCCTTAAAATAGTTTTAGATTATTATTAACATTAAAGCAGGACTAAATATGAAATCGCCATAGCAAATTATCAAATACAAAACTTCTAGACCTGTTTTCAAAATCCTGGTTTAAATCATAATTTCATGTTAAAATGCATTCTAACTCATAATATAGATAATTGATATACAGCATATTTGTGTCACAAAAGTGGCACAGGATGGCCAGGGATTTAGCTCGGTGGCACAGCACCTGCCTGGCAAGTGCAAGGTCCTGAGTTAGATTACTGTTACCAAACAAACAAACAAACAAATAAAAAACAAAACTGACACAGGGGTCCTTATATCAATAAATTGATATCTCTGATGAACCCAAGTATTTTTGTAATCAGCTTTCCCAATAAATTCCACCACAAATTAGAAAACACGCTGTAGACACACCAGCTATATCACTTCTGAGTTTTTCTGGAATCAGCCTTAAAATTACATATTTGTAGGAAATGTACTCCTATACTGAATGAAATAATAATGAAGATATAGATTGAGAAAAAGGATTAATTTCAAAAGATAGTTTTAGACCTATGATTTTTAGGTCAGTGAAAATTCAAACTATTCAGTGAAAGTAACAATCCATTATCAGAGACAATTTATAAGGTCATTCAAGGAAGAGATAAAGCAAAGGAAATTTAAAAATATATTTGAAGGCAGAATGAGACAAACTAAAATGAAACAAACAAGTAGATAATGCCAGCACTCAATTGTTCAGATGTCTGAGCTCACCAATTGATTACTCACATGAAAATCAGCATGGAGGATGTTACTTAGGGCTGGTATTGCCTCATCAAGTAGGACAGAGTCAGCAATATCTAATTTTTGCACCAGATGAAACAGTTAGAAGGAAATGTGAGCTGAATATTTTACAAAGCTAAAAATGAATTGGAATAGAAGTATGCAACTTAAAAAGTTCAATGCCCTCCTTTTAAGTGTCAGCTCCACACTAAAGCACAACAGGTTGCCTGTGCACACACATTATTTTCCTATTTACTATACATTCTGTCTGTGCATATCAGAAATGGCAAACATGTCAAAATAGCATCAGAAAACTCATTTGGTTGCTTTTTGAAGCAGAAAACTATTAAATATTTTTTTAAATACAAAAAATATAAACTCACCATCTTCTTAGACTTTCCAGAATTGTTTGGCGAACATGTAAATTAGCCTAGCTTGTCCAGTAGTAATCAAGATATCCAAAATAAATCTACACATATTTCAAAACTTTCCCCAAACAGTGTTTCATTGTTTTCCTGAATGTGCAAACAAAATCACACACTAAAGCACATTTATGTACATGAGCAGGAATGATAGTCTGACAGTGATAAGTTGGAATTTCATAGAAGTATTCTAAATCAGGAAGTTATCATTTTGGGCCCAAATATATCACAATTTATTCAATTTCTAACTAATTAAATGAAACATATTGTAGATGTGGGCATATGGGTTTAAGCTGTTAGCTTGATCAGTTTGATTTTTTCCTTTTATTTCCATATAACACAAATCATACTTCTTTCCTTCTGAGATTTACTAATTAAATTCTGATATTTGTCTTGTTCATCCTAAACGTTGATATGCTGTCTATACTCTCCACTCCCTCTGGCATTTCTCTGTGTCTTTCCCAAAGGTTGCTTGGAAGTAATGGAGCCACATACTCCTCCAGGATACACAGAGCTACAAAGGACTCTTGTCAGCAGTAAAAATAGAATACAAAGTCACTTTAACACCATGAAAATACTTCTGTCATCTTAAAGATTAACTTAAACACATCGAAGTTGTCTTTAACTCACGGGCTACAAAATTAGATTTAATTTTGTTTTAAGGTGGTTAATTAACCTGATTAAAAGTCTGTGATTGGTCTGACACTTTGCTAATTGTAGAAGATTAATTATATTGGGAATAAGAAAATGGAGATGAAAGAAATCCAAGTTCACATGTGATAGATGACGTATTTTTCACATCAAATGTGCTTCACAGGTTATATTATCTTTGTCCACCTGTCGGACTGTATATAAAAGATTCCTGCATGTTAGGGCAATGAGAAAAACGGCAGGTAACATCACATAAAAACATCAGCAGGAAGTACATTTGTTGTGGCAGCCACTGTTACATCCTTATTATCAGGAGATATTACCTGCATGTTATCACAATAAAGCCCTTTCCATTTGCCATAATTTGTTACAGAAGATGGGAGTTTGTGATAACAAAACCGAGGTGAGGCATAATGTGGAAGATGTGGGACCCTGTCATTCCAAGATGAAAATAATTTATTGGCTTACAGTAGGCTCTTCAAAATAAATAGCTGAAGCATACTGTCCAACTATGTTGTCAGGCCACAGATTTCTGTACAGAAATACATTAGCCCAATTGTTCTCCATCACCAAAATATGTGTTTGTGACTTATAAAACCTGAATGAATTACTCAAAAACAATGACTTTAAAAATATTGATGGTAGTTTGGAATCCAAATCATTTGATGCTCATGACATGAAGGTGGCAGAGAGATATTATTTCTTTGAAATCTAGGAAGACAAGCTGGCAAAATGCTTTCATGTAGCTTTAATTGAGACTGCTTGTACGCTGAATAAATCTGCTAGTAAATCACAGCTTTAATGAAGATTTGGCTCTGCAAATCTGTCTTCTCCCAAGCATAACAATTTCTAAGGAATCAAAAGTACCCTGTTGTATGGTATATGCTGTGGCCAATACCTTTTGTTACACTTGACACAAAAATAAATGGACTATTCTGATAAATTCCAGACAATCAAAATTATATAACTGCTTCTTTGCCTATTTTTATGTTAAAAGACTGCCAAATTTATAAATGAGATCCAAGCACGCAGCACTTTCTATAAACATGATGGGCCTCTGGGATTCAGGTGGAAGATAGCTTTTGAAATATTTCCAATTATAACACTACTTCACAGGTATAAATTGAACCCATCTCCCCAATTCTGGAAAATACAGGGAGAGAAGTATGCTTTGTACACTTAGGCTTCATTAAATTTATTTACATTTCTCTTTCCTGTTCATACATTTTGTTTTTGTTTTTGGAAAATCAAAAATGACTAGAATAGAAAAGAGGAGTTCCTTTCTGATAATAAAAATAATGAGAACTATAAAAATATGACATTGCACTTCAGGAATGGATTTCATTTCCAAGAACACTTCAGCTTTGCCCTGAAACACTGTATGTATTTGATCACCCCCTGAGTTTTCATTGACAACTCCTTGCATTCTAAGTGAAATCTCTACCCCCTGCTTGCGTAGTATCTTACTGACTGTGCAGTGAAATGTCTTACTGTGCTGAGAGATACAAAATACAACCTGGATGTCTCCATGATAATACCTGAGTAGATGAACATGCTCCCAGGAATTATATGGGGCAATTTCTGTGACATATGATATGCTGTCCCTGGTGCCAGAGTTTTTTATGACTTATATTTGTGATTGACTGATTTAGTTCAACTCTGGCTGATATGAAGAATCATGTGTACTACCTTAAATTTAAGAGAAAGATAATGTAATGCATATATTATTATAGGTCCAATAAATGAAATCAAAGATGTTAATTCACCTGAAAAATGAAAACACTCCTCAGAAAGGCACTATTGACATACTAAGCATGCATGTGATTTACCTATGTAGATTCACAAAACAAAATTAACAATATTATTAGAATGGTCCGTGTAAGTCTTTTAGAGTTGAGCCTGAATCATTATTTTACTTTAAAACTCCTTACTTCTAAAATATTAGTAATACTATGACACATTATCACTATGAATTTAAAACTGTTTCAAAGAAACTTTTACATACTTGTATTTTTCACAAATGCTTATTTCTATTTCTTTAAATAGACCCTTTTATACCTCATTTCCTGAAACCTCAAATCATATTTCAAATTGAAGACTCTAGATTTTATATTTTCTACTTATAAAAACAGCAGAAATATGAATAGGAATTATTATAATAAATATAACAAAGGCCCAAATGAATTATTGAACATGTATGGCTCCCTGCACTTTTTAAAAATAATCCCTTTGTCAACAATCCTTTCATAAAGTTTCCTCAATTTGAATTTGAGTGCTCCATCTGTTTCCTATAGCGAATCTAATGTGTGGAAAAACTAGTTTTTCCCTAAATTACATGGTGACAAAGAGGGTGAAGTTGGTGGCATTGTAGAGGTATACCTTTGGCTGTGTGTGAAGAAAGGGGGAGCAAGCCCATTGGTACAGTTCTCCTTGGAGCATGGTATCACTGCTATATTTGTCTCCAGTCCATACTCAACTACTTCTAAGTAACCAGCTCCTAAACATCATGCACTAAAGGATATTTCTTTCTTTTATCATGAAGCCAAATGCAGACTCTGGCAATACTCAGGTACAACAGAGTATTAGAGTACCAACTCTATCCCCAAGTATGGAGGTAGAAAAAGAGAAAATGAGTCATACATGTTTTATATGTTATTTGGCCTGATTGCCTGGTTTTTAGTCTGTAAATATGACAATTAATTTTATTAGGTTTTAAAGACAAATAGGGAGACCCAAGATGGCCGATTGATAGGTAGCATGATAAAGAGCCTCTCTAAGAAAAACAACACAGATGCTAAAATTTAGCACCATGGAGAAGACCAGATGAAAGAAGAGAGGAATTCTCATGACCCAGGGAGAAACTGAGAAAAAAAAAAAAAGAAGAAGCGTGGACGGAGGGCTGGAGTTGGGCATGCTCTGGTCACTATACTGGGCACCTTTTAGAGTCAGGCAACTCATGATCGAGCTGAGGTCACATCCCTGCCAAAAGCGGGGGTGGTGATTGCGAGACCCTTGGCTGGAGGAGGCACTGCAACAGGGAGTGGAAATGGCGAGGTGAGCTGAATGGACTTTGGTAAGTGCTGCAAACTGGATTCCCCAGAGCAGGGTGACTGGCTAGACAACACATTGGATTTGGGCAGGACAGGCTTGAATCAACAACTGAGGCAACATCCCTGGCCCAAAGTAGATTGGTGGGATCTGCTTGGGCTGGGCCATGCCCCTGGTTGGGACCCAATAGCCAGGGATGAGTCTGTCCCAAACCTGTAACATCTGCAGGGCATACACTAACGTATTGAAGACACTGACTGGTTGAGAGGGGAGGGGCCGGCCCACATCGCCCCTGTGCACACATCACAGATCAACAACAAACAGGAGAGTGCAGCACTTCCCTAGCCAGTATGCTGCAGAGGGACTGTAAGCAATACAAAAAAGTCTGGAGATCTCCACCATTCACCTGTCTGAAAGAAACCAGATAAGTGACAAGACAGAGAAATAACAAAAAGACTCCAACCACTGACTCAGGGAAAATAATTCTAGGAGAAGTAAATACAGAGGAGATTGAGGGTAGCAAACATGCAATATCAGACACGGCCTCATCAGAAATAAATACTTCCGTGACCTCATCGACGACATTAAATCTGAAATTCAAACTCAGGTCAAGCAAGATATAAGAAGATTAATAAAAAAATGCTGAGTAATCCTCAAAAAGACACAAAAGGAAGAATGGAGAAACCCAGAAAAAGGAGAGAAGCCTTTGATGAAGAATATAAACAAAATCTAGAATACATGAAACAGATCCAAAGAGAATATCAGGAAATTAAAAACTCCATTGAAAGCTGGAAAAACTTCTTGACAGAAACTAAAGACAGACTTTCAAAACCTGAAGATAGATTTGCAATGTATGATCGCAAATGGAAGGATCTCTTAAAAATAACAAGGAAACAGTAAGTAACAATACAAAGGCTAGAACATGACAAAAGGATTTATAATTTAAGAATAAAAAATGTGAGTGAAGAAGCAGGAAAAAATAAAAATGAAATAAAAAGGCTAGTCACAGAAATAATTAAGGAAAACTTCCCAAGCATAAGAAATGGAAGTGAAGTTCAGATATATGAGACATACAGAACTCCAGCCAGCTACAACCAAAACTGATCTACACCCAGAGAACATAATAATCCAGATCACAGAGATCCACCACAAGAACAGAATATTAAAAGTGGTCAGAGAAAAGAAACAGATTACCTATAAAGGAAAAATCTTCAAAATCACAGCGGACTTCTAGATGCAAACTATCAAATAAAGAAGAGCTTGGAGTGAAATATTCCAAACCCTGAAAGAAAATAACCTCCAACCCAGATTGATGTACCCTGCAAAACTGTCTCACAAAATTAATGGAGAGACAAGATACTTCCATGACAAAAAAGAACTGGGGGAGTTCGTGACCACCAATCCAACCTTGCAAAGAATACTGATAGACATTCTACAGAGAGAGAAGAAAATCACCAGGATTCCATGAACAATGACAGAAAGGACTCAGTGAAAGGGGCAGAGAGTGGAATAAAGGAGAAAAGTAAAAAACAATAACAGAAAAATATCATAGCAGAGATGAGACAGATAAGATTGGTTATATCACTGTTTTGTCTTGACTGATTTTATTCGAATCTGGTATGCTTGAGAGTATCAAGGCTGAGAGTAGAAGCAACTACTCTGAAAATGACAAGATTCAATACGATACCCATTCTGGTTTGATTATTAACTGCCTTTGACCTCCTATAATGTCTCCAATGTTTGGGTTTTATTAATAGTGCTATGTATCGCTAAGTTTAATTATACTATGCCTGACAATATAGACAATTTTATTGAAAATAACAAGAGACATCATAGTAACTACCATAGGTCACCTAATATTGTGGTTTTATATGTCCTTTTCATTTCGTGTTTCTCTAGGAATTTGTATTGTTAACTTGCTTTGATTTGTTTCTCCCTCTAACACAGAAAGGCTAGGTATACATGTAGAGACTTACACATGTGTAGAACTTCTAAACAGTTTATGAGAATTGATTATAGTTACTGTAAAAAAAGAGAGGAAAAGAAAGTATTCTAAAGGATATAACTGCATGTATGTTTAAGTGTGTAGGATTGATAACAATATTACTAAGTTTTTGTTGGACAGTTGAACAGAACTGATTGCAGTCTCATTGTTTAAATGTCTACTTTGTATGTTTTACTTTTGTAACTTGAATAACTACTTCTAAGAGGAAAATATGTAATTATCAAATAGTGATTTCTTACTGGTTTTTGTTTTTATTTTAAATTTTGTATTATTTCTACCCTCTTTCTGTTTCATTTTTGTTCTTTAAATAAAAAAGATAAATAAATCTGGTGTTGGAAATATAAAAGGGGATTCAGTTTAGGAGGGGCAAAATTTAAATGTGTTGTGCACATATGCTAATCCCCTACATTGAGTGGAATTATTAGGTACTGCAAACATGTACTAATGTAAGTAAAAAGAGAAAGGAAAGAGAGAACTACTTACTTTCTCTCTACATTAAGATGTTGTAAAATTGAATTTCATAATATGTCATAAAATTAGATGATGTTATCTAATCAATGAATAGGCAAGAATGTCTCCAGTAGAATAATTTGAGGTAATAGTATGGGAAGCAAGAACAATTTTTATGTATATTTCTAATATTTAGGTTATTATGTGTATTGATTTTATCATTTTTTACTATTTATTGTTGGTTATACCATTTGTTCTCAAATAATAACATTTTTCACCATGTTTTCTATATATATTACAACCTTACTAATGATAAATTTTGGGATTTAAAAATAATCAGACCATAGCGAGTCAAATAATTGAATCACTGCAAGAGATTTGCCATTTTAGTAGAAAATTTGGCAATTAAAAGAGGACATAATTTAATATATGTGAAATTTATGGGATCACTATGTTTAGAATAAAAAACTTTATAAGGCAGCAAAAGTACGGAACTAGACTCCATCTTCACAGACATGTCATTATAACTTTAGCACAATATAATGTATTAAATATTCATAATAATTTGAAAGATTTCTGCATTTTATACATGGAAAAACTAAGAGTTTGGACATGAACAAGACTTAGACATACACAAGCAACTGAAACAAATTTCATAGGGTGATGTTAAATATCTAACTTAGAGTTTGCATAAGCTAGAATATCAGAAATATAATGGATCATGTTACACATACCTTATAACAAAATAACCTCAAGAAATAATAATGAAAAAAGATGAATAGCAAAAAAAAAGAAATAGATACATCCATTAGTGCATATTATATAACAGTAACAATAAATATTACAGTAGAAAATGTAATAGTTGAAGCTTTGTTCAAATTAATGTATTGTGTTAGTAATAAATTAATAGAATTGCAATATCTTTTTGTCCTGGCATTGTGGCACATTCCTGTAACATCAACACTTGGGAGGCTGAGGCAGGAGAATTGTTGGAGCTTGGGCTAAAAAGTGAGCACAAGGCCAACCTAAAGTTGCATAAGACCCTGTCTCAAAAAGACAAGACAAAACAATCTCTTTTTATTAGCTTTAAATTTTGTAAACTTTTCAGTATATGCATCTATTCAAGTTCAACTGACAGATAAATGGAGCTGTCAACCTATGTGTCTTGGCTTGTGTTTAGCTATCCCCCTAAAGCCTCATGTGTTCATAGGTGATGCTTTATTCAGGGTGACTTGATTGAGAGTGTGTGATGCTAACATTAAGAGTGTGTGATAACTAAATTAGTTCACTGATATAGCTTTCACAAGTAATAGCTGTATCATGCAGGCAACATTTTAGACAACTGTAAGGTGAAGGTTAACACAAAATTTAGAGACAAAGTTAACAGCACTCGAAATAAATATTGGTGGGGGTCAGAAATGAATCTAACACTGATTGAGGGGAAAGGTGGGAGATTAAAAGATGGTCAGTATTGGGAATACCTCAAGAGAATGCTTTCATGTGCACATCAAGGGCACTTTCCTTAACATAACTACCTTAGAGGAAGAATAAAGAATCTAGTAAGGTGAGAGCTGTGTGTGTCTGTGTGCTTACATTACTAAACTGACCACAGAAGTGGGAGGGGAAAGAAACTGAGGCAAAGAGGGAAGTTAAACCAAAATTTATGACTTGAAGGACAAAACTAACCAATAGCCAAACTAAAAGTATAAAAATCAAGCATATTTTCAACTAAACTATTATATAATGCAAATACTAAAATAATAGATAAAATAGTAATAATTACATTTCTGTACAGTAAAATTTATGCATTCAGTAGAATGTAGTAGCAAGTACTTGACATAATTTTTCAGGATTCTGTTTAGATAATGAAGTTGCAGGTTTTTTTCATAATTTTTTTCCATAGCAAAATTTTTTTGCAAATATTTGTTACCAGTGATAAATATTAAATTATTAGAAAAGCCAGTAATGTGAATGTTCTACTTGAGTATTATACAGACAGTATTTTATTATTCATTTATGAATGTATTTTAAACAGATTTTATTGCATATTATTTAACTCAATAAGGCCATTTTCGGTTAAGCACATAGAGGCTTCCGATTTTAAACTGCAGGTAATGGCAGCACCTCAAAAATCAATTCAGTTTTCAACTATATTACCAATGAATTTGGAATCTTAAAAAGTACTATTTGAATATTTCTGCACAAATAGTAAGTCACAGGGCAGACTTGAAATTAAACAGAACTAGTTTTGAATCTCCTTTCTGTTATTTCATAAATGGGTCACTAAGTTAAAGTTCCTTCAACTGTAAAATTGTTAGCATCCTATTTCTGCACTAAGATTGTATGAAGACTAAATTAGCTAATTCATATAAGTTTTAGCCCAAATAGTGCTGACATTATTACTGCCATTCCTGCAACTACAGAGCCAGTGCTAAAAGTTAAACACAACTTTTAGCCATTTATAATTACAAGAAGATACACAAAAACTGTAGTGAGAATAAGACATTTTACTCTGGAAATTTTTGAGAACTTCTAAGTTTGTGTAGGGAAGGAAGGAAAAAGATCTAGGCTGGTCAACACAATGTTGAAACATAAGAGTAAATTTAGGGGACTGATTCATCTTTACTTCAAGTCTTTCTATAAAGCTATATTGATCAAGACAATGTGATACTGGCAAAAAGCACCAACAAGTAGATCAGCAGAACAGAATAGAGAGCACAGAAATACATTATTCAATAATTGTTCACAAAGAAGCAAAGGCCATACAGTTTATATAAAGGAGCAAATACAATCTTTTTAACAAATAGAGAACAATAGACACCTACAGGGAAAAAAAATAAAGGAGAAAGAAAGAAAGAAAGAAAAGAAAAGAAAGAAAGAAAGAAAGAAAGAAAGAAAGCAAGCAAACAAGCTAGACACTGCCCTTATGTCGCTCACAAAACTCAAAATACCTTTTAGACATAAATATAAAACGCAATGTACAAAAGTACTAAAACATAGTAGAAAATTTAGTAAATCTTGTTAGTCCCGATGATTTTTTTAAGTGGCCTAAAACCGGCATGATCCATGGCAATTTCACTAAAATTTTAAAAAACAGTGGGATGCAATATCCCAATTGAATTTTATCACAAAACTAAAATTATAAAAACAGTGTTATTTTTGCAAAAACTGTCAGATTTATGGTCAATAGAACAAAACAAAAGGAATAGAGACAACTTCAGGCATGCTCAGTGTAATGGTTGATACATTGTGTCCACTTGAGTATTAGAAATTTAGAAGTTTAAGCGATTCAGCTGGAGGCCACAGTCCTCACATTGTAGACCTCCTTATCCTGTGCAAGAGGAGGGCAAGGAGATGTTGTGAGTGTTATACCAGCCCTGGGAAGTGGTAGTCTGCTTAAAATATAAGAGAGGAAAAGAGACTTATTCTCCCCTCTTTGTACTCTTGTTGTTTTTGCCATCTTCTGTGTTCTTGAACTGATGCCCCTCTGCCATGCCATCCTGAGATGGAGCTAGCTGATTACTAACTGCAACCTCCACAAGCTTTGAGTTAAATAAGCCTTTCCTTTCTTAATTTTGATTGTTGGATGTTTTGTCTCACCAACCAGTAAAGTAACCAACACACTAGGTTACCTGATCTTTGACAGAGGGGCCAAATCCTCTTGCTAGAGGAAAATAGCCTCTTTAACAAATAGTGCTGGGGAAACAACACACACAAGCCAATAGTTGAACTTATAGCCATACCACAATACACTAAAATGAAATCAAAATTGGTGAAAGATCTCAACTTTACAACAGAAATATTTAACATTCTGGATGACAAAATAGGCAAAACTCTTGAAGACATAGGCATAGGCAAAAACTTTTTGAATAAAAGTGTGGTTATGCAACAAATAGCATAAAAACATCAATAAATACAACCTCATTTTATTAAAAAATTTCTTCACTTTACAGAAATTACCCACAAAATGAAGAGACAGCCTGTAGAATGGGAAAAATATTTTTCCAGCTACTGTCAGACAAAGGACTAACAACTAGCATCTGGAATATATAAAGAACACAGAGTAATTATACACATACCCCAAAAAACCTTTAAAGACCCACTCAACAATTGGACATCTGAAGTGGTTACTTTTCAGATAAGGAAATATAATTTGTTAATATTTATTGGGCATGGAAAAATATACAACATTACACACTGTTTGAGAAATGCAAATTAAAACAGCACTAAGATTACATCTGATCCCATAAAGATATCAATCAATAACAAATGCTGGCAAAGCTATGAGGAAGAAGGGACATTTCACTTCTTCATTGCTGGTGAGAATGTAAACTGATACAAGCAATATAGAAAGCAGTGGAGAGATACCTCGAAAAATTTAAAATAGAAATTCCATTTTACCCGGCTATTCTGGTTTTGAGTGTCTTCCCAAAGAAGTTAAAAAAGCATTGTACCACAGTGTTGTATATGTACCTAAGTTAATGGTAACACAATTCATCATTGCTAAATCTCAAAATCAGCCTACTTTGTCTATCAGCAGATGAATGCATAAAGAAAATGTCATACCTATACACAATAGAAGACCACCCTACCATTAAGAACAATAAATTTGAGGCATTTGTAGGAAAGCATATGCATTTGAGACCATAATGCTGAGAAACGTAAATCAGACACACAAGGTTATACATTATATGGTTTCCTTTATGTGAAAAAATTAATAAAAGGAGACAGAGAAAAAAGAAAGAAAAGGAAAGTAAATTCTATGTATATTTCTGCTGTTGATTTCTGGTTTTACTTTAATATGGTCTGAGAGCTCACCTTTCAGATTTTACATTTCTTTATATATTTTAGGGTTTTTATTGTTGCTATGCACATGGTCTACTTTGAAAGAAAAGAAAGGTAATTTACAGAATAGGAAAATCTATGAAGACAGAGAGCAGTCCAGTGGTTACCGAGATTTACCCAGTAAGGACTGGCAGATGATTGATAGTAGATGGAGTTTCTCAATTTGGCACTAAATTTGACTGTACAGTGGTTGTACATTGTGCTAGTTTCTACTGATTTTAACATTTCAAGTTTGTAAACTGTATGGTAAAGAAATTTTTGGTTTAATTACTTTTTTTATCTTTTTTGAGACAGGGTCTCACTATGCAGTTCAGGCTGGCCTTGAGCTCACTTTGTAGCCCAGGCTGGTCTCAAACTCACAACGATCCTCCTGCCTCAGCCTCCCGAGTGCTGGCATTACAGGCGTGAGCCACCACGCCCAGCAAATTACTTTTTTTTTAATTTAAAAAGTTTGCTGTGATAAAGATAATGTCAGGAGAAAGAGCAAACATGGCATAGTTTGAGAGAAATAGCTTGTAAAAGAAAAAGATCATTATCTAAATTATTCAAAGGAATCTTAAACTCAGAAACATGATTTAAAATAAAAGGGCAAGTACCTCAAAAAAAATCTTACCAAAGAAAATAAATAGATAGTAAATAAGCATATGGTATGTTACATAACAGTATATACAATCTAGAAAATGCCTATTAAAATAACAGTGGAACACTTCCACTCATTTATCAGAGTGGCCATAAGCTAGAACAATAACAACAGAAAATGCTGGTAAAGCTGTAATGCATATAAAGTGAAAGAAGACAATTTGAAAAAGCTACATATTTATGATTTCAACCATATGCACTGTTAGAAAAGCTGATTGCATGGAGAGAGTAAAAACAACAATGACTAGTTCAAGGTGGAGAGGAAAGACAGAGCACCAGTAAAATTATCCTATACAAAACTACAATGATAGATACATGCAACTGCACATGTGCTTATATTTTCAGGGTGCACAACACCTAGAATGAATCCTAAGGTAACCTATGTACCTTTAGTAATTATGACTTGTCAAAATATATTCACATGTTTTTAGAAAATGTTCCACTCGGGTGGAAGAAATTGTTATGGGGAAGCTCTGAATAAGTGAAGGCAGAGGAGACTATGGAGAATCTATTTTCCCCTCAGTGTTTGCTATGAACTTGAACTGCTCTTAAGCAACAACAGATTTTAAAAATTAAAGTTTAAATTCATTTTTCCCTTTTACAAACTTTTAACATTTTTTATTTGCTAAGCTATTAATTAGTGAAGAAAGGATAGCCTGCATTCAATAAATAAAACTGAAACATCTGGATACATATTGAAGAAAGGCAGGTTAATGACATGTTAGAAAATACATTTTACAGTGTATCTATGTTTCCATAGAAGATATGTGTTTATGTAAGCCTTTAACGACATATATTTATGTAAACCTTTAAGAACTACATCACTTACTCCATTAATATATTTATATAATGTAGAAAACCAGGCAAAACTCACCTGGATATAATGCTGTGATAATAATTACTATTATTTGGAAAAGTAGTGCTTCTCAGAGAGGAATTAAGGAACTACTTTGATATTAATAATATTTTGCTTTTTTATTGGAGTAATATTGGAATACTTTGTGATGGTGCAGTTTTAAGTCCAAACACTAAAATAAAAATTTATAAAAAGATATGAAAAGATCAAACCCTTATTACACTGTGTTATTTAAAAAAGGATCCAAACTACGTTTCTCATCCAAATTACACTTAAAATGTTCAGATAGTTTTCCAGGAAAGTTCTGATTACCTAGAATGTGAACACAGAAATGGGAATTGATATGTCATCATACAGAAATTTCTTATCTCGATTTTTATAAATATAGAATCTGCAAAAATGTAATACTCCAAAATAAGGGACTAGACCATTGTAAATGTGAGAAGATATTGGTGTTAATCTTACTTGGCCCATCTTACTTTTCATAGATGAGTGATTATGACATTATCATCACAGACTCAGCAATGCACTATAATAATAGGAATGTCCTTTTACACTTTAAAAGTAAAGGTTGATATGCAAGTTTCCTTTGGGTGTTTCTGCATTGTGTATATATGTATGTCTCTGTGCATGTATGTGTTAGCCATCTGCTTTTATGGCTTCAAAGTAAAGTCTCAGAATACTTGTAATGTTGTAAAAGTAGACACAGGCTTTTAAATGTTTATAGTTAGAACATGCCCAGTGGCAGATGGTGTTATGCCATTTTAGAGCCACCTAGAGGCACAAAAACTATCCCATGTTTTTCATTTTGGCACACACACATGCCCTTCTGGTAAACTTTGTAAAATAATCTAAAGACTTACACCTTCAAAACAGATTGTATTTATAGAGGGATTTGAGCCATCCAACAGGGGTGGTGCTAGGGATTTCAGAATCAATATAATCAAATGTATAGGAATGCTAGGAAATTAGCTAAATTAGTAGTTCTAGTACACTGTGTACTGACTCTACCTATAGCATTTTAATGAATTTTACATAAGTATTTTTAGAGTACTATAAAAATAATTTCAATGATTTATGCATTGTAACTCACCTGTTTTAAATATAAATTAACATAAATCAAATTTTATATAGAACTCAATGCTCACTGATAGCATTGCTTTTTAAACAGTCACATGTTTAGCATACTGATAATAGGAAATTCTAACAATCATTCCATTTAAATACAAAGTTAATGTACTTTTCAAATTTCTGTACAATCTTCTAAATTTACACATAATATTTCTTCTTCTTCTATTATTATTATTATTATTATTATTTCTTTAAGGTAGCACTGGGCATTGAACCCAGAGCATTACATTGGCCTATTTTCCTGACTCCACTTTTATTCATAATTTAGAGTCTAGTTATATTTCTAAGTTTCCCAGCCTGTTTGCAACTTTTGATCCTCCTACTTCAGCATGCTGGAATTACAGGTGTGTATTGCTAAGTCAGGTTTTCCTTTACATTTTTAAAAGAGATGACTCACTTTCACCTTTAGTTATCTCTTTTCTATTTCTCTCATTTTTCATTAATACAAGAAACCATAATATTCACCTAAGACATGGGATGATCCTTACTGTCATTGAAAGAATCGGGAAAGTGATATTTAGATTCAGAATTTTAACTAATGAGTTATAAACTCTAGATACTTCAGGGAAATGTAAATGCTTTAAGTAACAGGTCTGATTTTTTTTAGGCTCTGGGGTCCTCCTTTGTCTGTGGCAACCCCTTAACACTGCCGCCATTAAAATCAAAACTAGCCACATATACTCTGCAAATGAGAGGGTATGGATGTGTGATTTCCTGATCTGTCCTTTCTTGATCCATAAATGACTTGGCTATGCCCAACCCTGGCTTGCTGAAGTAGACACTAGATATCTCTGACCCTTAATTAAAACTTAGTACCCTCTGACTTCTTCCTTCTGGGCCTGTTAAGTACCTAATTGACTAAAATGGTGAGTTTAGGTGAATAAAGAATAATAGAAAAGCTTTAAGCTGCACGTGAATTTTTCTTCCTAATACAAAATTGATAAAATGTATCCAAGGAAATCTAGAAATTATAGAAATATAAAGTAAAAAATCCAAAATTTTTCTATGACCATTGCTATTACTTTCAGAAAAATTGCAAAATAAATTTTTAATTTTCATCTAATAGCACGTATCATTTATATTATTTATTTAACTATCATCTTATGTCTTTCTCATTTACTAAATGCTAATTGACAACTTCATTAATGATCAATATGTCTGTTTCTACTGAATCTCTTCCTAAAGAGAAATTTTTGTTCTGAGTATCTAGAGCATAGCAACAAGAAAAATAGGATTTCTTTTCCAATGGACCTCACATTGTAACTGGAGAGAAGACAGAGAAAATAAAGCTTTAAGAAGAAAATTTAGCCAGGTGTGGTGACACCTGAGCATTCTAGAAAGCTGCAGCAAGAATATCACAGACATGAGCAAATTAGCAATTCAGTTAAACCCTATCCCAACTTAAAATACATAAATAAAAATAAAAAAGGGCTGAGATGTAGCTTACTGTGAAGGTCTTGTATTAAGTTGCCAGCACCACAAAAATTAATTAATTAATTAATTAACTTGGTTCCCGAAAGGTCAATGGCCATGATTAAGCAGATTAATATGACAGTGATTAAGAGATATGAAAGTGTGCATTTTTGTCTTTTGTAATTGAAATTTTCTTATATAAAATGCAATAAACATCTAGTTACATAAATATAAGTACAAACCTTTAATACTTCCCTTCAAATAAATTCCTCATAATGAAATGTTTATATCAAATTATGTGGCCTGTTTCCAGACTCTTAGTATAAGTTATCAAATATTGCCTAGAACACTTAAAACAATTTAGACCTCATTTCAAAAGATGGCCACCTAACAAGTAGCAGGCTATATATTTTACTAAACTACTTGATGCTAATTTCTCAACTTTGGTATTATTATTACTATTTTATAAAAGAATAAATGAGATAATAGCACTTTATCAAAATTATTTAAACTAATATGGAAGCTACAAAGAATCACAATGCAATATCTACCTCTATTATTCTTAAACAATTAGTATTTTGATTTCAGGAAAACATGAGGTTATAATGGAAACTTACTATACCAAAAAAGAAAGAGGGAAATCACTTACATAGGGTTAGTATCAACATCAATTTCCAATAACAGATTTTTGGGTACACAAAACTTGCCCTGAAAGGACTTCTTCCATATTTAGACAATGACAATACCAGCTATACTGTTTATATGTTGCTTAATGTTGAGCCTGAGCAACCAAATATGAATGAAAAGATTATTTTCCCAATATGGGTAACTCTTGTTAAGACAGTGAGTTGTAGGTAGATATGCTAAAACTTAATGCTGAGGAAAAATGATTTTAAAATGTGTTTAATTTTAGATGGTAATTAGTGTATAGATTCTTGGCCATGATTTTGTCAAATTTCTCTCAAAATGGGCTTTTTCATTGGTGAAACAATATAATAAACTCATTCATTTCACAGAGTCACTGATTTCTGTACCCAAGTTGATTTTGTCAACTTGGTCTTGAATGTGTTTCCTCCCTCTGGAGAGGAGACATGTTCCTTCTGTTTAAATGAATGAATGGTTTCCAGGACAAGTGTCAGTTATATTGAGCCACCATATTTAAGAAAAGAGATTTAATCAGTAGTAAGATAGGAAAAACAATAGGGGTAAAAAACTATATTTAAAGTAACGTGCTATCTGGCACTGCAAGGCATCTCAAAATTTTTCTTTGAATGTGACATAGGACATGCAGTGTGTGCATAAAAATATCACATATACTACTCATATGGAAATTGCTTACAAAGAAATTAAATCTGATGAAGAGTGGGTAACTGAGTCCTGGTGCAAGGACTAAACATTTCTGATATGATGTTTTAAATTTCAACTGTGCCCTTCACTGTTTGAGGTTAGTCTGTTTCCTCCAGTGATTCCCTTAATATAAGAATCACGA
This sequence comes from Hydrochoerus hydrochaeris, assembly GCA_004027455.1. Classification (NCBI taxonomy): domain Eukaryota; kingdom Metazoa; phylum Chordata; class Mammalia; order Rodentia; family Hydrochaeridae; genus Hydrochoerus; species Hydrochoerus hydrochaeris. The sequence goes on from PVLA01002493.1 coordinate 205,320, forward strand.
AGAGATGGTCTTTACCTCAGTATGATAAAGGCCATCTATGACAAACCAACAACCAGTGTCATATTAAATGGCCAAAGACTGAAAGCCTTCAGGCACAAGATAAGGATGTCCCTTATCACTGCTCCCATTCAACATAGTACTATAAATACTAGCCAGAGCAATTAGACAAGAGAGATAGATAAAAGGAGTAAAGATAGGAAAAGAAGAAGTTAAATTATCATTATTTGAAGATGACATGATACTCTACATAGAAGACCCCCGCAACCGCCATTGAAAGACTCCTAGATATAATAAATTAATTCAGCAATGTAGTTGGATACAAAGTCAGTGCTCAAAAATCAATAGCATTCTTATACACTAACAACAAAATCACTGAGAAATAAGAAGCCACGCCCTTCACACTAGCATCCAAAATAATGAAATACTTAGGAATTAATCTAACGAAAGATGTAAAAGAGTTGTACAGGGAAAATTATAATACCCTGAAAGAAGAAATCGAAGAGGACCTCAGAAAATGGAAAGACAGCCCTTGTTCATGGATAGGACGAATAAATATTGTGAAAATGGCCATTCTCCCAAAATTGTTATACAGATTCAATGCAATCCCAGTGAAAATATCACTAACATACCACAAAGATCTAGAGAAATCACTCCTAAAATTCATCTGGAACCAGAAGAGAACTAGAATAGCAAAGGCAATTCTAAGCAGCAAAGCCAAGGCAGGAGGCATCACAATCCCTGACTTGAAGTTATACTACAAAGCTACCATAATAAGATCAACATGATGTTGGAATAAAAACAGACCTGAATATCAATGGAATAGACTAGAAGATACAACTACAACACACTCAGCCACCTTATCTTTGATAAAGGGGCCAAGCATGTTCACTGGAAGAACAATAGTCTCTTTAATAAATGGTGCTGGAAAAACTGGCTTTCCATATGCCAAAAACTAAAATTAGACCCATGTCTATCACCATGTACTAAACTAAAATCTAAATGGATCAAAGATCTAAATATTAAAACAGAAACACTAAATATGTTGGAAGACAAAGTAGGTAAAAATCTGGAAGTCATAGAGGTTGGTAGAGAATTCATGAACAAGAACCAAACTGCATGGGAAATACTTCCCAGAATCAATAACTGGGATCACATCTTATTAAAGAGTTTCTGCATGTCCAAAGAAATCTCCAGCAGAGTGAAAGGAAAACCCACAAACTGGGAAAAAATCTTAGTGAACTGTCCCTCAGACAAAGGACTTCTGTCTAGAACTTATAAAGAATTTTTTAAAAATCAGACCCCCAAAATTCAAAGACCTAATCCAAAAATGGGCATCTGAGATGAACACACAGTTCTCAAATGAAGAAATATGAATGGCAAATAAATATATGAAAAAATGTTCATCATCATTGGTCATTAGAGAAATTCAAATTAAAACCACACTGAGATTCCATCTCACTCCAGAAAGAATGGCCAGGATCAACAAAACTACCAACAAAAATGCTGGAGAGGCTGTGTGGAAAACAGAACTGTTCTGCACTGTTGGTGGGAGTGTAGACTGGTGCAACCACTATGGAGGTCAATATGGAGATTCCTCAAAAAGCTGGGGTTGGAGGTCCCATTTGACCCAGCTATTCCATTCTTAGACATATCCTCAGAAGAACTGAAAACATCTTACCACAGTGATATATGTGCACCCATGTGTATAGCAGCACAATTTGTAATAGCCAGATCTTGGAAACAACCTAAGTGCCCATCAACTGAGGAATGAATAAAAAAAATGTGGTACTTTTATACAATGGAGTACTTACTCAGCTATAAAGAATGATCACATTGAGATATTTATAAATAAATGGATGCAACTTGAATCTATACTCATAAATGAAATAAATCAAACTCACATGTATAAATACCATATAGTCTCCCTAGTGTAAGAAATGGTAAGAGTACAGAAGATTTTATGGAAATCATGGTTTACCATTACACTGCTTTGAAGTCTTATGTTTTCATTCATTATTTGGAATGGTTTATTCTGTTTTGTTTGATCTTAATATATGTGATGGTATGAATATTACTTTGAAGAAGAGACAATATGGCAGCCATTGTTGATTTAATATCATCTTGCTCTGAAGTCCTACCATGCTCTTGTTTTTCTATTACCATTGGCTCTATCACATTGTGTCTCATTGGATTTTAATATGTATGACAATACAAAAAAATTTTTATGGAAAATGAGATAATAGCCATTGTTTATCTTCAGTTATTTGGTTCAGAATGCCTTGCAATATTTTCATTCTTTTGTGTAGTATTATTCTATTTTGTTATGTTTGACATTATTGTGTATTAAGCTAAGCTCAACTATTCCAAAGAAAGAGACATTATGATAGCTACTGTTAATACCCAATTGTCTTGTTGTGAAGTGCTGTGTTGCTTACACTGTTCTGTTCTGATCTACTTAGATCTGTCCTCTTTTGTTTTATTCTCTTTAAAATAAAAACATTTAAAAAAAGAATCATGAAAAGAAGGTGCTAATTAAAAAATAGTTTTACTTTGTTAAGATTAAATATTAAAGACAGATATCTTCATTTTGTCTTTGGAAAAAAAGTTGCTTCCGTTGTGTTCCAAAGGAAGATATCCAACTTTCTTTTCCAAACTTAGTTAGAAAATACATACTAGTGTAAATGAAATAAGGCATTAGCTCTAATTGATGTGCTTCCAAACTCAATCAGTATTCACACACAGGAGATTGAATCTAGACTCATACTTCTCACCATGTACTAAACTAAAATAAAAATGGGCCAAAGTTCTAAAAGTCCAAACAGAAACACTTAAGCTTCAGGAAGAAAAAATATATACAATTCTTGAAGGTATTCATGTAGATAAGGACTTTTCTGAGAATTCCAGTGGTATAAGAAATAGCATAGGTGAACTGCGGAAGTGTATATATATTTTTGGTATTCTTATTATCCTTAGAAATGCATTTCTGTATGTAAAGCCTTTCACATATCAAATTTAACGCTTATGCATGTCAAAGGAAACAGCCAACAGAGTGAAGAGACAACTTACAGAATGAGAAAACAAATTGGCCAGCTATTCCTTAGAGAGAAGACTAATATATAGAATATATAAAGAACTTTAAAAAGAATAAAGCCTTCCAAAATAAAAAAAATTTAAAACTGTGCAACTAAAATAGATACTTCTCAGAAAAATTACAGATCACCAATAAATGCATGAAAAATGTTCAACATTTCTTGTCTTTAGAGAAGTGAGGTTTCATTTTCAAAAATAATAGCTATCACTAAAAAAATCAAATAATAAGTAATGTTGGCCAGGCTGCAGGAAAAAAGAACATGTCTACATTTTGATGGGAGTTTAAATGACAGCAAGGACTACGCGAATGAGTATGAATATTTCTTGGAAAAATAAAACTAGACATTCCATTCAGCCCAGCTCTTTCCCCTCTAGGTACCATCCCCAAACAGTTAAATATATCATACTGCAGTGATGCATGCATACCTATGTCTATAGAAGCACAAAAGTGGGCTTTTATTTCTATCAACAGATGAATGGGTAAAAAAAATTCACACTTATATACAACGGAGGACTACTCCGCATAAAAGGATAAACTTAAGTCATGTGTAGGAAAATGGATGCACCTTGACCATAATGTTAAGTGAAATAAATCAAACACAGAAGAAAAAGGCTCAATAATTTCTCTTGTAGGAGATACCTAAATATGAATAAATTCAAGAGCAAAATAGAAGATAGTTTCTTGAAAACAGGGAGATAAATCTTTTGAACAAAGACAGGAAACCAAAAGTAGAGGGATGAGCGTGAGAAAGGGAAAGAGGATGAAAAGGAATTAAGATGTGTTATGTCCACATACCAATCCCTCAGAATGAACATTATCATTATGTGGTACAAACAAAGGCTAATAAAATTTTAAAAATCTAAAAATCCAGGCATAAGGAAATGTAAGAGAGTGGCACAAGCTCCTGCCTCACAAGCACAGGGTCCTGAGATTGATTTCTGATGCAAATATATATATATATATATATATATATATATATATATATATTACAATTCCAAAAATAAAAACAGAAAACAAATTGATAGTCCTTAATATATCCTCCACTGTACTGCAGTGTTCATATTAAATCATAAGTAAGCATGTAAGTGCCTTTTACAGCCATGCAGAATAATTAATATGTAGTTTTCTTACTATTACTACTCCTCAAATATCAGAAATGTGTTCTATTTATACAAAAATACATATTTCCTATATTATTAAAATTTAATATATTTCTGTTAGATTCAATACTATTGTATATTGATCATACTACATAAAAATGACAAAACAACAAAATTCCAACTGCATATGATTGAAAATATCACCGCATAATTTACTAGCAATGCATGTGCATTTATATATGTATACCTTGGGATCACTAAGTGAAATATAAAACACTTATTTTTATATAATTTAAATAAAAAATATACCTATTGTGACAGATCTGAAAATTCACATGGCACGTTTTAATATTTTTGTTTTTAAGGACCCTAGGGATTTCTCACTCTCTCTCTCTCTTTATATAGATTATATATATATATATATATATATATAATCTATATAAAGTGATAAATAAGAATGTATTTTTTTCTAAAATTTATTCAGATGTGGTTAAACTCAAACTTCAAAATATGCTTATAAATTCAAAAGTAGTGAACATCTACATTTCAAAAAAATATTTTTATGTAAACAAATATATGGTTGTATTTATATAAAATTAGTAACTGCTAAATTCTTAACTCACATTAAAGGCTATATTTTGGGGAGCAGAAAATAATTCAGTGAAGAAAATGTGTTTATGTTTATGCTTCCTATTTGTAAGACTAGATGGGGTGTTTTAGAAACCTAAGAAATTTTACACATTAAATGTTGTCACAATCATGAACCAACACTTGTTTTATGCATTTAGCCCAGTCTCTATTTAATCTCTTTCTATGGTATATTCAAAGCAGTTCATTCCTCTCTGGAACACTCTCACTCAAATTCAGCAATGAAATTATTTTTGTTGAAACTAAATGAAACCATGTAGGAAAAGAGGCTTCTGCATTGTTATACAAATGGCTAAACATTTGTATAATCTAGTCCCTAGATTATATATTTCTCCACACCAGGCTGAGATCTTTTAATTTAAAAGCCAGTCAGTGCCAATCTCAGATTTTTACACATTCAATTGTTTTAAACATAGCTCACATAAGCAAAATGTTAGTCATTTAGCATCTTCCTGCTTTACATACCTCCCCAAAATCATAGACAACATCTGTCAGCTTTAGATAAGCCAAAACACTATCGAGACACCTAAGCAACTGCCCCATGGAGCTGCAACCCAGAGCCACCCTACAGTGCTGCTGCATGTCATCGTCTAGACACACAAGTTCTCTGGATTCTGATCCCTCTATCCTTGTGTGTCCCCTTGCCTTCCATTGTGGATGATAGCCCTGGTGACTTAAGTCTCTGAAAAGTCTCAAATTGGCTTCAGTGTGCATCCATCAATGAGACACTTAAATAAAACACGAGTTTTTACCACATCATGGTCATATTAGTTCCCTTGATCAGTCTACAAAAGCCTTATAGGCATGCACTATAGCCTCACTATAATCTCAGTTAGCAATTTTTAATACTGTAGTGAGTATTGCATTAATTCTTATCATCCTTGGAAATGCATTTCTATATGTAAAGCCTTTCACATATTTGAAGACACAGGTATCATATTTTCCCTGCATCTTATTTCCATAGTAAATACTATAATTACTTCAAATATTCCACATATGACAAGAGTTTTATGTACTTAATCATTTTCGTTGATGTCTCTGAATACAGTATTCGCATTGTCAAAATGCTTTAAGAATGATTGCAAAGATGAACTGTTCACTTGCAGTGATGGTTTCCTGTTAAAGCTGAAGGTTTTTATACATAATTCCAGTAATCATTATGTGTAATGCCAACACCAAGTGGCTTCTTACTACCAGAAATTTAACTATGCCTAGAAAATATGCCATTTTGTATATTTGGACATTATTCTCTTTTAATGTTTAGGAAAATTAAAGTTCAGTTTATCAACACAGATTAATGCCATCCTGATGAAAGGGGAGAATTCCTCAAAAAATAGCCATTAAAAAGTTGATTTAGTAGATTCACTACCCAACATACCACAGGCATAAAAAGGAGAATTTTCCTAAATATGTAAAAAAAAAAATCAGTATCCAAAGGTAAAGGAGAATGGTGAGCTAATTGTTTAAGGGATTGAAGGAGCTCAGAACATGCCAGTACGCCGTTCATCACTCTAGCATACTTGAGTTAAAAACACTTTGAATATACAAGGTGCAAAGAAAAAAAAATCACTCTTGTGTTTCTTAAAAGCAGAAGAAATTATCATGTAAACAAAAGTCTCCCTAACTACAATTAAAGTTATAGTCTTATTACCAAGGACAGAAAATTGAAACAAAGGGAAAAATCTTTAAATAGATATTGTTAGAGTAACTCTTATCTTTCTTTTATACCAAGTTACTTCTCTGCCTTGTTTTTTTCATAATTCAGCAATTTTGTTCAATTTGGCATATATATATATGCAAATCTGACTGTACCTTTTATTTTTCATTTTTTGTATGGTTGCTCCCATATTATGTACAATTTATAGTAATTAAATGTGTATTTTTTTTTCTGGTGATCTGTCTCAATTTCAATTTACTTCTTAGGGTCAATCAAAACAAAAGAGAATGCTGATTATAAAGAAGTAAAGTTTTGCCTTTTCCATGGAATACGTAGTTTTAAAGTTTCAAGATGAAGATGGTTTAGAGGTGGATAGTGGTGAGAGTTGCACAAATGTACCACTGTATTTAATGCCATCAAACTGTAATCTTAAAAAAAGATTAAGGCAGTACATTTTACGTTATGAGTATTTAACCAATAAATTTGAGGGAAAAAAGAAAACTAAGATATTCACAGAAGTTTATTAGACCCTGTTAGAATTTTGTTTTATTTCATTTTTATTTGTTTGTTTTTGATGCCAGGAACTGAATTCAGGACCTTGCATTTGCCAGGCAGGCACTTATGCCTCTGAGTTTTATCCCTGGTGCTGGACCCTGGTTGAATTTTAGAGAAGATAATGAGTTGCAGTTAAACACAAAAAAAGCTACGTATATACAAAAGCACACGTTTTCTTTTTAATCTAAAAAATTTCCTTTTCTGAGATATTTTCTGTGAAACAACTGGTTCAGTGAGCTCTGTCAATTGACTCTGCAATACTCTGATAGAGAACAGATAAAAATTGGCTTAAAATTTTGTCCTTGGGTTTTATTCCTCTTGTTACCTCAGCAAAATCAAGCTTCATTTTTACAGCCAAGGAAGACTGCACTTGGAAAGATAAATGGCAACAGTTGGTTTAAAAAAATGTTTTCAGTTAAAGGCAGGGCTTTCCAGGTTAGAATACTTAACACTAATAATGACTGTTACACAGCCAAAGGTAGACTGCATACAATCAATGACCCTCCTCAACCCACCAAGAACACAATCTTTAGCTGTCATCCTTAAACCCAGAGTAAATTCTCAGCAGCAGGAGAACACAAGTAAAATTAGAATAGGAAAATATGTATAAAAGAAAAAATTTAAAATGCCTATGGGTTGCCAAATTAAATAAATAAGACAGCATGACCACTGAAAGAGTATTACATATGTTCAAAAAGATAAAGAAATGTATTAGCAACAAAAAGTCTTGTCAAATACTCATAAAGGAAGCCAATTAGTAAGACTGAATATGAAAAATACAATACCTGAAAAATCCAACATGTTTACAAATAGGTTGACTGATAAACTATAGAGAGCCAAAGTATGAATTGCTGACATGAAATGCTAGATAGAGAGATAGCAGGATGGGATACATATGCAATTGTTTCTATAAATATTGATAGCTTTAAATGAAAAAACAATTATACACTGATTTTCCCTCTTCAGATAGTAATCTGTACTTACAACACACATACAGAGTCTGCCAAAAAATGTATCCATTAGGAAAAGAAACACTCTTATAAATATTTTAATACCAAATTAACTGAAACATCATTTCATTAAAACATGTTACCTATTACCACTAAAATTACAAGAGGTTCTCATAGTGGTAGCTGTGAACTTCCAGACGTGTATTAACATGGTGAACTGTAGAAGTGTATATATATTTTTGGTATTTGTATTTTGGTGTGTATACATAATGATGTTTACATATTTTGCTGCTGAAGTGTGTAAAGAATACTACATCCATACTAACTTTAGGATGAAAAAGAATAAAAGTATGTTGAAGACTGTAGTTGAAATAAGAAAATTAGAGAAGCTGTGAATTTACAATGATGACATTACACTAGGAATGAAGAAGTTCCTTAACTCAGCCATAAACCCTAGAGATAAAAATATGTGAAAAGTGGAGGAATTCACCTGCTAGACTACACAAGTATCCTCCTTTTTTGTCTCAAAATTATGCATGTCCACGGTAAGTTGTAAAAATATGTATTTTTTCTATAAATCTGGACTATTCTGGGATACTATTCTTAAAACACAAAAGCAGTATATCACATTCTTGACTAGAAACTAGAGCAAAATAAAACATTATTGCTTCTTTCAGATCCTAAATCTTTCTTCTACTTAAAGGTTTCTGCTACATCTACAGGATTCCTTTCCTCAGAAAAATTCACATCCGACGGCAAGTTAGAGCCTCAGTTTGCACCATGGCTGTGCCTTTTAGTGCAGTAACAACCTCTATTGCCACTGCACTAGTCTGAAAGGTTCCAGTCATCCACATTTACTCTTTCCAAGTTGGCACAATTGTGTGAAATGCTGGCCAAGCCTTTTCTTTCCTTTTAAAAAAATATCTGGATACAATTTAGTATAACTAGCAGCTGTAATACCATAACATAATTCGATGCCACTGAAAGTATAAAACTTTAGGAGAAATTATTTGTGGCAATACTGTTTACATGGAAAGAAAACAAGAAACAGCCAGTATGTCATCAATAAAATGGTTGAGTAAAATGACAGTACAGTAGTATTATGAATAATATTATATATTATTCATGAACTAATATGAAATGAACCCTACATTATTCTATTAAAAGTGGCAAATAGGTAATCATAAATTGCATGTTTCCATGTTTGTTTTCAAAATAAAGAAATATTTTTATATTTTTAGGGTTTATTGATTTTTAGTAAATTATACAAATTTTAGGGATATTAGATGATAATTCAGTAAATAGTTTGTATAAAGACTGAACCATGGGAATGAACATTTCTATCTCATTTTTATAGGTTTTATTGACATAAAATAATTGCAAATATTTATAAAGAACAATAAAATAATTCAGTGTATGTATAAAATTTGTATTCTGTATCCTTGCTTTTGAGTTTAAAACCAGAATAAAGAGTTAGACACTAAAGATATTGGAAACTTCAGCAGGGAGAGGATAAATTATAATTATTCCTTACACAATTCTACATTGATTTAACATTACAAAGAACCTGTAACTATAAAAAAGTTTATGACATAAAAATTATGTACATAATTTTATGAAATATAAAATTTTTTTCAAATATAACAATGATTGGCAACACTGAAAGAGAGAAAACTATTTCATTCTGATCTTTTTTGTGCATGTATTTGGTATTGAGTGGTTTTGTGGTTGTTTTGAAAAGCAAGGGGCAGAGAATAGACAGAAGAGGGAACTAGATAACCTTCAAATATTTGGGAGCTGCAGTGAGAGCACACTCTTAAAAATTCACTCTTTGTGGAATTTAATAACATCCATTTCACAAACCACAGAGTTTTCCTATCTCACAAATCAATTTCATTCTATTATATTGGTGAATTAGTTTCTTTTTGTGAATTGGTTGTTCCACTTTAACTGTTGGCCTTCTCATAAAAGGGGAAAAATGTATTAGGAGTATAGAAAATAGTCAAGATAATAGCCCAGTAATACTTCTTACATATCAGCTAACCTCTTCTCTTCAGATTTCCCCATGCCTCAGTGACCACAAGCTGTTATCACTGAATTAGCCATGACAAGCCTATCCACGGCCCTGCTCTTTCAAGCAGTGGTTTACTGGAGGTGCAGTAAAGAACAATTCTAATGAGACTGCTACCAATTCATCCACAGTTTCATTAGGAAACTTTGAAATCCAAGCCAGATGTCATTTTTTATGTTACACTTAAGACACAGAATTGACTCTGCTGAGAACTTTGATGTTTTCTCTTGAAAAAATGATCATTACATAGCTATAAAATGACAATAAAATAAAAAGTTGAAATAAATTGCTCTCTATATTTGTGTTTTCACAAGAAAAATAAAGTGAAATTTTACATTTGTATATTTGAATATATATATACATTTGTATGTGCATATATGTGTATAGTTATGTGCATGTACATGCATGATATTAGATATACACACAGATAGCTATTAACACACACATACTCACAAACACAAGCCCCCAGAGAGATGCCTTGAAGGCATTATACTGTTTAAGCAATATTTTTATCTTGAAAATTCAAATGCTATCTTTTCTAATGTAGTTTATGAATTACAATGTATCTAAAAGTTTATATAAAATAAGTTTTAAATTTTACTTCTGATGGCAGAATAGTATATAAACAAAGTAGTCTTGCACTATAATTCAAGAAATAAAGCAGTGTTATATGGCTATTCCAGAACAGTTATGATGCTTACACACATAAAAAAGATGGAAAAGAGCACATGTATCCTTCAACACAACTCATACCTATAAAGGAATTATTTTAAACCATTTTTATGTGGAATGGATGTCAGTATACATTTATGATAACTAATTTTAATTAAATGATAGACAATCTATAAATGGATATAATTATAAAACAAATTATTCTCTGATAGTGCTAATATTCTTTCAACAATGACAATAGTAACAATAGGGTATACTAATTCATGTGTATACATATATTTTATAACTATCAATTCAAAACAGTTGGTATATCTTTGAGTCAAAGCAGCATTATTTGAGTACTGACAGTTTATAAAGCACTTAAATTCTTCTGTCTTATTTTACTGTAAAATATGAACTGGATGACATCTTTATGTGAATTCTGATTGAAAAACAAAACATGGGAATAGTATGCAATACACTTGACAGCAAGCTCAATGAAATACCAAAAAGAGAGATTCAGAATTTCTTTTGTACATATCATTGTTCTAATCATCTCAATAATCTTTAATTAGAATCTTGGCTTCCATTTAATACCAAGTATTTCTACATCTTTAAGCAAATGCTTCTCCTGAAAAATGTGCTTTGTTCAACTATTCAGATTCTAGTAAATATCAATTTTTGTGCTTACATAGGTTTTCAGTGTCAAGGCACAGTCTACACTTCAAGATTGTTAATGATTCGACAGCTCCTCTGCAATCTGTAAAAATTCTCTATCAAATCTCTTAATTTTGCAATGTTCAGGTCATACATACATTGCTAGAATGATGAACTCCATTTCAAATTATCTTTTTTTAGCATTCCTTTATTTCAAACTGTAATTACAGTTTCTACTAGTATCAATCAAGTCATGTGAACATTTAATCACATGTCAGATGATAAAATTGAGATAATAGTGGGACTTAGTTTCAGAATATGAGTTTCACACCTTGCAATAGCTAAAAGCAGGAGATGAAATTGAGCAACAGTTAGGATGTAGGTTTGAGAAGCCTTGGAGGTGAACCCAATTTGCCTAAAGAAGTAAAGAATGATTTCAGGTTTTTGTCACTGGAAATTGAATAATGGTGCCATCCTCTAAGACTCAGCTAACAGAAAACAAAAAGTAATGTTTTGTGTCTGACTTTATTTTCATAATCTCTTTGATTATCATTTCTTCATATTTATTTTGCTTTCCTTTAGGAGTTTGTGTGCATATAATAGGCAATTCCCCACATTTGAGTCTTTTACTATTTTAACACAAAGAAACTAATAGGAATTAGGTCATTATTGTCAAGTATTTAAACTTCAGCATGTGTGTAACTGTTCAAAACAGCATGTGAGGAAGATATGTTTTGATAAGAAGTTACTTCCTTTAGGTGCTATAAACCAGTTCTAGATTTAAAGTGTTTTTACAATTTCTCATTCTTTTAAGGTACTACTTTTTTTAACATATTGCAATGAAAGGCTCTGCATTTTAATGCCATTCCTTATGTGTGTGCATATTTTGAGTTTTTCACACTTATCGTGAATAGTCAGAAAAATAAGTGAGATTCTATACTTAAAAGAATGTATTCTATTTAAATAAGTAGCTTTCTGCAGGATTTAAACTATTTTTCTATGACACGGTCTATGAAAATAAATGGTAAATCTTTGAGGGTTATAATATTTAAAAAAATTATGGTCAACTAAAAGGTTGATCCATGTATTTGGATGGCATATGTATATATATATATATGCGTGTGTGTGTGTGTTCATGTGTGTGGACTTACAGAATAAGAAGTGCATTGTCTATGCCATGTACTACTATAAACCACCATATTGAATCATTTTGATTCTTTTCTCTTACTTATCATAGTAATAAATGTATCACAATATAGATAATAACCACGCTATTTTAGATGCATGTTTAGAATTTTAAATGCACTTCTTTACCTAAAGCTTCTCATCAAATGTTAAATAACTAAAAAAATTACATTTTTTCATTTACCAATAAATATTCCCTAGTCCAAAATTCCTTGCAATTCAGCAGAAAGCAAAAATTGTATTTATAGCCATTGGCATGATACAGAATAACTCTAGTTTAGTATTCCAAACATAGGTATCATACAAAAAAGAAGATATTTAGAACATAAAGTGTAGAGTAGTAAAATGAAGACACTGTTTCTCTACTTCACATTAATTTTAATATTTGCAATTTGGCCTCAAAGACCACAGAACTTTCTAAAGACACATCAGTATTCATTGAAAATAGTATCAGAAGCTTTAGATTCATTCTTAAATATAAAGGAGAAAAATAGTCTGAATAACATAACACAACTCAGCAGACTAAAGACCAGAATGGAAAACCAAACTAACAAAAATGCAGACTTTTTAAAAGTGCTATTCACAGATTTGAAAGAAATACATTCTGAAATGAACACATTTGACACACAACACAGCACTCCCTACCAAAGCCTTTCTAACCTGCCCTCAATCAGGGACCCCAGCAAATCCTCATTCTCCATTAACACCATTTTCTCATAAGATTCCATCCTGAGAGACTCTGCGTCCTCTATTGTTGGAGACCACTATGAAACAGCTCTGAGTAGGATTTAAAATTAACTAATTAGCTTTCTATGTTTATCTGTGAGTCTGTCCTAGGCCCGGCCCCTTGGCTGGCAATGGGAGCTGATTCATAGCAAGTGAACCTCTATGAACCACTGGTCCTGGCTGAGGCCTGTAGTGGCCTGTGAGGCCAGAGATACCTCAAAGGGCAAGATAAGGCCATAGCTGTGGACACTTGGCTCAAACATCAATTAAGTAGATAGGATTGCAGCTGCAGGAATTACTCCTTCTGTCTCACTTCCACTATGTCTTCATGATAAGACAGTTCTACTGAAATGACTTGATTCATTACTTGGAGATGTCCTTGAAGTGACTTCCAAGATCCTGATCATTGCCTGCGCTTTCCTCAGTTTCCTGCCCTTTGTTGTTGGACCTAAGAAAAGTGGGCGGTCCAGAGAAGTCTTTGTCTTAGCCCTAAGAGTCTGGAGCTCAGACTCTGAGTCTCCTCAGATTCGACCCTCAGAGTCCAGAAGGGTTTTGACCTTTCTGGAGCCCTAAAATTATACCATTTGTCTCATTTTATTTAAGTCTTCGGCGTACACTCGTTTGGGAGATTGGAAATGTAGGTCAGGACCCGGTATTTGGCCATCTGGCAAAAGACACATCACTGTTTCCACTTCGGTTAAAATATCACCTGTTACTTTATGCTCTGTCACAATCTATATTAACTCTGCAATAATAATTTAGAAAATATGTTACTCATAATAAGTATTTTCTACTACCCATCATTTTTCTTTTACTTGATCTTTGCCTTTCCATTCCAGGTACACCATCTATTCTTTGCATTAACTATTTTTCTTCCATGTACTGAGAATTGACTCTTGATTTCCATAGAGAACATCCCACCCATTCTTACCATATTTGAGACCTGGGATCTCTACCAAATCTCTGTGGTTGGGATTCAGCTTGCCGAGGTTTCCTAGAATGCTGGGATAATAAGTGTACTCCAACATACCTGACTTACAAGAAGAATTTGAAGACAGAAGGTCTTTAAACATTGGTCTATATGGGTAAAATGACTATCTATGATATTGAAAGAATTTTAGGTTTTTAAGTGAAATGGTATAGGTCCACTCACTATAGATAAGAAAGTGACTCTAGAATCACACATGTACCTGTGAAGATACAGTCTATTTCTGCCTTAGAGTCCTCAGCCATAAAAGAGGACTAATACAAATGATACCTTTATTTGTCTGTTTTTTAGAACAGAGGAGTTAATCAAGCAAAGCATTACCTACTACGTTTCTAGTTGTTTCAATACTTCTTCACTGATGAGTATTAATACAGTTAGCATATTATAATTATTTTTATTGTTCTTGTATGCATGAGCTCCACACACTCTAGCTTGGCATTTAAAAATAGGATAGAAAAAATAAAAACAGAAAAACAATGTTATAACACCTCTAAAAGATAAATTAAGAGAAAGGAAAACTCATCATATGTACAATAGGTCTAATCTATCATAAAAGTAGTTTTTTTAATGGCAAGAAAAGAAACAATGGTTCATATAGTATAATACTTAAAGTTTTTAATATTAGGTTGGTTATGTAAGTTTCTTGTAAATTACTGCCATCTTTTTTTTTCACTATAGAACATATATGTATGTCTGTATGTATTTCAGACTTTCCCTACCAAAGAAGATACCCCATTGCCCATTATGGCTTAATTTACTATGACTTTAAAGCATATATTATATTAGAAGATTTAGAATCTTCTTAATGATATACTCATGGGTCAAAATCTTCCTTGAAAATAAGAGATGGTAATCATTTCTTCAAAAATTCCAACCTAGTCACTTGTTCAAATTAAATAAAAAATATAGGGTAAGCATTTCAGAATTTAAATAGCCATTTCTTTCCCTTGACCTACTTTCTGGTAGTGGCAACAAAACCAACTTAGATAAAGAAGGATTGTGTCATCTGGAAAGTGTCAAATTAAGGAAGTGAATTAGGTCATGGCTCCCAAATTCATTTCAAGTGCCAAAGAATATGTGATTATCTATTCATAGAAAAAGAAAACTATGTGAGAATCCTATGCTCTTTATATTGAGAAAAGAATTCAAGGTTTTAATACAAAGGCCTGAGGAGGAGGCTAAAAGGGAAGAAGGGCATAGATAAATGACTGTGAAATGAGATTGATTTTTTCTTTTTTCTCTAAATAATGAGAGGTATTGTTATATTAATTAGTTGGTGTCTATTTTATAGCCTTTTAAAACAGAAGATAACTTGTCTTGATTCTACAATTACCAATTATACAAACAATGTACGACAAGTCTAACAAGCAGGCTTTTTCAACATGGGGTACATATAACAAAGGCAAATGTGTTAGCAAGTTGAATAAATCAAGGTTATACCATTTATTACATTCTGTTCTTTCTTAATAGCAGGTACAATATAAGTTTGTATGCTAATTTAAAAATTTCTACATTTGCATATAACTGATTACAAAATATGTCACTAACCTTGGTTAATCAATAAAAAGTAGTTTTACAAATTATTCTAAAGGAACCACTTGCATATTTTATTTTGGGTAAGAGTTGGTTTAGTTCTTAGAATAAGATGTAGAGTTCTTTATTATGATTATAAAATGACAGATTACTAGTTTTACAGATCAATATAAAACCATTCCTATCTGACAGAATTCCTCTTGACTGAAGATTGGGTTAAAAACCAACTACCTCCCCTAGAATACTGACTAAGCTATATGAAAGGCTGCATGCCTTCCATTTGTGCTATAGGGTCAAATGAAATTATTGCAACTTTACATCTGATTCTTCTTTTCTGGGCTGCAAAATATCCTGAAAATCACCCCAGTTCAAACTAGAAGGATCCTATTACTTTTCCCCTATTACTCAATATATCTGTTACATTAATAGCACAATTACTACAGAGGGAACAGCTTTTATACTGGTAATACAGACATGCCTTTGGAAGCAATTTCTGTCCTTGCTACATGAGGCAATCTTTAGGTCATTCGTAAAGTCTACAAGGCCTATTGAAAGAGTGCAGACTTGGGCTTCTTGGTCTAGATTCTAGCAACCCCAAATTTATATGTAGAATATCCTTGCCAAATTCATTCACACCTTTGAGTCTCCCCAAAGTGGATAATAACTTTTATCTGATAGGCAGCTGCAAAGATTTATGAAAAGTAAAGATAACAAGTTGTAAGAGCATTTCATCTATCAAAGGAATTAGGTAATTGAAAATTATTATTATCATTACAGTATTTTTGCCCATTCCTTTTAATGATAATGCCATTGCATTGTTCAAAATAATAAAAATCTAAAGAATATGTTTTCAGTTACATTTAATATTACTTTGAAATGTAGAGAAAATAAATCTATGAAGTGTTAATTCATGTAAATTATTCTAATGCATATAAAAAGTACTTGTGATCCTTGTGTTCAAAAAGTTGAAAAGCTATGTTTTCCAAATAATAAAACTAAATACAGAAGTTTCAGGTTTCAAAAATATATCTCAGCTTTAGGTATTAGGATTGCTGAATATATGCATTAGTTATTATGTTCTCTCTAAAGAAGAATGTTTGAATTTTTTTCTCTACTATTTACATGAGAACAGTTCCCATGAACTGAGAAGCCAAATGATATTTATAATCCTCTGCACCTGCAAACTTTGAAGAAAACAACAAAATAAATAATAAGAAAAACCAAAACCAGTTAAACTGTTGCCATTTTTCAACTGTTAGCTCACATGTTCATTTCCTGAATACCTCATGAAATCCACAAGAGTCTGTTAGACTCGTTTTAAAATCTACATTAGAATTTTAATTTGAAGCAAAATTTACATTCTTCATTCTTTAGACAAACTGAAAATATGTAAGTGGTGGTAAGCCTTGCATAGCAATTAACATGTACTTCCTTTGAGTATATGTTTAAGTTCATCTTATTTGTAAACTATTTTCTGGAAATAAAGTTTATGGTATCAATAATCTTTTGAACACAAAGAATCTTAAAACTTCAAATAGCAGTGATATAACAACATGTTGTTACTATAATGATAATGAAATACATATGTAACTGTTGTAAGAAACAGTTTGTAATAAGGTCATCTTTTTTATGAGACTGTTTTGGGTAAGTTGATTCTCATTTACTAGTGCAGACTTATACCTGTTGCCCCATGGACCATCTCATAAACCCCATACAGGCAGAGAAAACTTGAACACAGGAAACTTAAGTACTATGTGAGATACACTTCACAGAAGATGAGCAAATCTTGATCAGTCCTGAAAGCATTTAGATTGCAATAAATTTACAAGGAAAACTATGATTCACTCTTATAAATATCTCTGCATCATAAATCAGTTTAATTGAAAATTGTTAAAATTTGTCACACAATATATGAACATAACACAATCTGAATTAGTATAACAAAATCCATTAAAGCTATAAACATCAGAATTGATTTTTATTTTTGTTCAATTTAACAGAACTCCCAAATTTTTAAAAGTAAAACATTTTCACAAAATTTTGTCTCTGCACATTTCTCTCCATGTTTGACTTTTTTGAGCAAAACTTGTCCAGATTTTGCTCATCAGATATTTTTGTGTTTAACATTCATTGATTTTGCTTCTCATAAGTTGAGAGTGTATAAGAAACACATTATAATCAAGATAACTCTAATTTTATTTCTTTTAAAACTGCTTTTAAAATTTTAGTTACTTTTCTGAGATAACTATCCAATAAACTTCTGATTCAGTAAATATGAATAGAATTTATTTGTAATGAAAAAGAACACTGGCATATATATCTATTAATGATACTGACTAGACAGACTTTTCTTCATTTACCTGAAAAGACAGATGGAAGTATCATGGTTCTTTCTTGGGTTGTATTCATTAACTATATATATCTTGTTTTCCTAATTCTCCTTTTCAAGATACAGACTAAATGATAGTCATCTTCCTTTAAGATCACTGGTAAAACTGAAACTAACTTCACTTTATGAAAAGCTACTGCCATATTCCAAATTCGTTGATGTATTTATGGTGCAGCTTTCATGTGTTTTACAGTCTCTTTCTGTTCACAGCTGCCTAAATTTACCTCAGTAAAGCAAAGCCACACTGGCATGTAATTCCTAAAAGAGGTAAAATGCCAATGTTTTGTACTGGAAAAAACAAAACAACAACAGCAACAACAACTTCCAATGCAGAACCCTAGATATGCTCCTTGAATTACTGCCCCTTTGTGTTCTTGTCTCCATCATACAATTAAGGAAAAGACTTCATTTAAGCACTTTGATATATATTTACACTATACTTAGTACATAACTTCTTATCTCATTTCATGAATGTAGTTCTATATGGAGTTTTTTTTAATACATCAAATATTTGTAAATTGTGTGTGTAGAAGGATAAGTATGAATTTTAAAATAATATAATGAATTTAAATCAGATGAAAGAACAACCTCAAAAACATGATGTGGTCCTGTAGAAGACAATAAGAATCATCTGAAGTCTTTGAAATGACTATTATTGGCTGAACATTATATAATATAATGCTTGTTGGTGATTATAGTGTGAGTATGCTTGCATACATATAAGTATATTTTTTAAGACTTAATATACATCTCTACAAGCAGATTTCCTAAAGGCAGATATTCCTATTCCAAGACATCAGTACTTGATAGAAGAACCATGTCATTCAGAGATTTACCTTTTTCTGGATTTCTCTTTGAAAGAATGTTTCAGAACACAGTACATTTATAATATGAAACTGGAAATTTCCATGAAATTTTAAGATTCATGTCACAGAATTTATATCTTGAAATAGAATTTAAAGCAAAAAAAGCATAAAAGATGGGGTAATATCATTTCTAAAAATCCTGTATTTTAGAATTCAGAAATTCTTAATCCAGAGGCAATATAAGTAAACCACAATCACTTTGACCTGACTTTAATAATGGTCTGTATTATGTCAGGAAGCCCACTTCACCCAGCAGTTTTTACTTACCCAAGGTATATGCTTATGGGAGCATATTCAAAAAGCTAAGAATAATAGAAATCTGTCTTAATATTATTTGCCTCTTGCTTCGTTTCTGCCTTAATCCTACTCTGGTTGTCTGATAAGCCACCTGTTGAGAATTCTGCAAATTTATGCAGTATGAGAAATGTATACTTACAAAAATGTTTGGAAATAAAGATGAACTATTTTCCAAATCCCTGACAGAAATTCACCATCTGGATACAGTATAAAATTTAAGACTAAATTAGAGCTAGACATGGTGGTACATGTCTGCAATCCCAACACTTGGGAGGCTGAGGCAGGAGGACCTTTGTGAGTTCAAGACCAGCCTGGTTTACAAAGTGAATTCCAGGCCAGCCATAACTGCATAGTGAGACCTTGTCTCAAAAAGACCAATCAGTAAATAAATAAGTAAATAAGTAAGTAAATAAAAGATTAAATTAGGAGATCAATTTGAATATCAAAAAATATATAAAACTCCACTTAGGTACACTATCGCTCTTTTCCAGAAAATATCCAGTGTGATAACATACACAACACATGCACACAAAACATCACTAATGCATCTCATGAATAATCACATCATTTAGCATTCATATCATCACACTTTATCTGATGTCACAGCAGGAAATCAATCATGCATAATATACATGCAAAGTGATAGTCACTTCATTTAAACCATTTTTAAAAGATAGATGTATATTCAAAATATCTCCAATGTGCATTTTTCAGTCATCCATACATGTATAGTATACATCCTTGCTAATTTATGGACAAATAGTTGCTTCATTTCTTATGATACATTGTAATTTTAGAATTTTACATTTTAACTTTTATTTGCTTGGGACTAAAAAAATTTTTAAAACCTCATAAATCAGAGGGATTTTCTAGTTTATTAGAACAAAAAGTATGGACGAACAATATAGTACAAATATGAAAAAAAGGCAGTCATTTCCTTTGTGCTACTGTTTGATTTTATGTGAACTGAAGCAAAGTTTAACATCCAGATTTTAGAGATAAGTATATATACCCTGCATTTTCTTGTTGTCTAGCCAGGGCAAGCCTCAGATGCAAAAAATTAGCTATTAACATAGCACAAACAGCCAATAAAGAGGAGACTTTCAAAACACTGTGAGGACCCAAAGTCTACAGAAATAACTGACTGAGAAAAATTGAGGGACTAATAGTCTACCCAATGCCTGAACAAGATTTTCAAGGGTTTTTGTTATTTCCAGAAACTCAGCATATCCTGGTATACTGAAGCACCACATCTTAGGTTTAAAACACATTAGCAACATGAAATACAGAATCTCTGGCCTGTTAAAGTGCCTTGGGATATTTAAATATTAATCTAAGTAATAGTTACAACCAGTTTGTTCCTCCATAAAAAATATTAATGATTTTAAGTACTTCAGCTGGATTATTATAATGACCATATTCCCCTTAGTTTAATTTTAACATTTTTAAAAACAAAACTTGACATTTTAAGTCAGCAAGGAGACTCATTGCAGTATAGAATATATCTATCTCTTCTAAGTGGCATAATTATCTAATAAGACTCTGCCAAGGAAGTTCTTCCTTGGGGACTTTAAAGGTACATCACTTTCCAAGACACCAACAGACTATTTAGTGGACTATTTGACTGATTTATGCAGTATAATGTCCAGTGATGATAGTTTAAATATTTGTCATTTCAGAAAATTAGCAGTCCTTCAAAATGCATAACAGTCAGCGTGGTGGGTCAGCAGAAGAAATGAATGGTTAATTTGGCAAATAATTCTACATGTTGGTTTAAAATTTATACCAACTTAGCTATATTTTTTAAAGAAGATATTCCTTTTCTTCTTACATGATGACTTTGATATCATGGCAGTTTGAATAATTTGAAGAATTTTCTAGGTCAATCCTTCTTTTTCTAGCTAAGGGAACCTATTTTTTAAAATGTTATCATACTTAATAGTCTCCAGAATTAATTTCTCATATATGTTGATATTAACGCCAGTGAATTTTCAATATACTTTTCATTAAAAGGCAAATGCATATCACCAAAAGGTAAACATCCCTTTGGGTTTCTCTTGCCCTCATGCTTTTTCACATATCTGAACAATTAAATAGGCTAAATTGCTCTTTGTGAAGTTTCTATGACCAATACATACATGCAAGTCTGCATACATATATTTTATTATATGTGAGTAGTATTTCATGGAAAAAATACATACACACTTCATTTTTTTCCAGAACAATAGAGAATTCTGGCAATTTATTTGGTTAATTTAAACAATATTTTCTATGATATAAAGAAAAAATGGTTATTGTACAGTCTACCATGGCCACACTGTAGATATAGATACTTGGATGAATGTAAACATGATTTAAAAATACATATCTTAGTAGAAATAACCCTACAATCTTATGATGTGTATGTAGGGGAGGGGTGAAGTAATTAGATGCTTAAATAGATATTCATATTACAAAGGTCATAGAAAATGTGAAACATTATTACATTTTGAGAAAATAACAGTAAGGAAATTTAATCCAATTGACAGGAGGTCAAAAAACATGATCGTGGTTTTAAGATTAGCCTCAGCAAATAGATAGAAGAGTGTTTCAGAAATAAAGGAAAAGCACTGTCAATATTAGCATGATCAATTCCACTTAACCTTATAGAAGTTAAATAAGAGATTATCTAAGAGGGCAGAGGATTTAACTCAGTGGCAAAAGCACCTGTCCAGAAAGCACAAGGTTGTGAGTTTGATCCCCGGTATCCCCCACACACACCACAAATAAAGAAATTATCTAAGGGTCATGGGTATAACAGTGCCACAAGTGCCTGCCTGACAAGTGCAATCTAAAAGTCTCTTGTTTGATTCTTAAAATACCTTCAAAATTTCAATGGTTCTTAAATGTCTCTTTATTAATACTTTTAAATGGAATTTTTAGAATTCTATTTTAAAATTTGCTTTATTTATTTATTAGTTCAGTGCATACAAGGCCCTACTTTGTGGCTGAATTTTTTTTCAGTTTCAATTTGATTTTTAAGGATTAAAAATTCATTATAACTTTATTTTGCAATATGACTTCAAGTCCAGAATAGTGATGCTTCTCTCTTTTCTCTTTTTATCCATGATAACTTTCACTATTCTCAGTCTTTATGATTCTATATGCATTTTAAGTTTGATTTTATTTGTAGTTCTGTGAGAATGATATTGGTGTTTTGATTATAATTGCATAAAATCTGTATATTAATTTTGGAAGTATAATGGTCACTTGGTTCACAAATTTCATTCCACAGTTCTGGGTAAGATGGCCACATTCGTGATTCTGTGCTAAGATGAGTGTGGTTGTGTTCTCTATCTGATGCATAGTTCAAACCAAAAAGAGAATTTTACCAAATGATTCCATTCGCAAACAAAAGTGCTCATGAACTGAGGTGCCACTGTACGGCCATTTTGACTATATTGGTTCTACCTAGCCAGAAATAGGGGCTATATTTATATTTTCTGGAGTTCTATTTGATTTCCTTTTTCACTGCACAGTAAGTTTCATTATAGAGGTCTTTGACTTCCTAAGTTTGCCGAATTCCTAAATACTTAATTTTTGGGGACACTATTGTGAAAGTAACCATGGAACTGGCACACACACACACACACACAACATGAGACTCAATGGAAAATACTAGAAGATTCATAAATAACCCAAAGTAAACTCACATACTTGGTCTTTGAAAAAGTGACCAAAAACATACACTGGAGGAAAGATAGACTCTTTAATAACTGGTATTGGGAAAACTGGCTGTCTCCATGTAGACTGAATCTGGATTCTAATCTCTCACCATTTATTATACTAAAATCAAAATGGATGACAAAACTAAATTTTAAAACAGAAAAATTTAACCTGTTAAAAGATAAAATACATAAAACTCTTGCAAGGACTTTTTGAACAGAACAGGTATAGGCAAGAACTTTCTGAACAAAATCTCAGTTGCACAGTATGTAATATTGAGAATAAACAAATTAAGACTATATCAAAATACAATGTCTCAATACAGTAAAAGAGAAAAAAAAGAGTGAAAAAGAAAACCTACAGAATAGAAAAAAAAATTGACAGCTATTTCTCAGAACAAGGACTAACATCTAGTCTACAAAAGAACTCAAAAAAAAAAACTAACCCCCCACAAATAAAAGGCTCAATCCATAAACGAGCAACAAGTATGTGAAACGAAGAGACACTTGATACAAAAAGTACAAATGGCAAATAAATGCCTGGAAAAATGATCACTGGCCATTAGAGAAAAGCAAATAAACAGCACTGATATTCCATCATTAAGGAGTCAAATAAATACTAGCATGCCTGCAGGGGAAAAAGGAACCTTTCTGCATTATGGAAATGTACAATCACCATGGAAATCAGTATGGAGACTCTTCAAAAAGCCAAATCTAGAAATTCTATTTGGCCCAGATATTACACTCTGAGGTATCTTTCTGAAAGAATTAAAGACATTTTATTACAGTGTTATATGCATACCTAAATTGACAGTATACAATTCATAATACACTGCAAATAAGTCTGGGAAGAAATCTGTATTCCCTTAACAGATGAAGGAATAAAAAAAATATATAATGAGGATGTACCTTAGTGGCTCAGCACTTGCCTGGCAAGCACAAGGCCCTCAGTTCAGTTCTTAGTACCAAAAAGAAATTAAAAAAAAGAAATATTTACATGCACACAGTGAAGTACTACTCTACTATAAAGAAAAATAAACTTGAGACATTTTTAAGAAATTTAATGCATCTTGGGACTATACTATTAAATGAAATAAATCAGATATAGAATATTAAATATGAAGATTTATCATATATGAGGATACATTAACATTATAAATTATAAGTTACAGCATAATAAAAAATAGGTAGTAGAAAGTAGGGTGAAAGTTTTCTCAATTGGGAAGGGAATCAAGAGAGGGAGAAGAGGTAAAGTAAACAAGCACAGAAATCACGAGGTGTTATTTGCTTGTGTCTGCTCCACACAAGTATTTTGAATATTAAATACTGCAAATATATACTACGGCAAAATCTTTTTGGAAAAAATGCATTCTGGGGAAAAAGAACCTAATATGAAAATGAACAGAAGGTTGAAACTTCAACCAGCATGCTAGTGCATGCCTGTAATCACACCACTTATGAGGCTGAGGCAGGAAGATTGCTGTGAATTCAAGGCCAGCTTGGGCTACAAAGTTAGTTCAAGGCAAGCATGAACTGCAAAGTGAAGCACTGTCTCAAAAGAGGAAAAGAAAGAAAAGAAGAAAGAAAGAACGAAAAGAAAGAGAGAGAAAAGAAAAGAAAAGTCAAGACAAGACACCTTAGGAAAGTTAGTACAGTAATTGTATGGAGCATATGATGAATGGTGATGTAATAACAAAACAAACAAATCTAGAGATGTAAACTGTACCATTTCCAAACATTAAACATACAGCATATTTTTCTATAAGAAATAAGGACTCAACAGGGTTTGAACAGAAAAATGATGATATAAATTTTGTCTTGATAGCAAAGAGGGTGTAGGCAGACTACAGTGGAAACAGTCTCTTTAGGAATCAGGAAAAAGACACATTCACATAATTTGTTTAAATTAATTGTGAACATAAAGCTTCAAATTTCAGTTTGAGGGCACTTTAATTTTAAAACTAAGATGCAAGATTTCTGTGGTACATCATGTATCTTGAGTTTACCAGATCATCACTTTCCTCAATAAAACTACTTCCTTTTAAGAAAGCCACAGGGGATTTTTAAACATTAAAGATATTAAAGCATTTTAGACACAGAAAGGAGGACTTTAAAAAAAAAACAGCATCTACTATCCAATACTTTGCAGTTGTAAACTCTATCACAGAAGCAAAGAATATTCTCTAATTAACATGAAAAGCAAAGAGGGCTCTGAACATTTGAGCCTCTCTCCCTAATCCATGTAAGCCTTCAATTTTGCATTTCCCAGCAGAACTATAAAATATACTCAGACTCATATATAAAAGATTTCTTAGCATAGCCATGTAATACTTAGGTAAGTCTATTTATAAGAAGAAAAGAATTTTGAAATTATATTCTAAGTGCTGGTTGCTGCAAAGCTTTAACTACAAAACTCACATTTATATAAATTCAGATGAAGCTGATTTTCATCCTGTGATGATCTTGGAATATTTATAGGGAATAATGCTTTCATCATAAGTTTCAACTATATTCCAGTTTCTTTAAAAAAGTATTTTATAAAGAATATGTTAGCTTTACCAAAATTAACAAAAATATATATGCATTTATATTAAAAAATCTAAAAAAATATAATTATCCAAGAGCTTTAGTTTTTTTTACATTTCTTAATCAACAGGACCATATTATTTGTGAAGAATGAAATTTCTGTTGTTTCAACTACTTATATATGACATGTATATTTGATCTTTCAGTTTGTCATTTGTGTAACTTTAATATGTTGATTGTTTTTATTCTTTCATTACAATTAGAATTATAAAATAGTACTGAAAATAAACAGTTCCATTCAAATTTTGCATATGAATATATTTATATATATATACATATTCACAATCAAAGTAAAGTTTAGGTATTTTAAGTATTTCATCTCTAGGAACTCCCAGGTAATTATTTCATTATCTATTTACTGGGTTCAAACGAAGTTATATTTAACTTCGTTAAAAAAAAAAGCTGCCAGTTATAATTTTAGAGCTAAATTTTGAGAGGAAATGCAACATTGTTTGTTTGTTTGTTTTTCTAATTTGATGTAATAAGATTGCTACAGCATGGAAAGATGCCATTCCACTCAAGGTTTTCAAAACTATCGGCTGGAAAGACAGCAAGAAATACTCAAAGCCAAAGACTAAGGAAATGCTGAAAACTGGAGAATTGAGGGACACTGAGTCCTGCTTCCATCCTGTGAATAGTTGCTGAGGAAAGTGACAGTGACTTCTGTTAGGGAAGCCTTCTCTGAATAGGAGCCAAGAGATAAAAGTCAGAGGCCTAAACCCAGAGACCATGATACTCTTCACATAATGACAACACCAAGGCGTGTCATCATGAGCCTGAAGCATGAGCAAAACGTAAATCCCTAAGGTACAAAGATTGAGAGGAAAATTTCATAACCACTAATCTGCCCTTGTACCTTTTTTTTCATTTTTTTATTTAAAGAGGAAAAAAAAGGAAAAAGGTAGAAATATTACAGAATTTCAAGAAAAGAAGATAGTAAGAAATCACTAGTTTATACATTACACATTGTTCTTTTAGAAATAGTCATTCAAGTTACAGGATTAAAACACACAAAGTGGACACTAAAGCAGTGAGAGTGCAAACAGATCTGTTCAGCAATCCAACAAGAACCTAGAAATATGGTCAATCCCACACATCTAAACATACATGCAGCTATATCTTTTATAGCGCTTCCTATTTCCTCTTTTTTTTTACAATAGCAATTATACATTTTTAAAATTTTATTTAAAGAGAAGAAAAAAAGGGTAGCAATAATACAGAATTCTAAAAGAAAGAAAGAAAAAGGAGAATGAGAAAAAGCCCCACTAAGAAATCAGTAATTTGTAAATTATGTATTGTCATCTTGGATGTAGTTGTTAAAGTTACAAAGTTAAACGGTACATAGAACACACAGTTCTCAGAGAAAGATTTACAAATGGCAAATAAATACATGAAGAAATGTTCACCATCACTGGTCATTCGAGAAATGCAAATTAAAACAGCATTGAGATTCCACCTTACTCCGGAAAGAATAGCTGCCATCAAGAATTCAACTGATAACAAATGTTGGAGAGGCTGCGGGGAAAAAGGAACACTGCTCCACTGTTGGTGGAAATGTAGACTGGTGCAAACATTATGGAAATCTATATGGAGAATTCTCAGAAGACTAGGATGGGAAGCCCCATTTAATCCAGCTATCCCCCTCCTGGGTATTTTCCCCAAAGAACTGAAAAGTTCATATCACAGTGATATATGTGCACCCATGTTCATAGCTGCACAATTTGTGATAGCTAAATCCTGGAAACAACCAAGATGCCCATCAACTGCAGAGTGGATGAAAAGGTGTGGCATTTTTATACAATGGAATATTACTCAGCTATAAAAAGGATGATCTTGAGGCCTTCATAGGCAAATGGAGACAACTTGAGACTATCCTCATTAGTGAAATAAATAAGCATCATATTTATAAATATCATATTGTGTCTCTAGTGTAAAAAGTAAGAACTACAAGAGTAATAAAACCAAAATGTGTAATTGCTATCATAAAAAAGAGAGGAAAAGAAAGTGCTCTAAGGGATATAACTCCTGGTATGGTTTTTGATAACAAAACAGGTAATGAAACCAAAAACAGGCAAACAAAAATGCAACCTACAAATGTCATTTTAAAGTTCAAGTTATCTAGCCAGGCATGGTGACACACACCTGTGCACTCAGGAGGCTGAAGCAGGAGAGTCACTGAGGGTTTGAGGCCAGCCTGGGCTACAAAGAAAGTTCATGACCAGCCTGAATGACATAGAGAGACCCTGTCTCAAAAAGACAAAATAAAAAATAAATAAATATTTAAAAGTTAAAGGTTTTCTAAATTGTAATTATCATCATGCAAGGCCTACAAATTTTCTCCGGGTCAATTCCTCAACCTAGGTTCATAAGATTCTCACAGATGAATTTATGAGTAAATGATGTAACATATAAAACTATTAATCACTAGCATAATAAAAGAAGCCCTCATGAAAAAAAAAATAAGAGATAAGAATTGAGACTTTTCTATAACTGATAAAATCAAGTACCCAGAAGCCCACGCTATTCTGAGGGGAATGTTTTTTAAAAGTATCTTTAGGCACATTATATAGAAAATATGTATTACTTGAAAAGTTTTAAAAGATTTCAAATGGGATAAAAGTCCACATAACTTGTTAGTCCAAAAGTGACATAGCTTATGTTCAAAGATATACATTGAGGCATACAAGGGAGAATAATGCTTCAGGATGACTGGAATGAATTTAGCAGGTCCTAAGAAAACTGCTCTCAGGTGATAACACTTATAAATAAATGACGTAGGGCAGATATTTTTTCTACTATGAAAATTAAAAACAAATGAGGATGGAACGATATATTCAATGTATACTGAAGACATATAATATAAAATATATCTAAATGATTGCATGAATAAAAGGAAAATAAAGGCATTTCAAGCATTTTAAGACAAAGAAAAGTAAATAGCAATAAATATTATTTGGGGAGAATTATTTGGGGAGAATTTGATAATATGAGTGAATTATTTTTAATTAGGTAAGCATTTAATTTTTTTTAAAAAAAATGAGCATTGATGAAACAAATTGTGTAATCTTCAACCCAATAGAAAGAAATGGGCCATATTAAATAAAGAATGCTATAAAATGAGGCATATTAAAGAAATTCTAAAAGCTCAAAATAAAATGAAATAATTAAATCTAAGTGTATGAGTAAAGGAAGTACAAATAGAAAAATCATATAGTTAGATAACAAAGGTTATTAGAATGAATTTATAATATCTGTCTATGTTTTCTTATTGAGACATATCTAAATCATTAAGATAGAGGAATACTGAAAGTAAAAGTATGGAAAAACATATACCAGCTTCAATAATTTATATTAGGTACCAATTTGTAGTCATATAAAATATAAATCAGTACCTCTTTAGAGATATTTGGGCTTTCATGTTTATTACAGTATTCTCCACCATAATCAAAATATAAAAAACAACTCATCTGTTGGCAATTGCACTGATAATTTATAAAATACATGTACATATGTACACAACAAAATGGGATGTTATTTGACCTTAAGGAGACTTTGTAATGTGTGACAACATGGATTAATGTGGTAGGCATTTTGCTAAGTAAAATAAGTCAACCACAGCAGGAAATTAATGTATCTCTCTCTCTGTCTCTGTCTCTGTCTTTCTCTCTCCCTCTCTCCCTCTCTTACTCTCTCTTCAATTTTCCCTCCCTCTCCCCTCTATTCACACATGTTTCCAATACTTAAAAAGCTATGTTCATTTTGGGGATTTGGTACATGTGTATAAGATACCTTGAACATTGTTGATCACCTTTCTCCCCTTTACCATGGTTCTCCCCCAAACTTCTTTCCTCTCTGTCTCCAAAAGTCTGCCTCTTACTTCCTACAGGAGACTTCAGTGTTAAGGAAATAAGTCACACACATCAAGCTAAATATCACATTGTTTCTCTTTTATGAGAAAACTGCAATATAAATACATAAAAGTGAAAAGTAAAAGAGGCATGGTAGGAAAGAAGGCACGATATGTTTTATAGGTAAAAATTGAAAAAGTTAAATACATTGAAATACAATGGAGAAACCCCCAGGGCTGGCCAGGGAGAAAGGCAGTGCATAGCTGAGATGCTGATGAAGGGTATGAAGCTACAGCTAGGTGGGCGACAGAGTCTGGAGATCTAATAATTATAATTGATAAGATATAATGATTACAATTAATAAGGTTGTGTTGTGTGTTGCTAAGAACAGATTTCAGACACTCCTACTGCAAAATAAAAAGGTTACTATGTAAGGATATGGATATACTAACTTATTTAACTGCAATAAGCATTTTTATGGATACACATATCAATGCATCTTCTTATTCACTTTAAATATGTCCAATTAAAAAATAAGAAAAATGATTGCATGAAAATCATACGGAGGTATTAATTTTAAAAGTGTGCATTTAATACAATGAGATACGAAAAGTGAAAAATAATACAGAAATCAAACATACACCTCTTTCTAGAGGATATAAATAATATATAGTATAGATATCATTAATGGAATCTTGGTGAAGAAAAGGACATATTGAATATGCTCATGAATTGGATTGCTTGGCTTATGAGTGGTGATTACTAAATTGTGTAAGACAGTTACTAAATATTAACTATTAATATTTGAAATATATATACAAGCACTAATTCTTAACATAGGTAAAATCTAGCATTATATAATTATATGACTATATTGTAATATTATCTATGCTCTCTTTTTCAGTTTCTATTTTTTATTAGTACACGTTTGCAGTATATGACAACACTCCTTGGAGGAATTGGTGCATGTATATAATACATCTCTATTTCTTTTCATCTCATTTCCCTTCCCTTCCCACATCCCTCCATATCTTTGTTCCCCTCCCATTTGCCAAAAATTCTATCTCTATTTCTTATATCTATCTTTTACTTTGTTCTTTATTCATATTTTGAGAAACCATGTAATATTTAAATGTGTGTTTATTTCACTTAATATTATGGTCTCAAAGTGCATATATTTTCCTACAAATAATTCAAGTTTATTTTTCTTCATCAAAGAGTGTTATTCCACTGTGTATAAATACCACACTTTCTTTACACATTTCTCTGTTGCTGGAAATTATTGTTTATGCTATCGTGTCATTTATTTCCTTTGTGTCCAGATTACAACAGGTTATGGTGTCTTATTATGCTTCATTTTTGACAGTATATTAATATCTAGAAATCAGCATAGTTGGAAATTATTTACCCTATTGATACTGACAGACATTGCCATAAGCTGTTTTTATCCACTGATGATTAGTGTATTAGCGCCACAATACTTGGTACAATGACAATGAATAAGTATATAAAAACAGTTACATTTCTTCAATATCTCATGTCATACACAATGAGTCTACACAAAAATAGGTATAAAAATAAAATGTAAAATTTCATATTCGTTGTACCTAGTAACTATGAGAAATGTGTGTGTGTGTGTTTGTGTGTGTGCGTGTGTGTGATAACGTGATTCTGGATTTTTACAACTGTGAATGATAAAACTTCGAGGACTTTCATGTTCTGAGTATATGAAAGGGTGGATTAAAATAAACAGAAAGCAATGACCATAGTGCAAAATCTTTGCCAGATCCAAATTGCATCATGATTAATAATTGTTCCCTGCTACAAGATTCACAGTACAGAAGACAAATCTCAGAATAAGAGAAGACATGTTTTTTACAAAAGTCTATCAACAAAACAAATGATAGGGCTCGGGTTATAGCTCAGTGGCACAGCACCTGCCTGGCAAAGTCAGGGTCCTGAGTTTGATTCCTGGTACAAAAATATGACAGCATGAGATAGGGGACAGAGACAAGTATGACTTTAAAAAAATATCATGAATACTTCGCTTTTAAGATCTCTCCATGCAATGCCTAGTTTTGCAACACATCCCTGAGCCTGTTCTGCAATGTCAAACTAATGAATGTGTGTGCTTAAATAAAAGGCATTATACACACCCACAGTGAGGAGAAGAATATATGTATGTAACTCACAACCTGTCCTACATAAATTAGAGCATTTTCCGTGGCTTCTTAATAGAATGTTACTATGTTTTAAAAATTAAAAAGAGATTACTGGGCAAAAGGAGCTATGTGTAAATGCTGAATATGTGTATTCTGATTTCTATTCAGAATTCAACTAAATCTGACTTCCTTGGGAGAAGAATATGTATCTAAATCCTTTTACCCTAATATAATAAGTATAAGTGCGTATGCAGATTCAGTTCATCACTGGGAATTCAAAATCTCTCATTTGCAAAGAGTAGGATGTGAAATAGCAGCAGTTTTCGGAGTTAAAACCCCTTAGAGAGGAACTTAGAGATAAAGAATTTAAGAACTGAAAAAGACCTTAGGGATGATGCTTTCCAAATCTTAACATCACGGGTGCAGAACCTTGTCTACAAAGACGAAGTGACTTACCAAAGTTCACCCACCTAGCCAGGGACGAGGTAATAGGCATTGATATGGATCAGTGTTAGAGTTACAATGAAATAACTAGAATTCATGTCAAACAATGATTTTTTTAATGCTGTTTTTCAGAGGGCTTATTTCTGTAAACATGTTTTACTATGACAATGTGGTGGCTACAGTTTAAAAACAGATAACAGCACAACTGGAAAGAATTTACCTTCTACTGCCTCTGAGCTAGACAAAAGGATTCGTCACTGTAGCACTACTGAAAATAAACAGAAGTAAGTTGACTTTGCTTTGAAACACTATGTCTGATAAATTTCACATGAAATATAGTTTTAAAACATTTTTGGATAAAATTTACAAACCCCGATAGTAGAATGTTGTTTATCATTTTTGTATTAGGGATACTTTTTAAAAGGTACATCTGCAGCTTTAAATGCAACCTCTTCACTGCCCTGAAGAGATCTGTGGACAGTGAAACAGCAGTCAGGCTCATCTTACAGAGGTTTAGATCCCAGCTTCCTGCAGGTGGAAAGCTTGCAGCAGAGGTCTTTTCCTATCCTCTGGAGAACCATGCTCTAGAGAGAGAGTGAGTTGAGCTTCTAAACAGTTGTGTTAGGATAGGGTGCTGTGGAGCACTTTAGCCTCACATGACAGGAGATTGAGGGTAGCTGAAGATGAGGGAACTTGAGGGAGATCAAAGCAGTATGAAGCTGGGGGCTGGGGTACTGTTCAGCATCACAGCGCCTACCTGGCAAGCACTAGGTTCTGAGTTCGATTACTAGTACCCCCTCCCCAAAGAAATGAAGCTGGCACAAGAATATAGATAATAAACAAAGAGCTTTGCAAGACATTTGAAATAGTTTCCCTTTTATCTTTAGAGCAAAAAGATGATATTAGTCATTTTAAATAAAAGAATTCTATTTCATATAATCATATAATATCTGTGGACTAGGGAAAAGTTATTTGCATTTATTTCCTTACTAATAAAATGATGAACATCAGTAAATTCAGAGTGTATAGAATATCATAAAATGCTAAATCAATAATGCTAATGTATTTCTGGGATGTTTTTAAATTTTAATTTCAGAACAAGAATTTTAAACGCAATTAAATCATGGTAATCATGGTGTTTTAGCCTGTGCTTATCCCTGCCTACCTCCCGGCTGTGCACAAGAATATGTTCCTGGCAAACACTGCAAAGATGCTGCTGATTGTTAGTCAAACAATCAGTTCATCTGAATTAAAAATCTTCAAGAAAAATATAGCCAGATGTGGTTTTGATATTTGATATGTAGCATGCTGCCACCATACACACAGGTTTTTATTTTTAAACAGCACTGACAGACTTTTTTATGGTGTTCTGCTCAGTGAAGTAAGCAGTTATGTGGGCAGTACTTACAAATGAATATAAATGACAATAGCAGCCTCCAGTTAACCTTTTTGGTTGATAAATTGTGCACTGACTAGATCTTTTTAAAACTGGGTAGTTCCAGTTGCCAATTATTTTACTTCCTTTCCAGTGCTCTGGTACACACTCAATTCTCCTGAAAAGACAGTGCTGACAAGAGAACATAATCTTAAAACAACATAGATGGCCCCTGTGTTTTCTTTTAACCTGCCACCATATGAAAGAAAACTTAAACTACAATCGGTTCCAATGGCCTTAAGAGTTGTATTTCTCAATAAATACTTGAAACATTGCTTCAGAGTCTCAACAACTTCTGAAATTATTTTGCCACCCGGATTATCATATCATACCCCTTGTTTACTTCACTTAATAAGGAGCCGATCTTTAGGGCACCAGATAGATATTTTATAGGGACAAATCAAAGGGTAGGAATTATAAGGGAAAGTGGAGGCCACATATCTAACATATAAGGAATACCGTGCCTAAGTGCCCTGCAAACAAGCAGAATGTCTTTGCAACACAAGCTTGACTCAAGAATTTAGATATTTCAGTACATTTTTACTGAGGTATATCTTACAATTTCTTTCTTAATCAAGAATGTTTTATTTTTTATTTGAATTTAACAATCTAATTTTTCCCCCTGAAAGTATTCAGAATTAGATCCAGAAACTAATGACATGTAATAAACATAGATTCAGTGTAATTTTGCATAGGTATTAGATTTTAGAAGTAGAAAGTTTTGTAGTTTTGTAATGAAAATATGCAGCTAAACAAGTTCAGAAGCATAAATGCTACATTAAACTTGAATCCCATTTATTACCTTTGGTAGTCTTATAGGCAATCATTTTAAAAGTAGAATTTCTTTTTACATATGCATTCTCTAATTAACCTATATTTTTATTAGGTGGATTTCAAGTACTTAGCTTTCTAAAATTTGCAGGTATTCTAATGTACAATAACATCAGGTCTTTGGCTTCAATTTCATAAAATGGTTACAATTTGCATCTCACTTTCAAAAAGC
Organism: Hydrochoerus hydrochaeris; assembly: GCA_004027455.1. NCBI lineage: Eukaryota > Metazoa > Chordata > Mammalia > Rodentia > Hydrochaeridae > Hydrochoerus > Hydrochoerus hydrochaeris. Next base: position 239,866 of record PVLA01002493.1, read on the forward strand.
TTTTCACCCCCTGCTAAGTAAAATAAATGGATTCACATTAGGGTTCTGACCTGTTTAAGAGTTTGCTTTCTGAACTACTATTCTGTACATAGGTAATAATAGTTTTATATTCAAATTACCAAATAGTGACTATGATTTACCATTAGCCAAGTGACAGTGCATTTCTTAGAAACTCCTTTCAACTTGCATTAACTCCTTCAGTTATTAGTCATTAAATTCTCTAACATTGAAAACATAGATGGAAAAATCATCCGCTATAAGGTTTCTTGACCCATTTTCATTTACTATACCCATGGATACCTTGCCATAAAACTGAAGTATTAATGCATGTCTTTAAGCAGATGGAAAAACCATTAATAGACACCATCTCTGTCTTCTCACACCTGCGTCTTAATGCTATTCTGTTCTATGGCAGGTAGGTCACTACAGAAAATGACGTCCCAGTGGAGGTGGAAGTTGGGAGAAGTCCATTCTAGCAGAGAGGAACATTTATCACTGGTGTTGTTTAGAACTTCCCACATGTGATAATGATAAAAAGCAGAGCACCTTTAAATGGATTTTATTAATGTTACTCAGTGTCCTACAGAAAACACTCTCTGTTACTAAGTTCCTGGAAAGATATAATATCAATTTGTTAACTTCTAATATGTTACAGTCTCAGATCTTCACAGTTCCACAGACTCTGTCCTTGCTCTTTAATAACTATGGCATTTAGAGTGAATACTGAGTAGGGAATGTTTGCCTTCCCATGGCAAACACGTTTCTAGTGCGCAATGGAAGCTGGAACCTCTCTATTCCAGGTTGTGTTTAGATTGTTACAACAAGCTGCATTTGATCAGTGTGTGATTTTGTCAGTCACATACTCTCCTTAGACTTGGGAACCAGGTAAGAGAAGCAGCCAGTCAGATGAATTAGAAACCTTAAAAATGTGGATTTGCCATTATCCATCCACAGTATGACCACAACAAACAGCTGAATGGTCTCAAGTGAAAGTAAGAAAATAATAAAAATAGATATTAGCAGAATAATGCATAATATCTAAATCTTGGAAGTATCTATACACCCATCAAGAGATGGATGGATAAAGAATATGCAGTATTTACACACAATGGAGTACTACTCTGCATAAAAATAAGACAATCTTGAGTCCTCCGCAGGAAAACTTATTCACCTTGAGATCATGACGTTAAATGAAACAAAGCAGATACATAAACTCAAATATCACATAGTTCATTTTATATGAGAAACCCAAAGTACAGCTACAGCACAATATAAAAGATAGACAATAGGAAGTAGGGAGGTAGATCTTTTTAAAAAGGAAAGGAGGTCAAGAGATAGAGAGAGGTAGAATAAGGCGAGAGAAAATAATTAAAAGAACTAAGATGTGTTAAGTGTATGTTCCAGCTCCACATGAGGCACATAAACATCATGCATAACATATACCATAAAATGGATGAGGATCAAGAGATTGATAGAATGGAGGTGGGAAAGGCAGCAGATGAAGATGCACTCTGTGCCTACACCAATTCCGTGCAGGGAATTTAAACATTATGTACTATAAACATTTACTAATAAGAAATAAAAGATATTAAAGAAAGATATTTAAAAAGAAGTGGAGAAGATAGGCAGAAATCAGTGGCATTTTTTTCTTTATAAACTCTAATTGATCTACCAGGCTACTCTGACTCTAATACACACACACACACACATTTGCACACAGATGTGCAAAAGTATACTACTTGTCCTGGCTTAAAGTCTATTTGTTTTAACTGGCTGAATGTCACTTGGCAACCATGATTCTAAATCTTCATAAATGTTTTTATCTCTTTATGGCATTCAAGTTAATTTGTATTTGATTTTATGAGCCAGATCTATCATATCTTGCCATGTCTTTTCAGGTACTCTATGTAGCAGTCAAACATTCATTGTTTTTAAATATGAGTCTCCTGAATAGATAATCATTTCTATCTTAACCTCATGTTCTTTTCTTTTCATGTTGCTGTAAACATAATGCTTTATGTCTTAAACTTAACACAGATAATTTCATAATTTTCTATCATCCTTCCTTTATATTACATTGGTACAAGATACCAATGTACATATACATAAATGCTCTTTAGTAGCATTTTGTCATGCACAATCCCTGGGGTCCTAGGAAATGCAATTCTCTTGCAAACGTAATTTATACATTGAAAATTGTTTCCAATTAATGCTGAAATTCACTTTTAACAGTTCTTCTCTAATTTTAACTTCTTTAAGATACGGTACAAGGTCTATGTATTTAAGTGTAGTTATTCCTTGCAGACAATTATCACCTCATTATAACTCTGATTGATATAATTCAGTTTAATATATATATATATGTGTGTGTGTGTGCATGTGCATGTATTAGATCAAAATAATTGAAATTTATTGAAAATGAGCATATACGTCATGCTTCAAAATATTATTCATTCTTAATAAACATTTTACCCTAATTTATTCATTATTTAACACTTCATCCATCTCAAAAACCTTAGTAACAACAAGTCAAAAGCTTTGGCCCAGATTTGAGGTTTAAACTATATTTTAGAAGTAAGTAATTTCTTCAAATACCATTTTAATCACTTTTCCTCCATGCCCACTCAATTTGAATCATTGTTGAAGGAGAATGTATTGATCAGAAACCAGCAAGATTTTTACTTAATTATTGTCAGCTAATCTCAACAACAACATACTCTTGGCTTCAATTTGTAACACACTTCCTAAATGGTAAACATGAATTTTTCACATACTTTGGCTCTGCATTTCACTTCTGAATCTAACTGAATATCTGGGTTGAACATTGTGTTGCCTTGCATTCCCTTCAAAGATCAAGTTCTCTATCACTTTAAAGTTGTCTCAGACAAAATCCTGGAAGGGTGCAAAATGAGGACAAATTCTTTGCCATACTGTAACACAAATGGCCCCTGGTCCAAATTCCAAGAGTCTTCCTTCCCATCAGAAACCTCCTGAATCTGGCCTTCACTGTCTGCATTGCTATCAATAGTCTGCTCTTCTCAGTTTCCACAATTACTCGTCAAGCCTCTGTTTACAGCATTCTAGTACTTCTCTAGCGGATTCCTCTAAACCTTTCTAGTTTATTTCTGTAAACCATTTCTAAAGACTGCTTCCAGGATTTTGTCAGGCATAGGTACAATACTACCAAACCCCTGACACTAATTTTCTCTATTAGTCACTTTTCCATTGCTATGATAAAATGCTCCACATTTACAACTTAAAGTACAAGTTTATTCTGGCACAGAGTAACAGTGAGTTAGCTAACTACAAAGCAGAAACAGAATGGTGAAGGGATTGGCAAAGGGAAATTATTCATCCCCTGACAGCCAGGAAACTGAAGGAAAAGGAAGGAGCCACGGACAAGAACACATCCTTCCTGGTCATGCTTCTAGTGACCCACTTTCTCCAACCCAGCCCCACCTGGGAATGTCACACTCTATGAATTCATCAATGGATTGATCTATTTATGTTGATATTTCCCTGAAAACCCCACTCTGAACAAATGAAATTTTGGAAGACATTTTATTTGAAACTTCAGAGTATATACAAGGAGATCAGGAAGAGCTTGCTCTAAAACCTTTGAATTTTACATGTAGGCACTGTCTCTTAAAACTTGTGGTGGGAAAATTATCTAGGACTAATAGTTTCACTGTAAAGACAAACTTTAGGAACCACATTTTAAGGTTTACATGTTAAACAGACTTCCTGGATAAGAAATCATGTAATGTGTTTTCTTATCATAAGGAATTCCAAATAATGTTCTTAGAAAGCACCATTATTAAAACTAAAAATCTGCTCTTCTATACATGAATGTGTATAGTTAAGACACATTTACCTGCAAATTATCTTCATAGTGAGTGAGTATGTTATCTTCATAGTGAAAGAAAACAAGTTTACTATTTGTGGCAATTTTAATTTCTAATTACTGAAGTCATTTATAAAGAAATATCCTTGAAAGCTTGTCCTGATATACTGAAGTATTAGTCTTATTTTGCAATGGGCCTTTCACTTTCAAATACTGAAATTATATATATTTACATACTCTACAAGATGACTACTTCATGGAAAGAAATACATATCTTGAATGCACTAGGAACTGAGAAGAAATTTGCAGGGCATTTTTTTTTAGACTCCTGAATATGAGTCTGTGTACTATCATTGCTTATTTCTTCAGAAATACATATTTTCATGTGTGAAGACATTTATATTTTGTAACATTACCAATCATTCTTAAACATACACAATGCATTAGAATTCTGTCTTAGAACAGACCTGCAAATGACAATGAATTTTCTGATTCTCTTTATATATTTATTTTTTGAGAGGGTTAAAATCAAACACATTGATCTGAAATGAGTATTAAACACTTACATGTCCAAGAATATTTAAAAATCAACTAAAGACAGGTTGTTCAATTCTGAAAAACATGGACTGTACCTATCCTTGTCCCACAGTAGGATTAAATTAAATCACAGTTGCTACTATAGGTAACGACCCCAGTCCAAAGTTTTACATTTTAGCTATATCTTTTTGATAGGAATTTCACTTTCTGGGTGTTTCCGTAATGTACACTCTTTTCTGTATTCCACAGTGATGACAGCACAAGGAAACCCAGGAGTCTTGTAGTCTGAGCATCACAGGATTTTAACAAAGTCAGAGGCCAGCAGACAAAGAAGACCTCTGAATTTCCTTTGGATTTTCTATATTGTAACATATTCTAAACTTCATAACATGTTAACATATTCATTAATTTGGTTTACATATCCCATTCGTAGATTCATGTATTCTTGCAAGATGCAATTATTAATTACTTGTCATATGCCTATACTGAGTCCTAACATACACAACACACTCTAGCAACTGTTAAAATAGCACAACAAAGTTTTAAGTATTTTAGAAAGTAGTAAAAAGAAGATAGGTTGTAATTATACTGCTTTAATAGTCATCTTCTTGAAACACAGATCTGATAATTTCATTTCTTCACTCAAAATTGTCAAAGATTATCTCCATATATCTTGCCACAGCAATTGCCAAGAAGCAAAGTCTAGGTTTATCTTTATCATTTGATGCCTGGTATCTATCGTTAGATACAGTTTCTATAGTCCTCTTAACCTAACTATTGTTCTTTTCTAAAGAACAGCTTATTTGACTAATTGGTTTTTGAGACTGATAGAGCTTGTTTAGGAATTCTGCTTTTTTGTGGCCAGTGATTCTTACTAATGCATGTGATTTGATTTCCCTCTTGAAGTTGGGTATTACTCAATTCAAAATTTGTTTCAAGGGTCAAATAAAGAAACACATAATCCACATAAGAAGGAATGCTTCTATGCCCAGCACTCCTGGAGGCTGATGCAGGAGGATCACAAGTTCAAGATCCATCCAGGTCACATAGTGAGATCCTTCCCAAAATACAGAATAATAAAAGTACAAGGGATGCAACTCAGTCTGAAGAAAGCAAGTTTGAGGCAACTTGATAGCTTACTGAAATACAGTTTCAATTTTTTCAAAATAAAAAAAATGAATAAAGACCGAGGAAGCATGCATGCATTATAATGCTATGCAGTATTCATTATAGGTAAAAGTATAGTTATGAAAGCACACTGAACTCAAATAATTTCCATCAAAATTTCCCTCTACCACTTACTAATTAACTTGCATAAATTACTTAATATCTCTATCCTTTTAGTGTAGTATGAAAGATTAAACTCTAGGATCACCAAGTTGTACCTTTAACCCTTTTATGTTTAAATTAGAGTGTATATCTAACTAAATTGCATAGACTGGCCTCCAACTTGTGATCTTTATGCCTTAGCCTCCTGACTAGGGGAGATTACAGACATGCACCTCTAGCTAAAACTCATTTTTAAAGTGAGCAAATCAAAAAACTTATCTTAAAGGATTACAGTATTAAATAAAGCAGAAAACATTAATGTGTTAGCTGGCATGTAGCATGTAAAATGCTGTTTAAAATCATGTCTGTTTTGTAATACCTTTTTCATGGCTGTTGTTTTCATTTTCATTCTCTTTTTAACAGCTATTGTGTATTCATGTCTTCTTTCCTGTTTCTTACATAGTACTTTTTCCTAGAATATACTGATTTTCTTCATTTATCTTTATAGTTCACAATTTTGAGCCTCTGAGTCACTGAGCGAGTCTCTTCTAACTTCCTAAAATATTTTAGCCAAAAGACCTTTCATAGGATATGTTTCTGTTTGCAAAATTTTGCAGAGATATTTTCACTATTACTTAAGGGATAGTTCAGACAAACAGAAAGCTACAAATTATAATAAAATGAACACCAGTGTTCTCATTGCCCAACTAAAGTAATAAAACTTCTTCCCATCAAGAGATACTATGAAAGCAGGTAACATTGGAAGTGACAAACCATAAATTAGAACAATATATTTGTAACTAACATAGGAATCTTAATCATTTTGAAGTTACCATTTAAATTCAGGATGCCAGGATAAATTTAAATTTCATATAAATTACAAATTTTAGTTTAAGTATTTTTCAAACACTACATTTCTCTACTTCAGATGTAACACCATTCATAAATGTGACATTCATCATTTGCCTGAATTCATTCACATTTTTACAAACTATACTCATTAGCCACCTCCTAATAATTTTATATGTGTTACATGATAGTACCTTCTGTATAATTCTGCTTCCCTTTTATTCTTGGTACTTTAGGAAAAAAACGGTTGTACTTTTGGTTGTTATCATAGTGATATAGCCAAACATTCTATAAATGTGTACTTTAGACTTTTCCCAAGAGTTGTATCATTAGCACCTGTTTTGCACCTTTTAGGTATGGCATTCACAGATTTTAAGAAAGGGCTTTCGTTGCCTTCTGTTTAGTTCAGTGGAAGGCGCTCACAAGAGACCTCAGGGAGACTGAGGTTGGTTTGTTGGTTCTTTGGCCATCTTCTTCCTGTGTTTCTTCCTATGGCCTTTTTTACGCTAGTGAGAACAACAGTTCATGTTGGTCAGACTTCTTTATGACTGTACACTTTATGCTGTTTCCAGTACTCTCTTGTCTGCATCTTTCAGGTCAGAAATCACAGTGAACTTTGCTGACATTATCCCTGAGATGCAACAATCACTTTTTGATTGTTTTTAAACTGCCCATATTTGTATTCTTAATTAATTTTTTTTATTATTTGATTTGAGTGTGCTGCCTGTTTCTGTCTAGGACAAGAGTACAGGGATATGTATAGGAACAGAACTTCTTTGTGAATATAAGTATCTTCAACTTGGCTTGACAGTGTGAACTGCTATCCTCAGATGTTGCATCCTCCAGAAGAAAGTACAAGTTGTCATAAGTTTACATTCTCACCAAGTGGTATTATCAAAATTTTAATTTTTTTTTTCAAATTTGATGTTTATTATATTTTAGGTATCTCTTGATGGGCAGAAGTTTTATTACTTTAATTGGGCAATGAGGACCCAGGTGTTCATAAGTATGATTTTCTTTTTCTTTTTATGATGCTGAGGATTGAGGCTAGGCCTCATATACGTTAGATGAGTGATCTAACTCTGAAAACCTTACTCAGGCCATTGCATGGATTTCATATATATGTATTTAATAACCACTAATTTATTAGAGGAAATTTTATTTAGATTTTCACATTCATTCATTACCTGGTCATATTTTTACCTATTTTTGTAATATTCTGTTGGACTTTTTCCTTATTTATTTTTGGCCACCTTTTAAATATTCCTGCATCCTTAGTTTACATATTTACTGTAATAAAATGGTAATGTCTCATGCCTAGAATTCTTAAATATTAATGAAGACCAACTTATCAGCCTTTTTTCTATGATTTATGCTTCTGGATAAAGTACAGACATTTATATATATATGGCTTTTCACCCCTAAAAGACTGTGTATAAAAAAATAAATACATAAATGTCCAATTCAACTTTATACCCCTCAAAGCACTTAGTTTCATGCTTTTCATACAGAAGAGATAAAGCACAAATAGATTTTGTCCAAAGAATGAGTAAAAATAGTTCAACCCTCAACCACATCCCCCTAAAGCTTAGAAAAATATCAAAAGCAGAATTCTTTTAGAATAGAGTGGTTCCCCAAATGCAGAAGTTCTTTATTGTACTCAAAACCCCAGGATAATATGAAAACAGAGAAAATATTTCTTTTCACTTATTTTTGATAAAAGCAAGAATGATAACTCTGGAAGAAAATTTTGAAATTATTCTTATGTAATAAAAAATTGTATGTATTACACAAATATTTTGCATCTCTACATTTCATGAAACATACATTTCTCATACACACGTGTGCACTCACATGCAAACACATACACACACACACAATTTATCTTGCAAAGTAGATTTGATGTCACAAGGCAAAAAAAAAATCTGTAATTGTATCTTTGCAGATTAAAAAATAATCACACAACATAAGCTAAGACTTTCTCCAACCTAATATAATATTAGAATTTTTCAAGAAAATTTATACATCAATTCTTAAGCTAGAAATAACATTAATAAATGTGATGATTCCTGTATATATGTGTGCACATTTGTCAGTGTGTGCATGCACGTGTATGTGTGCATGCATGCACACATGTGTGTGCACGCGTGTGTGTGCATGAATACCTAGAGCTCATTCTTAAAAAAAAATAGCTGTGGTAAGGAATAGCTTCATTAGGATTCAAGTACTTATCTAGTGAAGAGAACTCAGTCATAGCTGAGAGGTATAAACTGGCTTGACAGGTGAAAAATATATTCAGGTAAGTGCAATGTCTCCCTCTCACTTGACAGAATACACTCTGCTCTTTTCCTGATTCCAGTGATGTGAGTCTGTGAGGTCAATGACAGAATGAATGCATCCTCGCATGGCGCTTCACAGACTGTCTCTGTTTTACTTTTTTTATGTTATTGGAAATAAAGAAAACATGGTATGCTTTACAGGCAGGATATTTAATGTGAGATCTTTTTTTAAAAAAATGTATGTATGACATTCTGATATGATAAAAGAAATAATTAGGATTTTGGCAACAGAGATCATCTTTCTTACATGACTGCAAGATAAGTATGATTATATTTAATATATTTTTCTTAAGGCAAGACATATTTTTAAAAGATTACTTACAGTAGCCTGATGATGATATCGTATGACCTCTACCACATAGTATAGGGAGATAGATTCCAGAAGAGTATTTTAATCTCAACTCTGAGTCACTGAACAGCTCGAAAGCTTTTCACTCATGAGGTTCAGGATTGTATCTCCTCTAGAGAGAAAAGTCATTTATTTGACACTTCAGGGATGAATTAGCAATTGCACTAAGTAGCTTTTTAATTGTGGGCAGAATTTCTTCTTTAGCATCACCCTGATAAACAAAACCATTGCATACAACCTAACATTGGCATGCTGACTTTGTTCAGAAGGCAGGCCTGGTGCATTAAAGGAGGCAGCTGGGTGGCACAGTAAATGTGTCATTTGCTATTTAACATCTCTGTGACCTGGATTTAAATTTGCAGTGGCACAAAATGCAACCTCAGTTCTCTCAGGCTATTAAGTCATTCCCACTAAGCTTTGTAGAGAATCTAAAAGACTAAAAGCTTTTTTTTGCAGCCCATCACCCACTCTTGTTTGCAAAGATGGCAAAATAGTTTATTTCTCTTAAAAAGAATGTTGAAAAGGAAAAGAATGGGCTCCACTAATCATCTAATATGAATATATATATTGTCTTCTGGATTTTAAGAAACTGATCTACTGAGATTCCACCCGACTCTTAGAAAGACTGCAACTGTATTGTAAGTGGTGTTTAATCAGGTTGCCTTTCAAGCAGTTAATTTTTAATTTGTAGGGTAAAATCAGAGCAAAGAAAAAAATTTTTAAATATATGTATTTTCTTCTCTAAAAGCATCACTATCTAAATTTCATTGCACAATATTATCCTGTCCATTATATCTGAAAGTCAGAATGAATTGCAGATATAACATCATATAATCAGGCTAGTGTAAAACTTTGCTTTCATTAAGTTTAAATGGAATTTTCTTTATTACATTTTATTACTCATTTTATACAAGGAAAATTATTACATTTTTAATTTTTCTTGAATTAAAAATGTAATGTGTCCTTAGTTCTTATTCCTTGTTTCTCCAGCAATCCATTCACATTTGTTCAATTTTCACTAATACTAGATCAATTAGTAAATCAGTCAGGTTAATTCACCAAAGTCAAGCCCTCTGGGTGGGTTTATCTATTTAATTTTTATTTCTTTCCTTCCTCTGCTTGGTCTTTTCCTAGTATGTAAGTCTCTCCTTTGAAGCTGGCAAGAAACATCATTTACCGAAAAGAGAGCTCCTTTTGTTTACTACAGCAGACAAGGTGCTAATTGTTTCTAGTGACCTCAAATAAGATTTGTTAAGAATGCTATTCAGGATGAAGGCAAACTTTTATTTTGGCTTCACTAATATACAGCCCACCCCATCAACACACACTGACAAATGTGAGGAATAGGTTTATTGGCCAATTTGCTTACACATTAATGAGATGATGGGCTTCAGGGCTATGGCACCATGACTCCCATCCCTTGACTATCCACTATGTGCAGGTAATGTGCCAACCTGGTCATTTTCAAATGTTTACACACATTGGAATAACCTGAAATTTTTCCAAATGTGAATTGATACACATTGCACAAAATTCTATTAAATCAAAATCCAAAGAAACAATATAAAACACACAACTTTATAGTTTTTAAAACCTGTATACATGAAGTTGAAAAAAAGGTGAAATTAATTTTTTAAATATATCTTATTAAACACAATATACCCAATATATTACTTATCAACCTACCAGAAATATTTAAATATTACTAATAAAGAAATTGTATAATTTTATAATAATTTTTGAAATCTAGTTTGTATTTTAGCACTATTGAATATCTCATTTAAACCTGACCACAGTTCAAGTGTTTAAGAGACGCAAGTTTAGCCTGTACCAATTGCATTGAGTAACAAGGTACTAGAGATCTCTGGAATCTGCATTGTAAATAAGAGCACAAGTTTGCTTCTAAGGCAAGTAATCATTGGCCACACTCATTAAAAGTTTTGTTAAGTATTTTAGAGTGCATATAGGCATAAAGAAATGCTCTTCCTACCAAAAGGTTTACTTCCTTGCGGAACTCTATGTAAACTTTATGGCACATGCATAAAGAAGCACAGTATAAATTGAAAGTGACATGAGACACAGCAACATGTCTGTTAGGGTTTCACAAGAGAGAGAAAGTTTTGGAGTTAAATACTTAGGACCTTGGTTTTGGAGTTAAATACTTAGGACCTTGTACTTGCCAGGCAGGCTCTGTGCCACTGAGTTTTATTCCTGAACTTGGTAAGATATAATTTGCATAATATGACAACATTAGGCTTCAAACATACTAAGTGATTTTTCTAAGGACCTATACCTAATTTTCAGCAAAATTGAGGCTTATTCCAGGTCCTACCAATCCAGAAACTAATGATAATCAGATTTCAAAATGCAAGTTCTCACCTGTCTTTTACTTCCTATATGTTATTTCCTACATGTTTTATTTCCTTACTAAAACATAGCTTAATGATTAAGAAGGCTATAATAAAAACATTACCTATTATATATTTCTTGGTTGTAACTGGTATACACAGTATTTCTGGCTTGATACTAATGTTTATGTTACAAATTATGGTGATTTTCTTCTACATTTTTCTTTTGTAAAGTGCCTATCACTTGAATTTTCTAAAATGTTTCAAAAAGCTTATTCAATTTTAAGACATCAAAATGCTTTATTCCCTGATCACTCTTCATATTCATCTGTAAGGATTATAATATCATTGAGTAAAATTAAAATATCATCATTTTCTTTTTAAATTTTACTTTGCAGATATAGAAAAAATATCTTTTAAATACTATGGTGTCATTCTAGACATTAAACCAAAATCAAAAGAACCTTTATAATAATCAAAAGATTATAGTAGATTATATAAAAATTATTAGGTTTAAAATCGTTTCAGAGGCACTAATTCAACATTATATTAGGATAGAGTACATTACCACATTTAATTAATAGTCAAATAGACTAGATCTTTATACAAAAACTTGAATTAGGAGAATTGCTACTATTAAATTTACAATGAAATTCTCAATTAAAAGCTGTGTGTGAAGTCAAATCATAATTAACTATAAATACTAAAGCACCATAATTTAAATTCCTAATTTAGTTACTTCATGACATATAGCAAAATGTAGCACTTGAAATAATTATTTATAAAATTAGTTGGAGATAATTATGAACCAAATAAGAGGAACTGTTTTCTAATTAAATTTAAATGAATTCCCTAAAGTTGTAGTCATTTTTTTCAGCGAGTCAACAGAAGGGACTTCTGTGAAAATATGAACTTGTAACTTCTTGCACTGGATCCTGTTTTTTGACACTTTGGCATTGTGTACAGTTCTGCAGTACACAATCTTAAATCCCTTTGCCCATTTTAAAAGAGAGGAGGCAAGATACTAGATTGTCTAATGTTTCAAAGCTCTGAATGCACATAAACTTTTTTCCTTTAAAAAATAACCTAGTAATATTCAATTTTGAAAATCAACTGGATCTTCAGTATATATTTTAAGTTTTGATGTCTTTAATTGTATTTGATGTGTTGAAGATACCTAGTAAATAATAAATTTTTTTTCTAGAACCAGGTATGTATGTAAAATTTCTATACAATCAATTAATTTTCTTTCTAGAAATGGGCAGTTCATTTGTTGAGTACAATTCATAGTTGTGAAAGTAAAAAGAGTATTCCTCTGCTCCATTAATCAAGTGATTTCAAAGAAAATAGCATTATCTACTAATCATATGGTAAAAACATTTTTCAGAAAGTATGTCTAAAAATAGTTTATTAAGTTTGATTTAGAAAATGTTAACTTTCACTTGGAATAGAAAATACTAAATAAAAAAATATAAACACACTTCCTCTTGTTAGTTAAAAAATGCTAAGGTTGTCTTTAATTTATACTTTTCCATTATTATTTTAAAATTAATTTAAAAATTCTTGATATTCTCCATATTCACATATGCACACTGCACTGAAGATGTTTTAAGATTAGATTAGGCAAATATTCATCTTTAGCCAGTAATGATAACATATTATAAAGGATTAGTCCATAGCAAAGTTGTCTTGGATACAGTAACATTTTAGCAAATGCCTACGGAAAACGCTACTGTGACTGAAACAGACTGAGGGTACAACAGGTGAGTAGATCAGACCAGCATCAGGAACCACAGCACACTACACCATGATGAAGACTTTAGTTCACAGTGAGATAGAAATTATTTAAGATAAAAATGTAATTATTAGTTAAACTGACACATTTCATCATTACAGTACCTCTACTAGGAACAACTCATCCATAAGCTTTCCTATCTGTTCTACCTCCTCATAACTCAGGAATCTGTGTTGTAAAGTTGCTGGTCCCCTTCTTCTGGTATTATCCTGAATTACTCTCCTATACAGATGATGTGTGCATGCTGGTGTCTACCTAGTACTGCTGCATGCCTGTAATACCCTCAGATAATAGCCCTTTATAGGTTATCCAGTGAAGAAATCATTCTAACGCATTTCTTTCCAAGACTGCTGGGTAGATTCAGTTTCTATGCTCCTATGTACAAGGCAGAGAAAGATATCTGACACTTCACTGTGACGACCGTAAGATATTAGCCTCCATATTAATGCTAAATCAATTTCTCTGAGGTAAAGAAGATCCATTCAACTTAATAATGTCCATGGACAATAATTTTAACAGCATTTACACTGGTCTTATCTTCCTCTTGGAAGATACCTCCCTCATTCTCAACCCCTTGTTAACTCTTGAAGCTATTACTCCACATAGAATTGAGTTTTGCTCATTACCTATTCTAGGTTTCTTGTTTCTTTCTACACTGATGCTTATTTTTGCTGCATTCTTTATATTCAGAAAAGATTACTGAATACAAAAATACATGGTTCAACTCTCTTTATAGATAAGAAAATTGCTCAAGGTCAAGCTGTTAGCTACTATTGGCTAACTCAGTAATCACAGGTGCTTTTAAACAAATAGAATTTAGATTCTAACACCATACAACATGGATTAATGGAGGGAAGTATCTGAAGTAATAAAAACATCACTGGTAATATAAACTTTTATCTCTTAAAATTGTTCAAGTGAATTCATTATATGTGTACAATTGAAAAGAGTTACTGGAGAAAATGTGACACAGCAATTATTAAGGCCAAAATATCCACTTTTTTTTCAAGTGATAAATTTTCACTCATTTTAACCTATTCAAATGTACATAATAAATAAAATTTAGAAAAGTATATAGGTAAAATAGTAAAAGAACTCTGAAATTTCCCTGCTGAAGGGAGGTAACTTACTTAAACTATTGATAGGGAATGAAAACCCTTAAAATTGATGTTCTTAGCTGAGAGTGGTGGCACATACATGAAGTCCCAGCAATGCAGGAAGCTGAGGAAGGAGGATCACCATGAGTTCAAGGTCATCCAGGATTACATAGTGAATCCAAGCCAGCCTGCACTACAAAGTGAGATCCTGTCTTAAAACAAATACAAAGTTTAATGTTAATAATGAATTTTTGCTTATTTTAAAATGTAATGTCACTCGTGCTTAATAGTGGTAAATAACCCTTCTTGATTAAGAAGAACTTGAGTACACACAGGCTGTTCAATTAATATAAACTAACTTGCTATATATTAAATTAGTATTTATTATAAACCTTCTTAATTTACACAACTGAGTTTGTATCCTTGGGGCTATAATTGTCTGGCACAAAAATTGAGGGAAAAATGTACTTGGTCTTATTTCTATTGTGGTCAATTTTACTATCATATGTGATATTTCATCTTACTCTCAAATTTAAAAGCATTAAAAGAGAAAGACAAAATAGTATTTTTTACTTTCCATTTAGAAAATACAGTTGCTTACCACGCCATTGTGAATTGCAATGCATTAGACATAAATCAGTGATAAACTACTTAAGTTTGCACCTTGTAATCAGAACTACATATTTTGGCAGCAAGCCACATAATTCAGTGCTAAATGTGCAGTGCTATTTTATTCCAGTAACACATTAACAAAATGTAAAACCATTTTGACTTGGTGGATGATCTAACAACATCCCAGCAAAAAGCCTTTGTCCATTTTTTACACAAATGTCTTTTCTTTAAGGATAAATGAATTCTGTAATTTTCATGATGAATCAATGAAAAAATCAACTATGCACTTCAAATGCTTTGGAAAATTTTATTTCACCACTTTGGACATTTAGGTTTCAATTCAACATGAACTCAAATCTTTATATATTTTTGTTCTGAATTATTTCATGTTTTTTGCTTGTAACATTGATCTTGGCCAATTTTAATTTCTAGAGCTCCCAGACTTGACAATACATGAATAAATGTCAAATTAAACAATTACCTAAGACATGGTTTATGACTTGCTCTCTTGATAACTCACTTATTACGTGTACTTTTTAATCTAGGTGCAGAGTACATACAAATAAAAAGTAAATTACCAAGTTAATAAATATTTCATCTAAAGTAAATAATACAGTTACACAGATTTTATGTTATATTACAGTAAGTTTGCTTTCAGGTAGATGCATTTTAACTGTATTCCTGTATTCTGTTTATATTTCTCATCTGACACTAATTATATATATATATATATATATATATATATATATATATATATATATATAATTTCTTGGCCCATTGGGTGGTATGCTGTACAAATTTACCTTTAATTGCTCATTATATGATTTTCAACACCACTCTTTCAATATTTTCTCCCATTACTGTCCCCTTTTGTTCAGTATCTAGTCAAATATCAACTATGTTAGTACCAAATTCAACATCTTTCCTCACTCATCTATATTTCTACCAATTTTAATATGCTTGGCACATTCTATCAAACAAATTAAATTCCTCATCCAACTAAGCATTTCGTTTTATACTGGGATATTTCACTATTTCATCAATGTTAATTTCATGAGAAAATGTGTTTAAGTGCTAAAGATCAGAATAACACATCTATACTTCAAACTGCCGAAGTAAAACTTGATTTCTTTAGATTGATTTTAAGCAAGATATAAGAAAATGCAAAACTCAAAATACCTTTAGTATGTTAGGATACTTGAATCTATTATTTTATTTCAAGGTGCACCAAGTAAAAGTGCAAATATGGCTATGTTGAGAAGAAAAAGCTCAGTAATGCACTGAATGGTGATGAAGGGCACCCATTTAATATTCTCTTATACATACCATTAAACTGTGCTTCTTCTGCTCTGCAAACACATCACAATTCCTAATTAAGGAAGTAATAATTTAAATGAGTAAAAGAAATAGATTCTAGAGACTTTCAGGTAAATAGCATAGGATTATTTATTCTGAAAAAAATCACTAACAAAAGTGATTTTGTCTATAAGTATGTCATATATTACAAGCTCAAAAAAATCTGCAAGTCAAATCTAACAATAACCCCATAAACACTATTCCTTCATTCTGTATTTACAGTGTTCCTCCCTTTCTTTTATCAACTGTAACATTTTACTAGGAATTTTTTAATGGCAGTATAATTCCTATCTCTAAAACAGGAAAAATAAATTTAAAACAGTGAAAGTGCCAGTAGATCAAACAGCAGCAGCTGCAAAAGACTGTTGATTGGCAGTGATGAAGTCTGTGCTTTTGAAGATCCAGGTTTGGCTATGGTTGATGTTGAAAGATGGTAAGGATAAGGAAGATCAATTTATATTGTTATTCATTCACATCCTAACTATTTTAGCTAATAAAAACTCATGCAATGACCTCACACTTATGTGAAATTTTTATAAAGTTGATCTTACAGAATTTGAGAATAAAATAGTAGTTCTCAGAGGTTAAGATGAATAGTGTGGAAGAGAAACACTGGGAAGATTTAAAATTACAGTCAAATGGGGAAAGAAATTCTGATGTATTACACAGTAGGCTGAAAATATATAATGAATAATACAAAAATATAAACTGTATATATAATAATAAAATATCCAGCACAACATATAATAGAATACATAACATATATTAAATATAATAACATATATTTTGGTACCTCAGTTCATGAGCTCAGTTCTCTTTATGATTCTGTTTACAAACCAAACTGGATGAAAATCAAATCAAATTCCACCATAAAGTCAACATTGAACTCAATCATCAAATGATTTGGTTCTCATTCACTAGGTTTGAGACCAGAATCCTGGAATGAATCAAGTTTGTGAATGGATGTACCACTACATTATTATTATTATTATTATTATTATTATTATTATTATTATTTTGTTGGCACTATGGATGAAGCTCAAGTCTTCTAGGGAGGTATATTGCTAGTTCATGATGGACTACATATTTTAAAAAGCTAGAAAATAAGGATTTTGAGTATTTTCCCAATGAAGAAAAGATGAATGTTTGAAAGAGGTTAATTTTTCCTGATTTGATATTATATAATACATGCATATCAAATCATTATATGATACACTGCATATATAATTTTTATTTATAAGTTAAAATAAAAATCAAAAATTATATGAGTAATACCTGTTCATGCTAGAACAAATACAAACAGAAAAAAAAACCTGATGCTTTGAGAAAATGTCAAAATTAGCGTTTATGCTAGTATTATAAACAGGAGAACCAGTTTCTGATAATTCAAAACCCCAAACAAAACAATCAAACAAACAAACCAAAAAAACCCTGCCTATTATTAAAAGATGAAGCAAAATTTTCGAAAAGAAAAATTCCTCTCTCTGTGGTCACTCATTGACTCGGAATTCAGTTCTGGGTATACAAAGCATCATGAATATCAAAGAAGAATGTCCTTATACAGCTAAAGAGAATTCAGAAACTCTAGTGGGAACAATCTGTTGAGCATGGAACTATAAATAAAACCAGGATCAAGGAAAATGTACATCTGTCCAACATATGAACATGTTGCAATGTTCCAAATATCAACTTTCTCTTACCAATATTTTACACATTTGAGAATTAGAAGGATATACTCACTGATTAGTTAAAATGAATAAAATAACCCTCAAAAAAGTATCCCTTTAAGGTTACACAGATGAAAAGGGTTTTTTTTCTCTTTGCTTTGTTTTATTTTGTTTTGTTTTTGTATTATTAAAGCTTTCTGTCTCCTCAGTAGAAGACACCTTGTCCTAGGGACATCCTTGTCATGATATACCCTTTGTTTTAGGCCATCTGCTCCTGGTTGGATTATAGCTTAGCTTGTTCAGTATCAGGGCTTTTCCTAATGTGTAGGTGACCTGCTTTTATTTAATTTTGAATTTTACTCTATTAATTTTATGATCACAGTCTATTTTGGTAATTACATACAGGAACCCAGAGGGACTTTTTCAATGGTAACATTAACAATTAATAAGTGAGTGAATGGGTACGATGATTTATATTGCAGAGAGTGTCCATGAGGCATCAGTAAAAGATTTTCCTAGTGCCTAGCATCAGGTTATCAGTAAAAATGGTACAATAATCTGCCATGGTTATATAAATCTTTACTGTTTTCCTACTTTTTCTCCTTTACTTTCTCTTTCTTCCAAAATTCTTCCCTACATTTGAGTATTACACCTTTGTTTTGAAATTTAAAATATCAGTGAAAAAGCCATTATTTAGTTGTAGAAATTATCCCTCTTCACTACTTTATGGCTAATCAATCACTAGTGCTATGCTCTAACCCTTTTCTCTCCTCATACTTCCCCATAATTGAGGCAGGTTGATTAAAGTGATAAAATTAAGCTAGTGACAATATTTGTCCTCATGTTTTAATGCATAAACTTAACTATTTGTTATGCACAGCCTGATATTTGCAATTATGTAAATGAAAACACGTCACTGAATATAAATCATTCTTTAGTGACTAAGGGTAACTTACTGTGGATACATGTGATGCTTACTCTGATCCCATCAAGACAGTTGTTTTGTTGAATTGAATTAAACTTTTCTTTTTAAAGGACTTTTGAAAGTATACAATATTCTATTTAGACTGAAGAAACAAATGTTCAACTTTGTATATGTACTTGTTATAGTATAATATGTATCATTCAATGAGCAACTCTTTTCAAATTAGTATTTTCAAAACCTGACTCTTTATATTTTGTATTTTTTCCTTTCTTAAGAAGTGTAAGACTTCTCACTGAATTTTTTTTAATATTTAAGAAGTGCACTTTAATTCTTTGTCAAAGTAGAAATTTCCAGGTGTTGTTTTCAAGTTCTGCATTCTCCAAGTTATGCTCAGATGACTAATTAAATCCACATGCAGGTATATGCAGGTGCAGGTATTTGGCTACAATTAATCACACCTGTGAAATAGCCTATGCCTGAAAAGCTGGGTTATGTAGATGTTGGTTTATCTTGAGCACCATATCTTGAAACAAAAATGTCTTTAGATCTACATGTTTTAAAAATATATTTTCCTCTTTAGTAATGTAATTAAATTTGTTTATCAAGGCAATATTTAGGTGACAATTTTAATATTTATGAATTTGTGATACATCATTATGCTTAAAACTGTTTCTCAAGTTATACTGTTTTAAAGTTAATATTTTGTATAGTATGCAGAGCTTTATCTATATATTTCATTGTCTTACAAATTGATGAAATAAACAAGTTCATTTCTAACTCTAATGAGTATTTGCACGTGAAAAGAACCATCACTAATAGGATATAGTATTATGCTTATTAAATATTTTTCTTTAAAATTCCTCCTGCAAGTGTTTAAATATAGTTTAGTAAATACATTAATTAAAATCAGCATCCTCACCAAATTAAAAATCTAAAGAAATGAATGCTTGTATACTTTATAATGATTTATAGTTAAGAGTGATAGGAAATTCGATGGCAATACTTTTGAGAATAATATTTAAGATTTGATTTTTGGGTATATATATTACATATAATATATATTATATATAGTGTGTGTATATGCATGTATAAAATAGATTAGATTAGAGGTTAAAGGAAAGTAGATTTTAGATACATTTCTTAAATTACATTTATTCCCATTTACCCTGTGGCTACAATAGTCCAAGTACTGTGACAGGAACTAAGAATACAAAAATGAGTAAGTCCTTAATGTTGCATTCCAGGAGTGCATATTCTAGCTTGATTTCATAATCAGAATTACAAGCTTGTTGAATATATATTATATAAACGTTTTGTTTAAGGAAAGTAGCATAAAATCTCAGATTTGGAAAAAAATGGTTTTATAAAGTTTTTAGATATTCTTGTATAGCTGTCAAATATTAAAGTATCACACAGTTATAGATAAGAACTGTAATATGTCATTCAATAATGCACTGGTGGTAACTGTGTGCTTAACTCCTCCCAATATCATAAGACTCAGACTGTTCTTTCAAGAATCCTATTTATATGTTGATATTTTTCTAGAAAAATTGAATGACTTTCTAAAAGCAAATGATTAAGAATAAAACATCTTCCCTTGTCATTCAAGCCTATCAAAAATGTCATCTAATTTGCTTTTCACCACCCTATAGAATTATAAAATAGGTCTTCATAGACAAATTTTTATTGAGAGACATGAGTTGATTATGCCCTGGTCACTCTATATGTAAGCCTACTCTATAAACACTCATCATATATTATTATTGTTTTATTTTATATTTATTTATTCATTTATTTTGGTACTGAGAATGGAACTCAAGACCTCGTGCCTGCCAGGCAGGTGCTTATGCCGCAGAGCTAAATTCCTGGCCCTCACTCCATATTATTGAGCAGAATCTCACCAGAACAAGTTCCTCACTCCTTTGTATTCAGGAACCATTTCCTGAAATTAGCAAGATCTGGCTGAGGAATTTTATACTCAGGACAGGTAGATGCTAAATTACTTTCTTGACTATGATTCCACTGATTCAGGGGACTCAAGGGAGATTTTCCCAGGTGAGGTCCCAAAGTTAAAGAATGCATGTAGTGTAAGACATCAGCAACAATAGGCAGCATGCAGCAGAACAGAGCGGAAGAGAGAGAGAGCCAGAACAATAGTAAAGAGCCGCCTGCATCTTCAGTGTACAATTCTTATACAGGTTGTTAGCTCACGTTTACATTCTCATATAGTGCTGTAACCAGTGCATGTGTGGCTGCATAACTGTATCCCACTAGACAAGTGAGGTCACATCCTCAGGTGTCCTTAGATGCCTCTGAGCTTTGAAACAGGCTGAGTGGTTTCCCACACACACTTTCTTAAACATTTGAGCCTCTGCTACTAGAATACCTAGAATCCCAACATTGGCTACAGTAGAAATGATAAAGGAGCAGAAGATACCAACTGTTCACCCTTTTCCTGCATTCTGTTATTCTCAAATAAGATGACATCACATATTAAGAAATTGGTTCATAAGGAGCTAAATAGCTGTGGGTAAATTAGAATATAGTATGCATAAGAGGCCTCCAAACATTCAAGTTTTGGGAAAGAACTCATCACTAACGTTTACTATTCTAATTGCCTTGAACCTTACTCAATATTAGGGATAGAGATGTAGCTCAATGTCAGAGCTCTTGCTTAGTATATAGAAAGGCCTGAAATTGAATCAGTACCTTTCTAAAAAAAAAATCTTACCATACCACCGAAGAGGAAGAAACTAGTCTGGAGCCAGAAAATGAATATCAGTAAATCATCAAAATAACATGTTAAAATATAAACACATTTTTAGAGAAAAATACATGAAGAATATCACTTTAAAATAAAGATGTTCTACTTGAAAATGTAGATTCTTGCATAATTTGGTGGTTTCATGAACAAATAAACCTGCACCGGTATCAATAATCCTGAAAGAAAATAAAAGTGAAATCTAGCCTGACAACTAGTGCTGCAATTTTCCAACCAATAAATTTGAAACGACAGACATTAAGCTCTGACTATTAATGATGGCATCTCTGCTGAGTGTCACTAGGCTGGAAATTTGATCTGTAAATAGATGCGAATCATGTGCTTTTTCAGTTTGCTCAGATTTTCCATTACCCCCTTTGTACCTACTGAGCACTGAATTTATCTTTCATATCTATCTTTAATGTTTTTCACTGGAGATACTCTGTTTTGTCGTATCTCTTTACAATGTGATATGTGCTAATGTATTGTGACGTCATATCATTCACACAAATCACACAGGTCCTACACTCTTCTATTTGTTAGAATTAAATTAGAGAAGTTTGCATATAACCAGTCATGTTTTATATTAGTTTGACTAATACAGGAACTGCAATATCTGGTACTGATCACTTGTTATAAAGTTTTGTTTGTTTATTTGTTTTTTACCGAAGTAACATTCTGTTCTAGTACTAACATCTAATAAATCTATACAATTTAATTTTATTAGTAAAGTAATACTAGTTTTTTTTTTTAAAAACGTATGTGTTTCATAGATTTTCCTTTGTACGTTAAATTTAGTTCAAACTTGTAAGGTTTGGCTACTTGTTAGTAATTAAGCACTAACCACTTTCCCCATGGAAAAAACAAAGGCATCATTACCTTTTAAACCCTGCAGCTGGTCACAGTTTTCAGAAGGCCCTAACCCAGACGAAACCACAGAAAAGACCATATAAAGGTATTGAAGGAGGAGAGACCATAGGATAGCATGCTCTAATTCTTTTTATTTCTTTCGCACTTTTCAGCGTCTTGGGGACACTGCAGCTGTAGTACATTAACACAGTTAGTTAACCTACTTTCCAAGTTGTGGAGTAGGTGGATGGTTTCCTGGTTGTGTTCGATGCCCCAGAGTGACCAGGCATTAGACCATGATGAGTCAGGACTACCCTAAGCAGGTTCAACAATGGAAAAAGTGAAGCCATATCTATTATACTTCTGACAGCATTAGACACTCTCTGAAGCATTTTGTGACTAAAATCTTAGTCCAGGGATTCATTCGTCAATGTTTTTGAAAGGAGTTTGTGTTCTTAGGATACAATATAGTCAGTATATTACATGTAAAAATCTCATCATTCTTTGTTATATATCTGCAGTGGGGTTTATTAGTGCTGAAATAATAACACATTAAAACTTCTTAGGAATATTAACATATATGGTGGTCTACAAAAGTTAAAATGTATTTTTAAAATTAATTTATTCCTATTTTGGCTGTAAAATACTCCATTAAGGTAGGAATAAAATATGACTATTCTTTTGTTTGAAATATGACTTGTTTTTCTTGTCAATAATTCTTGTTTGTCCTATGTCTCTTTTGGTTTTGATTCATGAAAAAGTCTAAACTATACATACATATTTTTGATTGTCAGTTTTACAACCTAAGACAACTTTTTGCAAATGCTATAAAATACTAAATTTATATAAGATGTTAGTTTGTTTAAAAATGTTTTATGTTTGTTTCAAAAGGATTCGGAGAATCATAAATAAATGTCCTTCTATTGCACTGTTTTTCAATTCCTCTTTTAGGATAGTGTACACTAATTCTATAAATACCCATTCATTTATTCTATATTCCATTCACAAACTTTTAAAAACCTAAGAATTCTACTAGACTACTTGATAAGTTACCTAAAAAAACTCTGTCCTCTAGTGTGCCTCACAGTCTTTTAAATCTGGTTTGGGAAATAAATATAAACTTGGCTGAACCAATGATTCTGTTCAATGCAAAGAGTGTATGGTGTGCATATGTTAGGTAGAAAATAGTGGTTGATAATTTATTATTCCACACTACTTCCTATATTCTGAATACAAGAATGTTCACAAATACAGACAGATACAGGGTATGGGTTCTGTATCTGTGACTACATTTGTGCCTGCAGACTACTGGCAGAACTGAGAACCATCTAGGTGGGACATGTTTGCAGAATATAATGCTGATACCTATTTACCATGGGCAAAATTTGTGAGAAAGAACAGAAAGAGAGATTCAAGGACCTGTGGGGAATAGTTAAAGGAAAAGAAAAAAGAAAAAATTTTATGACAACTGCTGTATTTAGAAGAGTAAACATGAGGTAAAGCAGAGACAAACACTTCAAAGAATACCTGCTATGTATTATGAATCAAATCTCCCTAGGATACTATGTTTTGAAAATGTTTTGAATGTGGGAATACAGTAATGCCTATGTTCATAATACTTCCGTTTGCAAACAATTCAGTTTGCAAACAAAGTTTTCAGTCCAATTGTGCTTTCTTACAGAAACTGCATCTGTGACAAACAGGACCAGGACCATCTTCCCCACAGAAAAACAAAAGCAGTCATCTTCCCTAAAATTTAAAATAAATTAAGTTTGTAACATGAAGTACCACTATATCTTGAATTATTTTAATATTATATGTTTGTGCAGAGCCACTTAAGTGACTTGGCTGTGTAAAGTAACACTTAGTTCCCAGAACATTATTCATTTCTTAATATAATTTATAAATAAGGAAATGTTAATTTTTCAATTCCCCAGAGAGGAATTAAATATATTTGAACATTTTAAATCATTTTTCTATCTTAATAAAACTACTCAATTTACTAGGATACTCATTTATGTCTCTTAGAGTCTTAACATGAACTTCTCATGTATGCAAATGCTATGTTTAAGTGACATTTTATAAACATTCTGATTATTTGGCTATTATGGATTTTTATAGAAATTAAAAACAGCGTGAAATCTCATTTTGGATTTAATGCTCTAATAAGTGTCAAATTATAATTCAAAGTTAATTATTCAGACAAAGAAAAAGAACAAGACATCACCAGATCATAGAATATTTTATGCCATGAGTTTTTCTTTTTCAACCTAAGTGCCAGCCTAGAGTACACACTTTCTATTCTCTCTGTGATTCTTGAAACACCAACCTAACATATTCCTTGTTTCTAATATTTTTATGGAAACATCAGCAATAAATTTAATAATATAAAAATTGTATGTGTACAATATACTTTCTCATTGTAATGTGACCAACATAATATATATTTTGACTAAAAAATATCTTTCAAAAAATTCTAAAATGACATGTTTTTACAAATTATGTTCTAGTGCATTATAATATTAACTTAGCACCACCCCAGATGATTCTTTTCAGTATTAATAAGAGAAAATTTCTCGACTGTAATATAGATAGTGCTTAAATGGACATCTCATTTCTTTCTAAAATTTTAATAATGGAAAACAAAAATTCTATGTTTAATTAAAGCATGTTTCCAATTACTAAAAATTTCAATGTGCTTTTAATCATCAATTTTGAGTAAAGTGTACGGGAATGTGGAATGAAACCCAAACAATTTGATAATTTAATTTGCTTTGAAATATTACTTTAGTGTAAAATTATCTATATGGTTTTTTTTTGAAAATACATATTTTTCTGAAGTTTCAAATAAGGAGTAATCAATAGTTTAACAGTGTGACATAAAAGTTAAATTATATAGTTTTCTCTCAGGTTCTACAGAGGTTGGCATATAAAACTCCTTAAAGATCCTAAAAAATGTAGATGTTCATGTCCTGCTTGTGAAATGGTACAGTATATACAAATAACCTATGCATAGCTTTCTGCATTCTCTAACTCATGTTTAGATTTCTTATAAAGCTAGTTAGCAATTGAATCTTACTGTTTGGGCAATAATGACAAGAAAAATGTTCATAATCAGAATACATGAAATTTCCCCTCATATTTTTGAGCCTGCATGATTGAATCAGTACATGTGGATCCAGTGCATAGGGAAGACTGAGTGTATTTTAAAAGTACGATTTTATTTGGGGTAAATCATTTTACAGTTAATATTTTAGACCTTACGTTGTCTTTTTTTAATGTGCTTTTACCAATAAAATTCTATTCAAGTATAAAAATTCAGAACAGATTACTCATAGTTGTCCTTGTAGCCTTTCTGAGCCAAATAGTGAAGGCAATTATTTAACATAATCTCAAAATTCCAGATCAGACTATTCAGAATATGTGAGTAAACTGACTATGAAATTATCTATAGCTAATCAAGTATTATAACCATTTCTCATTAAGTGTGGTTTATTTATTTTACATTTATAATGCTTTTTATTATTGTCCTATGGGGTATGTGGTGTGTAAATCCACGTACACTTCTGTATTTTTGTAGTTGTTTAATTTTCTATTCACACTGAAAGAAACTATATGAGAGAAGAAAATACAAGAAATAAAATGTTTTCCCTATTAAGTGAAAAAATGTCAATTTTATTTGAATGATGATTGAAACAGACCAATGAATTATAGTTCTAGAGATCTATAAAATGACAGTCAGAGGTCTAAGAGAGTCACCTGAGTCACAGTAAGTTGGGAACTAACAATTACTTCTAACAAGTAATTGTTCTTAAGTCTATACATCATGAAGTAATGAGAATAAAGAAGATTAGATATCAGTAATCAATTTACTTAGGTATCTTTTTAAGTCTTTTCCATTTTCAATCACCTCAGAATTAGTTGGAAGAAAGCAAAAAGATAACATATAACTTATATGAATCAACCATCTGCCCAGAAATCAATATTTCAAAAATTTCCCCATGGATGGGAATTTATTTTCTGCTTGAATAAAAGCAATGCAGCATGACACCATCAACCATTCCACACACATTAATTTAAATGAAAGCTATCTCAAAGTAATATCCACCCATTGGCCACATTTAATTGTTTTAAAATATATGGGCTACGTAGAAACATTTTCATAAAGATTCACATACAATGGTGAGAAGTCTATCACAACCTTCCCCAAATTTATGGCATCCTGGATAAGGAGCCCTGTTTCCTTCTCTTTCCATCTAGGTTCACATCCTTCCGCTTCCTGCTCAATTCTCTCCCAATCTTGCATTTTTCTTCTTAATTTTTCAA
>PVLA01002494.1:0-10500 GCA_004027455.1 Hydrochoerus hydrochaeris
TGATTTCCTGTTATCCTGTTTTGAAGTCCTGTACTACTTTCACTGCTTTGTTTTGATTGGCCTTATTCTGTTTTATTTCATTAGGTTTTATTCTCTTTAAAATAAAAAGGGGGAGGGAGACAATGCTCAGGGTAGAGCATCTGTTGCTTCTACCCCCAGAATAAAACATAAAAACACAAGTGCACTAACGAGGCCACCCATACACAGCCTCAGCAGGCGGCTTCTCAGCAGTGCTCCTTCCTGATGACTGTATTTAAACTGCAGAGCCCTCACCCGGGGAGAGAAAAACCCAGCTCTCCCCCTTAACCCCCTTCTCTGCTTCAGTTCACACAGACTGTGTCACCTTCTGCCATACTGTTTAATTTACTTACTGCGTGTATTTACTCTGAACTCCAAGCTCCTCCGACCTCCCTAGCACAGTGTTCCCACTGCCTGGAGAAAGAACCAGTGCCCTGAGGCATCCTCATGTCAGGTGGTCCGCGTGGCTGCTGACCTCAGGTGTGGACACTGCGGCAAGGAGAGTCGTGTGAGCAGCGGGGTTTACCAGGGGCGTGGGACCAAGGCTCCTCCCCATCAGGAGGAGCAGACCTGGAAAGAGAGAGAACACGGGTTCTTGGGCCCATGCAGAGGTGCAGAGACAAAAGAGAGATTCGAGCTCATTTCCCGGAGCCCGGAAATTGCCAGGCTTTCTATTCAGAAAAATAGAGCTCTCAGGAGGCTCAGGCAGAAAGACTACCACGGGTGCCAGGATTACAAAGTGAGCTCAAGATCAGCCTGAACCGCACAGTGAGATCTTGTCCTAAAAAGACAGACAGACAAAGAAAGAAAGAAAGAAAATTACAAATATTAACCAGGATCCTGACATTAGTCCTACAAGTTGCACATTTCTGTTTCCATTGTATGGGTGGGAAGACGGCAGCTTTGAGGGTTGAGGGTCTGTTTCTCCTCTTTCTGGATACCCAGAAAGCTCCCGGGCCCGCGGTGTGATAAACTGCGTTCCCTGCTGTCACTGTGAAACTGTGGAGGTGCACGGTGTGATGGAGCCAGCGTCTCTGCTGACACATAACCTCACTGGGCTTCCGTTTCGCCTCTTCCTGGAGCAGAGCCCACCTGTCCTGCTGATGCTCTCAGCAGGGCGCTGCAGCCACCACAAGGCGGGCCGGCCTCAGATCCCAGGCTGTGCTGGCCCAGTCCCGACTCCTTCGTCCCTGCTGCCCATCGATCGCGCAATGCACACCTGCCTGTCGGTGGCGGCGCGTGCACCCGTCACGCTCGGCTCCCGGGGGGCTTGCGGGGAGACCTTGTGGAGAGCAGACACGGGAGACGTGGCTCACTTTCATGTCAAGCAAGAGCTCTGACCTAAACAGCAGAGGGCAGAGAGCAGGGCGGGGTGGGGGAGGCAGCAGCTGGAGGAATTGGGGTGGGGGCGCCTCAGTCAGAGAAAGGAGGCAGTGAGGGCTCGTGGGGGAATTGCAATGACATCAGCCGAAACCCAGAGCAGGCAGTGGGTGCAGCATTTTGGGGGTCCTGAGGGGGCCAGCGTCAGAGAGAAGCTTTGGGGAAGGAGTCAGGGGAACCGGGGAGGACAGCAGAACAAACAGGGCCTGACAGCAGTGGGAATTTCCATGCTGGGACTTTATGATTTACCCAGTTTGAGGTGAGCAGCGGTTCAGATTTCAGGCAAGGACAGAAAGCGACTTTGTGAGCACAGTTAAGACCTAAGGCCCTCGGCCACATGGCTCTGCGCTCCGCTGACAGGGACCCCGCCACAGCCCTTGAATGTCACCAGCCTCGTGACCCGCTTTCAGGACAGAAAGCAGAGGAAGCGACGCAGGAGTCCTCTGAATCCAGGTCTCTGCTGTGGCGCTGGCTTTAGGCACGTGTCCTCCATGTCCTTGGCTGAGCAGCTGAGCAGTAAGTGAAATGTCAGAAAAACTAAGACGGTATTTACATCTCCCTGACTGCCCAGGAAAAGTCACCTGGCTGTCAAAGGAAACTATGGAGCTGAACGTGGAATAACTGCCCAAAAATCAGTGGCCTCCCTCCCTCCTTCCCTCCCTCTCCATGACCTGGTTATAAAAAGTCTCTGCGAATGGGGAAAACACAATCCCAGTGACCTTGTGATAAAAACAAGTTTGTGTTTGTTTGCAGCGCTGGGGGTGGAACCCAGAGGGTTGTGCATGCCAGGCAATGTGGTGCCACTGAGCTGCACCCTAGCCCGTAAAAATAATTTAATGGGGGAGATAAATTATCATTCATAAATGCCCTGGGACAGTGTACAACTATGCAGAAGGGTGTGTGAGGTCGCCATCAGTGACCCTAGACACACACAGGTCTGCTGCTGTGCTGGATTTGGGCTGCCCATGGAATAAAGGGCTTTGGGTGCTTATGGCGGTCATGGTAGTCATCAAGGTCGGCCCACGCCTTAGGCCCATCTGGGTTCTGGTTCTCCCCGTCTCACTATCTAGTACCATCTCTTATTGTGATCCCCTTCTTTTGGTTCACTTCACAATCCCAGAAGTTATATTTGTAACCCATGGCAACATTATTGGAATCCCAGTGAGTTAATTTTAATTTATCACTTCCAATGCAACCCACAGTGAGAATCAAGACAAGAAGACATATTCAAAGTTATGGGCAGCCAAAGGGTCCTAAGTCCGACCTAAGCCTTGATCTAAGGCCTCTCTCAGAATTTATTACCTCGTGAAGAAGGGAGTGGTTCAAGGACGAGTGACAGTGAGGGTGGCGGGAATTCTGTGAGCAAGGCGAGCTGAGCTAGCCTGGCAGAGGGCAAGCACCTCCGCAGTATGCAGGGAGAAAGATACACAGAAGGACCAGTCTGCACAACTCAACTGGGCTAGCGTATGAATGAATTTAGGAGGCTGTCGTTTTGGTTTCTGGTGTGTAAGCTTTTGCACCCTGGGAAACCACAGCCTCTTATTTTGAGGCTCATACCCAGCTGATACTCTTGGAGCTATCTGGCTCT
Organism: Hydrochoerus hydrochaeris; assembly: GCA_004027455.1. NCBI lineage: Eukaryota > Metazoa > Chordata > Mammalia > Rodentia > Hydrochaeridae > Hydrochoerus > Hydrochoerus hydrochaeris. The sequence continues at coordinate 2,987 of PVLA01002494.1, forward strand.
GCCATCCTGCAGTGTTTGACTGTTTTACAGGGAACACAATGCAAGGAAACGGGAAATTGTCGGTTGGCCTTGAGGATTACATATCAGTACCTCAGCTGGCCTTATTTGCTGCCCTTAGAGCCAACTGAGGGGAAAAGGAAATAGCACAGCCAGCTCTGCACGTAGCAGTACCTGAAGACAGGGCCCGGTTTAAATAATGCGGAGGTAATTGCTCTGCATTCAAGGAGAGCCATGCACCTGGTCTCCTACATGCTCTCCCCAAGTCAGGGAAGATATCGCATGTTAGAGGTCTCGCAGCAGACAGGACTCTATGGCTCTCAGACCATTTTTTTTTTTTTTGGAAGGACTGAGGATTGAACTCAGGCCTTTGCACTGAGCTCCATCCCAATATCCCCAGTCCTGTTTTGAGACAAGTTCACTAAGTTGCCCGGGCTGGGCTTGAACTTTGGACCTCCCCACCCCAACCTCAGCCTCCCGAAGTGCTAGAATACAGACATGTAGCATTGCACCAGGCCCCTAATTTCTGTCTCTGACGGCACTTTTGAAGGTTTAACAAGATTGCAGGGCAGTATTTAATCAGGTGATAAATGTGGTCTGCAGAACAACCTGGTTTGGAGCCACGCGGAGGAGTCTGGTGATCACGAGCACCCGTGGGTGGCTGGGCAGCAGCTTCTGCGTGACAAGGCTGGGGAGCGATGTCCTTAGCCTGGTTTCATGGATGTTACTGAATTTCTGCCTGCTGGACAGAGGAGGCGGCTGGGGCGCTGCCCGGGGCAGAGGGAATGAGAGCTCAGTGCGGACTATTGCTAAGCTCCGACGTCTTCGAATACCCGCTATCGTCGGTGCTGCCTGGGGGAGACCTGGAGCAAGGGCACTGCTGTCCCTCGGTCTCAAGGAGCAGCTCCAGGTGCTACATACTGCAGCGACCGAGGAAATGACTTCTCAGCGGAGCACGCTTCCCCCGTGGCTGTGTCACAGATGTCCCCGCGGTGGGACAAATCCCAGAAGGCGCTGTCAACTGTGAAGGTGCTGGCCAGGCCCAGGGCTCCTGGTAAGACAGTGCCAGTGCTACCAGGCATTGGCTGGACCAGGTTGTGGCGGAGGATGGCGACACCCACCTTTGAGTCGGGACTGCAGGCTGCAGAGACCACCACCCACCTGCTCACTGTGGCTCTGCAAGGCCAGAGTGAGACTTCTGCTGAGGAGTGGCCTGGATCACGTGCTCCTTGACAGGGTCTGTCTGATGCCTGGCACCCAGGTTGTGCCCTCAGACTGTCACAGTGGGGTCCCCGGGGCTGGCAGGGCTCAGCCTGGTGTTGCCTGTGCAGTCTTTCCCCCGTCTGTCACCTGCTTGGGGCTCCTGGGGACTCACTACAGTGCAGTATTCATCAGTGGGACACCCAGCCCCTGGGGACACCCCCCCCACTCCCCATGAGACCCCCTGTACCTCCTAACCAGGCTGAGGCCCGGCCACCCACACATTCTCAACGGCACCAGGGCCTGGGAATGTCTGAACCGTCTGCCAGCCCAGCTGGCTGGAGCTCACTCCCCTCCACCTGCCCCTGACATCTGCCTTCATTGCTGCTGAACAACCATAGGGACAAAGTGGCCCCTCCGCTGGCCCAAAATGACAGGTCGGGCCCACGGGAGCATGATGGCAAGAGGCCAGCCATCCCGGGGCCCACCTGCCTGTACCAAAGACAGACAAACCCAGAGAGAAGGTGCAGAAAGGCGCAGAGGCACACTCCAGCCAGCTGTCCCGAGGCCTGGTGTTCCTGAGAGGAAGCGAGGTGTCGCATGTCCCGTTAGCTTCTGTTTCACATATCGAAAGCCACGCCCAGGCAAGAAGACCAGAAGGAATTCCTCAGTGCGAGCCAGAACAGGAAAGGGCAGAGGTGGGAAAAGTGCAGTGAGCTCTCTCCCCTCGGCTGGGAAAGCTCAAGTCTCAAGGCCGTGCTGCACCTCTGCGTAATGCAGGGAAGCAGCAGCGCCCACTGTGCCCCCCTCAGTTCCTCCCGGCACCTCATTTCTGTCTTCTGCCCCTAAACGCCTTTCAGAGTACCAGAATCCCAAAGAAAGCAAGCAAGGCCCACAAAACCAGAGTTGCTAGCGTTTTATCTTCTCACAAGCCCCCCAAGCCTCAGGCCAGCTACCTGACGGTCTGGAAGAGAGCTCTGGGCTCAGGAAACTGAGTCAGTCCTCGGGGAAGCCTGCTGGGGAGTGGCGCCGGTCAGGCTGGGCAGGGTCAGTAGGGTTTGGTCAAGCCAGTGGCTGAGACAGAAGGGTCCCCACAGGTGGAATGAGTGGAAAACAATTCCTCAGTTTCCTGCCCCTGAGGACCCCAGAACCTGGTGGAGGCTGGAGGGTTTGGGGCCCAAAGACCCTCACACATTCCGTAGCCTAATGTCACACATGTACCTGTCAGCAGAGAAGCACCAGCCTATCAGATACAACACCAATCACCAATCAGATACAGCACCATCCGCCAACCTGCACCCAGTCATAGATGCGGACCCCCCTGGGTGGCACCCCACCACCCATGATCAGGAGCTCACAGGTGTGCACTTGGGACGGGAAGGGGCAGACAGCAGGATTCTCCTCCTGCAGGGGGCGGCCTGGGCGTGGAAGGGTACAGATATAGGGCAGAAGGTTCTAGTGTTTACCTTCCAGAGACGGAAGCCTGGAGGGACAGTGCTCGGGGAAAACGCCTGCCAGAACTGTTTACCAATGGAGTTAAATTTAGTGCACATGTTGCCAAGCAGGAAAGAGATGCTGCCACAGGAATGTCTGAGTGATTATAAAAATAGGCCGTGAACATTTGCAGAGCTGAGTGATAATGGGCGAGCCGCTCCTCCCCTGGGGCAGGCAGACGAACAGCACGGGGTTTAGCTCAACTCTACCAAGAGGACAGTGACGATTCCCAGAAGAGGGAAAGGAGTCGGGTGCAGGAAGAGGCAAAAGCACAGGTGGTACCGCAGACCCCAGAGGAAATGCATCCTGGATCTGAAAGCAAAGCACAGAACCGGTCACTTGAAAAGATCAACAGGGCAAGTGGAAGTCTGCAAGTAAGTCATGAGGAGAGAGAAACTGTAAATACATGCTGGGAATGAGAATCTAGGTGTGATCAGACTTAGGGACCTGACCAAGGAAGAGGCAGAAAACATGCACAAACTACCCCAGGGTAGAAGAGAAAAGTGGGAAAGGGTCCTCCCTTCCTCTTCTGAGTTACCTCATGCCCCTGCACCCCACAAGCATATGTCTGAACCCCAGCACCCAGGTAGACATGAGCATATTTGGAAACAGAACCAATACCCACACTCTCAGTTCCAATGAGGTCACCCTGGAGTCAAGCAAGTCCTGACCCAGCACTTCTTTGCAGAAAGAGGACGTGGAGAGAGAGGGCCACGTGAATGTGCGGGCAGAGACCTGGCAATGAGGGGCAGCAAGTCCAGCAGGCAGGCAGAGGGCCTGAGACTGTTTTTCCTCACAACCCAGGGAGGAGGTGGCCCTGCCTACACCTGGCTTTCCCACGGTGTCAGAACTGAGACACAAAAAGAGCCCATTGTTTAAGCCAAAAGGAAGAACAAGAGAAGACGGAAAATGCCTCTCCCCGTCCCTTGGCCAAGCCAAGGTTGCTCCGTGCGGTGATGCACGTTGGCATGCATACCCAAAACCATGGCAGTGAGGCTGCAGGGTACCCCTGGGCGGTGAGCAGGCTCCTGGCTGGCACAAGTTGGATAATCTGCAGCAGGCAGGTCTGACCGGGGTTGGAGGGAGAGGGGCCAGTGTCCTGCAGGTTCAGGTTCCCACCCCACGACTGGACAGGAGTGGGTGGGTCACAAATGCTCTCAGGAACCAGGCACAGTGGGCACAGCTGTACCCAGCACTCTGGGAGGTTGAGGCAGGAGGGTCACTCTGGGAGGTTGAGGCAGGAGGGTCACAAACTCGAGTCTGGCCGGGGCAGCACTGCAGTGACTGCGAGACCCTGTCTCAGATAGAAAGCTAAAAGGGCTGGGGATATGGCCCTGTGTGGAGGTCCTAGGCTTCATGCCCCAGCACCAAAATTATGTCAAGCCTGACCCAGAACGTGAGGCTGGTTCTCAGGAAGGTCTTTCCTAAGGTGATATGTAATCTGGGTAAAGCAAAAGTGAGAAGCCAATTGCAGCAAAGGCTTCGGATAGAATACAAATGTCCTCAATAAGAAACCAATCTCTTAGCAAACCAGAAAAACAGTGAGACTTGCTGAACATTACAGCATGTGTGGGAGAGACCAAGACCAGAGTCACTGTCACAGTCAGGATCGAACCCTAGAGACGGTCCTCCGAGGGTCCTGCACCCAGCCAGGGCCCCCAGTGTGGAAGCCAGGAAGGGGCCGGTCACTGCTGCCAATGACATGCTCAGCTAAGAAGTCTAGCGAATGAGTGCAATTGTCCCTCGTGTCCACGGTGGGTGGGCTCCGGGACCCCCTAGGATACCAAAATCCATCAAGTGCGGTTCCCCCATAGAAACCCTGCAGAGCTTGGAGGTAACTTGTACGCATTCTCCTGTAGGCCTGAAGTATCTCTGGATAAACTGTAATATCAGATATGATGTAAATGCTATGTAAACAATATTTTTAAAAATGTCTTTCCTCTGTGTTTGGATAGACCCAGGCCTGGGGAACCCAGGGAAGCAAGGCTGACTTCCTGGATCTGGAAGCTCCAGAGAGACGGAGGGTGGAGGGCAGTCCGGGCTCGGTCCTGCCGTCCACGCAGACAGTGAGGCAGTGATGCCGCAGGCTATGACAGCACCGTGCAGCCAGCGGTGCCCCGGGGCTCCTGGAGCTCAGAGGGAGGCGGGTGATGGGAGGGTTCCGTGTCACCACGTCCGGAGTTGGGAATGGCTCCCTTGGAAATGGAGGCAGGGGACAGGGATACGCTTTTCAGACACACAGGCATGTGGCCAAGGGGAAGGGGCAGGTGCTGGAGGTGGGGACAGGGAGAAACTGTCTCCACTATGGAGACCTGGGCTGGGCATGCACTTAGGTCCCAGGAACCACAGGGTCAGCTCTCGTTGCTGGCCATGTCCTCTGTGTCCCAAGGGCCTGGGCTCTGTCCTGTGGGAAATACACACACGAAGCCTCCAGAGACGCAGTATGAGCTGGCTTCTGCTCTGGGGGCTTTGCAGGAATCCCTTCTCTTCTCCTTTGCACCTCTCCTGGGGTTCTTTGCTCACACTCAGTCAATCTGTAAGCCATCACAGCCCATCACAAACCAAAAAGCCTGTCTGTTTTCAAGGTGGATGAACCTGGGAAATATTATGCCAAGTGAAATGAAGCAGACGCAGAAGACTGAATAGCGTATGATTCCATTTGTATGAGGTCCTCTGTTTGTTTGTTTGTCTGTTTGTCTGTGACAAGGTCTTTCTGTGTAGCCCATCAGTGCAAAGACCCCATGGGTGTCAGGTTCTCCATCCGTCCAATGAGCAGGGAGAACTGAGCTGTATTAAAAATATTTCTTCCAGGTCTAAAATTCTTTGGGTGTCGTACACATACATGAGGTTCCCCCAGCAAGTCTTGTAACACTGGAAGCATTCTCCTTGCCAGCCTGGTTTTCAACCCTCCCTCCCGGTCACCGTGGAGGAGAAGATGCCCCAGGCGACCTTCCCTGGCCCCAGCGTCCCTCTGTAAAATGGATTTAAACATCCACCGTTTGACTCTCATTTAATGAATTTTGGTTTTCACTTAGTCCTGGGGCAGGGGAGGCTCACGTCCCAGAGCTGGGGCCGGCTGAACCCTCAGAGCAGCCCGGGTGGGGAAGGTGCCAGGGACACACTGACACTGTTGGTTCTTTACCACGAGGAGGTCCCAGCCACTGGCCTGGTGCACGTGGGCCAGGAGTGTTCACAGGACGGGAACTGGCACCTGCTGGGCACCAGCAGCTCCCAGCGCTGTATGACTCCTGTGTCCCCCATGATGCATGGGACAAGGGTGATCGAGAGCCACACTGTGCACAGCAGCTGAACAGGACAGGATCTCACTGTCCCTCTCTCTATTGACCAGGTTTCTGGTCCTCTGCTGGTGCAGGGGGCCCTCCTTGTTCCCTCTGAAATCTGAGGTTCCCCGGGAACAAACCTGTGGGCAGCCTGCATCCAGCAAGGACAACGAAGGTCCACATCCATGCTCCGCTTTCCCACACACCGGCAGGCGGTCCTCACTCCCCAGAGAGCGCAGCCACCAAGCAGCTGTGTGGCATGAGTGGGAAGTGTCTTAAGTGTCCCTTTCTCTGGCAGGAATGCAGATGTGGTGGCCAGAGCCAGAGCAGCTGAGGAGGGTGGAGGCCGAGGGCGGAAGCTTCGTGCCTATTGGGAACCTCCCAGCCCGGGCTCCTGAGTGTGTGACAGACAGGTCCACAGCACCGAGTCGCTTAGCTACTCACAACCTACATACTTACCCTCACCCCAAACCGGCTGGAACTAAAGGAACTTTTGTCCTAAAGCCACTTGGATCTGCAGAGCTCGTGAGCTGTCATTCCGGAAGGTTTCTGTGTTGGCAGCTTTCCAGCCCCGTGATAAACACCTAAGAGGAACCATTTAAAGGAGGAGAGGTTGGCCAGCCATGGTGGTGCACCCTGGGGAACCCAGCACTTGCAGAGGCTGAGGCAGGAGGGTCATGAGGTCCATCCAGCCCAGCCTGGACAACTTAGTGACTTTGCGAGACCCTGTCTCCAAATAAATAAATAAATAAATAGGCCTGGGGTTCAATAAAATAAAAAGGGTTCAATCTCCCAGGGGTAGTGGGGGAAAAAATAGGACAGGTTTCTTTCCCGAGTTGCAGAAATCATAGGCCAAGTTGGCCCAGCTGCTTGGGGTCCATGGAGAGGCGGACCGGCTGCAGCAAAGCCTCCCCATGCCCACTCACTCATGACCCCTCGATGATCAATCCCCCCACGAGATGAAAACCCTCGTCATCCGGTCACCTCCTGAAGGCCTGAGCTCAGAGCATGGCTTTGCTGGGGACCAGCCCTTTGCCACATGAGACCTAGGGGCCAGTTCAGGTCCAAACCGTAAGTTCCAAGAAGGGAACCACAGTCCTTCATTGTGGCTCCCTTAAGTCTTAGCACAGACAATACTGGTCCTTGTTCTGGTCCTCCGGCCCACTGAGCAGCTTTATCCTTCTCAGGACCGACCCTGCCAAAAGAACTTCTCACTCCATCACTTCACGATAGGGTCTCGATACACAGTTCCGTCTGGCCTTCAACTTACTATACAGCCTCAGCTGGTCTCAAACTCACATCAATCCTCCTGCCTCAGCCTCCTGAGTGCCAGGATGATAGCCATGCACCACCACACCCAGCTCCACGGCCTAAGTTTTAAATCCAAATTCTACCCTGAAGAGGAGGTGGACATGGGCAAAAGAGCTGGAAACTCGAAGAATCAAAGACTCTCAAGTTTCTCTCACTTATGATCTGCAGGTAGATCCCCGCCGTGCCCTGAGAGGGATGAATGCTGGGAGCCGAGCCACTGAAGCCAAAGAC
>PVLA01002494.1:10600-125568 GCA_004027455.1 Hydrochoerus hydrochaeris
GAAACAGTTGCTGGGCAGTGGAACTGAAATTGATGCTTTTCTGAGGAGGGTATAAATACAGGTGCTGCAGTGGCTGAGCAGTTCCTTTCCTCCCATCAGGAGAGTAAGGGCTCCGCCTGACCCCAGCTTGGTCTTTTCTTTGTTTTTCTCATCCTCTCACTGGTCCTTAACCCCAAGAACCTCAGGAGCCGCATTTGGGTCGTGGCGGATGAGGAGGAGGAGAATGGCCACCCTCCTCCTCCACGGCAGCAGGAGCCCCACGCAGGAATGGCCCTTCCGGTGCGACCTGGAGGCCACACGTGTGATGTGACACCCAGATTAGGACAATGGGAAGGAGAGAGGGGCTCTCCCGGGAACTACACTGGGGTGCGGAGCACAGGGGAGCTTGTTCTGGAGACCTGGGGCCTCAGGCCGAGCTGACTGAAGGAGCCGACTACCCGGAGTCTGAGATTTTCAAAGATGGCTTCTCGGACGGAAGTGAGGCTATTTCCTGATCCAGTCTCAAAGGACACAGGACATGGAGATGCAGAAAACAAAGACCTGGGGATCACAGAGGACCCTCAGCCAGGGAAGGGGGAAGGGTTATGCTTCTGAAGTCAGACATTCAAATGAGGGCTCGGAGGGAGGGATTCAGAGGACAAAGTCTCAGACCATGGAGATAAACTTGGCCTGAATACGGCTTAGAGGTGGAGGGGATGATACACTAACGTCCCTCCTGCAAAGCTACAGTGAGCACGCAGATCTATCTGAGTGATAGCAGTCAGCAAACACCCATGTTTCCTCCAAAATAAGCCCTAACCAGAAATCAAACAGCCTTGAAAACTAGACATCAAACATGGGAGCCCCAGGACCTTGCCTTAGCTGCCATTATGGAGAAGCCACTGAGCCAGAGGACAGTGAGGAAACTGTAACCTTCTGCAAGCCTCTGGCCATCTCTGTGGTAATGACAAGTGCTGATTTTCTGATTAGGTCTTATTTTTGGGAAAACACAGCAGCTAACAAATTTATAGGTACATCTGAAGTTTCAGAGGAAAATCGTTAAGTCTGAGTTAGAATCCTCCTAAGAAGCCGAAATGACCTGAGAACTGCTGATTGCATTTTGCCTCCTGCTGGGGCACATATTAGGGTACAGTCACGTGCCTAGGGTGGCAGAGCAGCTGGAACACACACCGGCAGCCTCCTGGCTACAGAGATGTACCCCTTTTATTCCTCCTGCACTCTTCAAACCAGATGACATATTTCTGATTTGATCTCCAAGAAATCTTTGCTTACACCAAAGCTCATGGAGATATTCTTCTAGGCTTCATTTTAGAAACTTTGTAGTTTTAGGTTTGGGGTTAAATTTATGCATCTCAAGGTAATGTCTGTGTATGTAACCAGGCAGGACTGGAGATTCCTGTGGCTCTAGTTCCCCACCCAGCTGTCCCTGCAACTAGCTGCCGAGAAGGCTCAGCTGCCCGGGCTTAAAGTGCCTGGAAGATGTTATTAAGCGGTAACTGACCTTATATTTATAGTAACTGTTTTAAAGTCCTTACTGCTAATTTCAACACTCAGTTATCTTGGAGCCTGTTTTTATTTGCTTTTTTCCTTGATTAGGCGTGGCATTGTCCTGTTTCTGTGTGTGTCCTGTTAGTTTCTGGTATATGCTAGAAAGTGGGGGTGAACACGGCAGACAGTCTGGATTCAGCTGTCTTCCTTTAAAGAGTGTTGAAGTCTGTTCTGGCTGATGGTTACCTTACTGGCAGCCCCATTCCATCTCACCAAGTTTCCTTGGGTCTTCTTGCAGCGAAGTCTATGTTGGTCTTGGCCATAGTTCAAGGGCACAGCTGTCCTGAGGCCAGACCCTCTGGGGCCACACCTGAGTGGTCTCTCCTCTAGAGCTGGGCTGAGACAAAAACAGCCACCTCCCCCCCGGGGAACACCTTTGGCTCCCAGTCTTCCTGGAGCCTGGCCTGTACCCGGAGTGAGTGTCCTTACTAACTTCTACATTATTCTCTCTGGAGCCCTGATTGAGAATTTTAGTCAATTTACTAACCCAGAACTGACCTTCCTAGCTCAGCCCAGTGAGAACTCTTCCCTGCTTGGGCTTCGCCTTCCAAAGCTGTGGAAACAAAATGTGCCTCCCATGTCCAAAATAGTCCAGCAGCTTCAGCTCAGGTGTTTCCTGCTCTCAAAACCCTCAGGCCTCTGCTGTCTGTGGTCTTCAGCCTGAAGCTATTTGCCTCTCCTCTTTGTCCATTTGTTTCCCAGCAGAAGCTTAGGCTGGGGATAGTTATTCTCTTGCAGCTGGAAGCACAAGTCCTTAAGCTCTTACACGGCTTTAGGCATGAGTTTCCTGGGAGCAGGGCTGGCTTAGCGCAAGGTGTGGGCTGCAGGCCGAGCACCTACACAGCCTCCCTTGGATGGCAGTAACGTCACGGCTCCCTGCTCAGCCCAGCCTCCTGCACTGGGCACACTCAGGCAAGGCAGGACCAGCAGAGACGATGTCCCTGGTGCATGCAGGCTTCATCTGCACAAATGATTCTTAAAAAACTATCTTCTCAATTTAAAAAAAAAAAGAAAAAAATTGGGCTAGGGATTTAGCTCAGCGGCATAAGCGCCTGCCTTGCAAGCACGCAGTCATGAGTTCAATCCCTGGTACCATAAAAAATTAAAAAAGAAAAAAAAAAACTACCTCCTTTCCATCCTAACAAGAGAGGTTCACAGATGACTCAGGCCATTTTCTTTATGCAGATTTCAGGACTCTAATTTCATGGATAATTATATTTGCACAATAGGCTCTCATGTGAAATGACCACAGTGGTTGGTTGTTGGAGTCATTTAAGCTGAATACACATGCAGGGCCCAGGCATGATTGAACTGAGAATGAGGAAACACCTCAGAGGGCAAGATAAGCCACAGCTGAGGCCACCTGGGGACTTTCTGGATGGTTTTCCTTAATTAGCATCCTCTGTTGCTCTGAGGGGTCCTTGAACCCCTCCCAAGATCCTGCTCAGACTTCCTCCATTGTCCACTCAGCTCCTTGCTTGTTCTGGTTAAATACTGAGTGCCTAGCATCAGTAGGCTGGCCAGCTACAGAGCTGTGAGCTCTGCTGAGGATCACACTCCTCCTGCAGCCCTAAAGACCATGCTGCATGTCTCATTCCTTTGAGCCTTCGCTGTGCACCCGTTTGGGGAACTGGTGGGGGGGTCTAGACACAGACCCCAACAGTTGATTTCAAAACAAAATTATCCCTCGTTCCTCCCCGAGGATGCTTCTTCATTCAAGCTTGGCTCGCACTGTCGGCCGGCCGGCGGACGGGCAGGGTGCCTTAGCATGTGCACTGTGCGGGCAGGGCAATGTGTAGCAGCCTCCTCCCCGTGAGCCTGAACCAATCTCTGGGCATCCAGAATTTATTCAGTACGTGGTTCCAGCTAAGGAGCCAAGAGCAAGACCCTGAAATGGGAACTGTGTACAGCCAAGGTGCTTCTCTGCATCAGAGAAACAGGGACATCGACAGGGCCAAGGACGGTCTCGGGGAGCTGGAGGGGTCCCGCATTCTTTATCCGTCTTGTCTCTTTCTTCCTAGCACCTATGTCCATACCTAGAGATCAGATTTATCGAAGGGAATTTGCACCTGGACATGTCTTGGTTCTTCTTTCCCATTCTCCTCCCTCCCCTCAGCTCTTCTTTGCCTCCGCATTTACACAACCTCCGTTTCCATTTTTCCTTCCGAGCTGTTTTGTTAAGATTCCCTTCCCTGCCCCACCCCCGTTCCCCTTCCCGTCTGAACACGTTCTTCCCACCTCCCAAGAGCTGTTCTGTCTTCCTCCTTGCTTACCCTGAGCTTCTCACACAAGAGAAGCTGTTCATATTGAACCTTGTGTGTCTGATTGATTTCACTTAACCTGGTGGCTCCAAGGTACACTCATTTTTGTGTTGTTGGCTTTCAATGTTCAGAAGTTTCCTTGTGTCTAAGAGTCTGTATTGCACTTCTTTCTCCTCTGTTTTTGTTTGCTTTGTTTGGTCTTTTTGAGACAGGGTTGTGCTGTGCGCTTCAGGCTGGCCTTGAGCTCACTTTGTAGCCCACATTGGCCTTGAACTTGCACCGATCCTCCTGCCTCAGCCTCCCAAGTGCTTGGATTACAGGCGTGAGCCACCATGCCTGGCTTTCTTTCTCTTCTATGAGAAACCCAAAATTAAATAAAGATTAAAACACAAAATAAAATTAAGTTTAAAAATAAAACAGATGGCAGGGACAGGGAAGGGAGTGGAAAAAAGAGGGGAGAGGGGAGAGGGGCGGGTCAAGATGATTGAGGTGTGATGCCTATGTGTACCCAACTCAGTCAGATGATCATAATTATCATGCATCACAAACATACCCTGCTAATCATAGCTCTGCTGAATTATCAAGAGAAGGGTCCTGTATCAGGCCGTCTTTTAAATACCAGCAGAAGCTGCTCTTCTTCCCGCATGTGTCAGCATCAGTCCATTCCTTCCAATAGACCCCTTTACCAGCAGGTGCAGTGGTCCCAGCTCCCACTCAGAGCCCACTTTCCAACACAATCCATGCAGGAAGACACACGACCACGTCACCTTTCCCACACGCACACTGTGGCGAGATTCCCTATTTTCCAGGCCCCCGGGGCTTGCGTGACGAGCCTTACAACCTGAAAGCCCTTCCCTAGGCATCTGCCTGCTGTCCAGCAGCTGATTACAGGGACGTACTGATAACTGAAAGTTGTATGCAAAATGCTGCATGCACACTGCTGTGAGCTCTGCAGAGGGCCACAGGGGCAGGAGGTGCTCCCGTGGCCCCGCCGTGCCAGTCCCAGCCAGGGAGCACTCTGCAAGTTGCATGCCGGGGTCCGGCGCGTCAGTGTACACATCACAGCATCTCTGTGTTGTTAGAGGCTCCAGGGACTCAGTGTCGGTTCTGTATATTCTGGGCAGGCCTGGACAGTGGCAGAAATCTCAGCCAGTTCACCAAAGCTGGCTTCTCCAAGGCTGGGTCCCTTCCTGGGCAAGGACACAGTCACATTTGCTGGCATTGCCACCCCAGTGCCTCCCTGGCACACTCTGACAGAGTCCTACTGTCTCTGCCACCCACTCACACCCAGCGACCCCGAGGTGACATGAATTACCGCGGGGAGGTAGTATTTGGGAACGTCAGTGACAAGAGACAGCCCTGCTCCAGCAGAGCCAGTGCTGAGGAGCTCACTCTGCAAGTCCAGTCCTTGCAGGATGAGTTCCCGGAGCAGCAGGGCCTTTCCCCCGTGAGGTGGGTGCTGCCCTTTCTATGCGCCTAGTGGAAGCTGGGACACTTGTCATGTTAACAGTTAGAGGGGAAAGTGACAACAGGTTAACACTGGGGATTCTGGGTAATAGGAATATTTGGGGTTATTCTTCTTGTCCTCTTATATTCTTAAAATTCCAAATAATAAATATGATGAGGTAGGCAGGAAAGTTCCCTGGCCTCATGCATCCTAATCCCTGGAGCTAGTAACTGTGTCCCATCTCGAAGTCAGAGAGAATTACAGGTGCAGCCAGGATGAGGGCCGACCTGGGGTGGTTTGGGTTTGTGTTCCCCTAGGCTTGGTGTCCAGCCCGCGGTGTCAGTGGAAGGTGGTGGGACCTTTTAGAGGTGGAGCCAAGTGTAAGGGAGTTAGTTCCGGAAGGGCCTTTCCTCTGTTTCCTTCCCACTGCTCTGAGGAGAGCAGCCTCTTCCAACCACAGGCTCCCGCCACCATGCCCCACCTCACCCTAAGATGCAAAACAACGGAGCCAACCAACCATGGACTGAGACCTCTGGAATCATAAGCCAAAATAACCCTGGCCTCTTTATAAACTGTTTCTCTCTGGTATTTTGTCACAGTGACAGAACAAGACCTAACACAGCCACTCACCTGACCTCAAAATTTATAGGGAGAGAAAAATTATAGAGAGGTTACCAGGTTAATGCAGCCTAGCAAGATGGTAAAGGTCCTTGTGCATAGAAGACCAGGACTGGGACAGAGACGAAGTCAGAGAGACGCCTGAAGATCTGCCAGTGCTACAGGGTCGGAAGATGCAGAGCTGGAGAAGCCATGAGCCAAGAGCACAGCCAGTGAGACCTTGAGGACCATGAGAAATTTACTCTGTGGCTTTTAAACCACGGAGTTTGAAGTAATTTGTGGCAGCAGCCACAGGAAACTGATAAAAAGGGAGGGAAACAGAGCTGTGGTTCGGCTGCTCATAGGCATTCTTCATCCTGGGGTTGCATCTGGACTCAGCCGTGGAACACAAATGAAGGGAGGTCATTAGCTGCTGTTGCTCAGAAAACGTAAGGAGGATGATTACATAACATGCAGCACCAAAATCCACATGTCGGCCTTACCTGTTCCCGGTTTGGGGTCTGTTCCCTGGGAAGAGAGCTTTAAACACGGGCTGAGCTTTGCTAAGGAATTCTGGGATGTGGTTAAGCACTCCCTGCTTGTGTTTCAGCCCAGGGTCAAGGCAATGAAAAGTCTCCTAATGCCCCAGGTGACGCCCTGAGTTCTGGTTTGAAGAGCTACCTGGCCTCTGAGTGCCTGTGTGTTTCAGGGTGATGACTCCTCAGGCTTTGTGGAGACCCTGTAGGGGCTGAGTGGCTGCTGGTCTGTCCTCACCTTAAGGCAGGCAGGAGGGCCTGTGTTAGAGTGGTGCCCAGCACGCAGTGGGGGCTCAGACTCCATCCTCTTCCTGCTGGGTCTGGCACAGTAGAGCTGACACACAGAAGCCCGAGGATGTGGAACAGGTGACATTCAAAGTTTAGAAGCATGGAGGAGGTGGTGTTATAGTTTGCATCTGGGTGGCCCCCAAGCCTCATGCAGTCATGGAGGCTGCTGAATCTGGCCCTTGTGATTGGTTCCTTGTCCAGCACTAGGATTGCCTGTGTGAGTGTTGCACTGGCCCAGGGCTGGGTAACCAGAATACAATATAGGGGACGGAAAGAGATGTGCATGTCCCTTCTCTTTTGCCCTTGTTTTTGTCACTTGTGGCTTCCATGAATGGCTGCCCCTCAGCCACCCCATCCTGTCTTGGAGCAGGACTGAGTATGGAATGAAATCTCCAAAAACTGTAAGCTAAATAAACCTATCCTTCCCTGTTGTAGTCAGAGTTGTGCAGAGAACAATTAGAATTAGGACATGGAGTTTATAATATTTTTATGATGGTCACCCATAGTTAATATAAGAAAAATGCAGAAAATCTGTCCACAACACTATAGTATTTATATAACCAAGGGCCTGAATCCCACAGCAATGTCCCACATGAAACCAGACGAAGACCCAGAGCCCATGACAATGCCTCCCATGAGTCCAACTGGAGGTCTAGAGCCCACAAGAATGACTCACGGCAGTCTATTTTACAGATCCGTGCTGGGAAGGCCCAAAGGTCAGTGGTGGAAGCTGGGAAGTCTCTGCCAGGGTGAAAGAGCTGTACTGATAGGTTGAGGGTTCTATGCTGGAGCCAAGAAGTCACACTCACAACAAACACTAGGGCTGTCCTGAAAAGCACCACAACCATCCTCAGCGACATGGAGGCCCTGATCTCCTCCAACGACAAGCACAGTCGAGTACATGCCAGGAAGCCAGCGTGATGAGTTCATCCTGGAGACCAAGCAGCACACGTCTTCCCCTCCGGAGCCAGGAAGCAATGCTCGATGTGAGGACCAGAGTTTCTCCAGGAGAACCAACGGCTCAAACAGCAACTTGTATGAGAACCCAAAACACCTCAGCGCACTAATGCACCAACAAGAACAGCTTCTCCTTCTCCACGTCTCTATTTATGCTGGCAACTTTCCTCAGGTGGAACATCTACGCTCAGTGCCCTGCTGAATGTAATCCAGCTGGCATTAAGTTGACCACCAGTTTTCAATCCATTACACTTCCTTAATTTTGGGCATCAGGTATTTTGTCTCAACAGTGAGAAAAAACTAACCAAGAGGAGCTGGGCGTGGCAGCTCATGCCTATAATCTCAGCACATGGGAGGCTGAGGCAGGAGGATTGTTGCAAGTTCGAGACCAGCCTGGGCTACAAAGAGAGGTCAAGGCCAGCCTGAACTGCATAGCGAGACCTTGTCTCAAACAGACAAAAAAAAAAAAAAAAAAAGGGACCAACACAGGGGTTTAGTGTCCTTGCAGAGTTAACAGTTGGGCTCCACCTGAGTGCACAGAATCGCATGAGTGGCTGTCAAGGTCACCCGGGCACTCTGAGGAGGTGAGGAAAGCGGGGAGGGAGGGATCTGGCATCTCCACACAGTTACTGAGACTCATGTCAGCGACCCCTCCTCTAGGACCCTCCCCGGGGTCTCTGTCAGCTGGCCTGACTTGGGCAGGGTCCCTCTGTGGGGTTCCATGGGGTATGAGAGCACGGCCCCCCTCTCTCTGGAGGACGGGGCCTGGCACACGGCAGAACCATGTTGGTGGCCATCAGAGGCAGTGCCTGGAGCACCAGGCGTTGCCACTAAACAAGAAGACCCTTGAGCTGGGGCCCTCTGCTCCCCATCTCAGGCCATCAGAGGCGAGGCCCCAAGAGACTGGAACCCCAGCGGCTACTGGGACGACAGGCCCTACAGAGCGCCCGGAAGGTCAGCCTTTGGCCTGGCCCCGGGCAGGGGCAGCTGTGTGGAGGCCAGGTCTCTGGGATCACCAAGCCCTGGACCCTTCAGTTCTCCACTTGCACCACCGGCCTGAGACAAAAGGGGACTGAAGGTTATGGGGGGACGGGGCAGGGAGGAAGTTGTCATCGGGGCCGAGGGGAGAAGAAGGAAGTGGTCGTCAGAAAGATGAGCTTCTCTTTAAAATAAAAAATTGAAAAAAAGGAAAAAGAAAGCTAAGCTGTTACTCTTTGTCTTAGCCTTTGACCCTATCAGACTTCCATCATAAAGCAGTAACTCACGCACTCGGCAGAAAGCTTCCGGAGACCAGGTGGCCCGAGGCACTGGGATGGGCCAGGAAAGAGTGGGCCCAAGGCATGAATGAACACCCATTTCCCCGAGGTGCGCCCTGCCCAGGACCATGCAGGTTGGGAAATGCCACATCCCTGAAGCACGCAGGAGTGGGAGTGGCTGAGCCACGCGTCCCGAGGCTGTTGGAGGAACACCTGTGTCCGTCCAGCAGGAAGCTGGCTTCGGAGTCATCTGGGAACACTGCAGATTCACTCACAGAATAAAGAAAATCTGTCTGCCCACAAGGCCCTGTGTGAGCCGTGGGAAGCTACCCCGGGTACCCAGATGCAGAGGCCGGGACAGCAGGGCCAGGAGCGGCAGAGCCTGGGAGCCCTGCTGTAGGGATTCATCACCAGGCAGGTCACAGCGGCTTCAGGACCGGGCAGTGCTCTACGGGCCTGGATTAAAGGGATGAGTGCACAGCGGATAATGGCCAGGAAGACACTTTGTGCTTTGGCGTCAGACTTGGGTGTGTATCTGCCCTACAGACCTAGAGCCCCACACTGGCACCAACCCCTTCCTGTCTCAGCTTCCTGGGGACGACCAGCTGCATCTCATGGGGATAGTGAGGGGGTTAAGGGTGAGAAAATGAAGGAAAAGACGCTGGGACGCAGAACTCGGTGAGTTGTAGCTGTGTCTCGCTTTAGCTCAGAAAGAAGGGAGGATGCTCAGCCTAGGACTCACAGGCTGCCTGCTGGCAGGACACTGCTCATGGCAGTGAGGAAGGGCCCGGTCACTGACATGACTCACTCCGTCTCGCATCTACGTCATTCTCTCCTGCAGTCACACTGGCTTCCAGGAGCCAGAGATGGCTTGGATCAACGGATATTTTGTGACGAGTCCCCCTCCTCGCCCTGCCCATCCTGCCAGGCAGTGCCACTTCCTACCCTCCACAAAGCTCCCAGGCCCAGCCTGAGATGAGGAGCAGATGGACCTCAGCTGGCCAAGACATTCCACTCTGGCCGGCCCACCCTTTGCCTCTGGTCCTCCCCTGAATGACCCGACCGAGTCCATACCGAGTTCCTTTACTACTTTACCACCACCTTTTCCTTTTGGTCTTTTGGGGTGAATGCTGTTCTGGTCTGTTAGTGACACAGCCATGACAGAGACACTACCATAAAGACATGGGAGAAACCGCTGGGCCTTTACCCTGTTGCTCACTGAGGAAGGATTAGTTTTATTCTGAGGGAGCCAAGGACTTATAAGTGATTTTTGCTAAAAGCTGTGATTCTTCGCTTGGACCCAAGGGTAGATTACAACAGTGACCACCATCTTGTACACTTTATTACCTCGAAGCGCTGGGTGTAAGTAGGGAAAGCCTACTTTATCCCCTTGCAGGACTGAGCACCCCCAAGGAAGAGTAGCTGGTTGCGCTCGGGTTTCAGGGCCCCCCCAAAGCCTCACACGCACAGGGGCAGCCGGGGCAGGATGTGGCTGAGCTCCAGGGGTCAGGCCCGCTCCTGCTTTCACTCTGCATCCCGGCCGTCTCGATGTGAGCCACTGTTCCTCCACCGTGCCGCTCTCTGCCTCGGAACCCGGCAGCCACGGATGGCAACCGAGAGCCAAAATAAAACCTCTCCTCCGCTAAGTTGTGGGTGTCAGATGTTTTGTCCCAGCCTCGAGGACAGTGACTACGGTAAGCCAATCTGGCCGCCAGATTTACCACCCCCAGCTCCAGAGCTCCTCCCTGGAGTCAGCCTGTGTCTCCAGCCGCTGTCTGAAACCAGCGACAGTGAACCCAAAGAGACAGAGGGTCAAATGGCAACCAGAGCTACAGCACTGCGATGGAACCTGCGTGCTGAGGTTTTAGCTTATAAGAAACTCATGCATTAACATCTTTTGTCTTAAAAGAAAACAACAGGCCTGCCATAGGTCTGCCACCACTGGCCTAAACCTGGTCAGCTGGGTCCCAGGAAAAGCAGAGCCTCCCACAAATGAGACTGCCCCAAGCAGCGAGTCATTTCATGAGAACTGAATACCCCACAAGCTGTGCGGATCCCCCAGTGCTGCCACACCAAGACTGGTAAGGATCAACAGGACCCCACCTGCATATACCCCAAAGCGTGGTCACTGTTCTTTGGGAACAGGGCAGAGCTCCCATTTATTTTCTCTTACTTGCCCAAACTCTTGCCTCTGAATTCATACTGCTGTTTTAATTTCCACTCCCATTAAAGCAAGGGCCCATGGAAACTAGCGATGTTGGGACCCCAGGAGCCCGGCCTCCAGCCCAAGACTCTGGTGACAAGTTTAAGCAGAGTCCTGAGCCTGAAGCAGCCTCATGGCAAACACAGATAAACGCAGCTGAGGACGTACAAAGTGCTGTGCCAAGAGGAGATGAGGCGGTTTCCTGAAAGGTCAGGCGCTGAGATGCACAGAGGACTGTACGCAGGGAGGGAGGGAGGGAGGAATCCCAGCCCCAGCTGTGACTGTTGTCATCTATTCCTGACCCCCGAGTCAGTCAGGACACATTCTGCTTCTAGTTTATGTAACAATCTGTGTGTTCACGGAAGCTGAAGTCTTTGTCCTTTCTGCAGTAGGTCACAGATAACCAGGTTAAGAACTTTGGGGGAGAGGGCAGGCAGGGGAACCCCACTCTTCAATCCTGAAATAATGGCACCGAGCATGGTGTAAAGGTCCTGCCTCTTTGTGCTGTTGCCACAGCAACCAAATTTCAACACGAAGGTTAAGGGCTATCCAAGCCACAGCCGTGTCCTCTGAAAGCCGCGTTAGGAAAAAAAAAACAAACAAAAAACGTGTAAGTTGTCAATTGTGATGAGATCATCTTTGTTTCTTGGTTTTCATGGGAGGTTCCTGGCTTATCACTTTGATCTGTTTTGTCAGTACTAGGTCCACGTGAGGACCCGGCCCCCATTCTAGAGGGGTCCTGCCCACACCCTGCAGGGAGCCATGCTGCCCAGAGGGGCCAAGCTTGCCAAGCAGGCAGACCTGCTGGCTCCCCACCCAGACTATCAGCCACGAGGTCTCCGGGAACACCCTGGCAGACAGGGTTCCCTCTTCATCTGTACCTCGGTGACGTCCTTTATACTGGCCTGCTACGTTGCCCGATTTCTGTGGCTGCTCGAGCAAATTAACTGTACTTGACAAGGGGTTGTGGAGCCCCAATTTATACCAGTTGCTCCAAGCTTAGGTGAAAACCACCTGGGCTTTCCACAGGACTCAATCAAAAGTGGGGGCGGCAGTCTTGGGGGCTAAGCTGACAACCTGTGGAAACTGACACCACCTCCAGGACCGGAGGACATGGTGTGTGAAATCCCCGTGGCATCTGGCATCACAAGGGATCCGTGTGTGTATACGAGGAGAAACTGAATCTGGCTTGTTTTTCCTTCCATATCCTTGGGTGTCATATCTAACAACTGTAATTCTAACTCATTATTCTTCTAAGAGTTTGCTATAGCTTTTATAATATTTTTAATCCCCTTTGAGATGCTTTTTATAGATAAGAGTCTAACTTCATTCTTTTGCACAAGGATATAAATATAGTCTAACATAATATAAAGATATTCCAACATAGGACTCTTCTTATCCCCACCGCACTGCCCTGGCACCCTGCCTAAAATCAACTGCATATAAATGTGTGGGGTTTTTCCTGAACTCTCCATGGATTCTTCAATTGGTCTGTTATGTTCATCCTTTTGGTGGCAACAGCCCTTTTTTGAAATTCCTTTATTAGTGCATGTTTGCAGCTCCTGCAGTTTGTGATCACCTTGGAGAGTGGTCAGAGGTACACATCATGGCTTGTTTCTGCTTAATCCCCTTGCCCTTCCCCACCCTCCTCCTCCAGTTCCCCTATCCCATTTTTCATTCTTGTTCATGTTATGGTGTGTTTACATCAGTTGAGGTTACTGGGTTCCTGTGCATGGCACATCTTTACTCTATCTCCCTCTCCCACCTCCTCACCCCCTTGCCCTTGCCCTATGTCCCTACTGTGAGAGATCTCTCCACGCTTACTATTCTGTTTGCACTTTACCCACTCAACCGAGGGAACTGTATGTATCGTACGTAAGCGTGTGTATCTGGCTTATTTCACTCAGCAATCTATTTTCCAGCTGCACGCGTTTTCCTACAATTGTCTCACACAGGCCATTCTTCATAGCAGAGTAGCATCGCATCACACACAGGCCCATTTTCTTTACCCGGCCATCTGTTGATGGGTATGCAGGCTATTTCCAGGATGTAACTACTACGAGGTGTGCTGCTGTAGACACTGGTATGCATGGATGGCTGTGGTATGAGGTCTTAAAACTCGCCAGGGTTTTAAGACACATAGCAGGGATCTGAGTCACGTGGAATTTCTAATTTCAGTATTCTACGGAAACTCCATACTGATTACCATAATGGTTGCACCAGTTTACATTCTCACCAGCAGTGAAGGAGGGCTCTTTCTCACCACAGCCTCACCAGTACTTGTTCTCATCTGGTTTCCTAATGAGTGTCATTCTTTCTGGATGGAATCTTAGCATTGTTTTAATCTGCATTTTTCTGATGGCCAGAGATGTTGAGCTTAAGAGTCCCTATCAATGGAATATTACTCAGCTATAAAAAGGATGATCTTGAGGCCTTCATAGGCAAATGGAGACAACTTGAGACTATCCTTATTAGTGAAATAAATAAGAATCATATTTATAAATATCATATTGTGTCTCTAGTGTAAATAAAAAAGTAAATAAGAACTACAAATGTAATAAAACCAAAATGTGTAATTGCTATTGTAAAAAAGAGGAAAAGAAAGTGCTCTGAGGGATATAACTTCATGTATGTTTGAGTGTGTAAAATAGATGACCATATTGCTGAACCTTTGTTGGATCTTTGAGCAGAATTGTTTGTAGTCTGACTGTTTGAGTGTTTACTATGTACCCTTTAACTTTGTAACTTGAACAACTATATCCAGGATGATAGTACGTAATTTATAAATTACTGATTTCTTAGTGGAGCTTTTTCTCATTTTCCTTTTTTTTCTTTCTTTTAGAATTCTGTATTGTTGCTACCCTTTTTTGCTTTTTTTTTCTCTTTAAAAAAAAATTTTAAAAATATATAATTGCTATTGTAAAAAAAGAAGAAATAGGAAGCACTATAAAAGATATAGCTGCATGTATGTTTAGGTGTGTGGGATTGATGACCATATTTCTAGGTTCTTGTTGGATTGAACAGATGTTTGCACTCTCACTGCTTGAGTGTCCACTTTGTGTGCTTTAATTTTGTAACTTGAAAAACTATTTCTAAAAGAGCAATATGTAATTTATCAACTAGTGACTTCTTACTGTTTATCTTTTCCTGAAATTCTGTAATATTTCTATCCTTTTTCTGTTTTCTCTTTAAATTAAAAAAAAAAAAAAAAAAAGAGTCCCGATCAGTGTGAACTGTAAAACTGGGAGTTGTAAGTCTTCAGATTTTGGTTTCTTTCAAGGTTGTTTTTACTATTCCTGGTCCCTTACATTTCCATGTGAACTATAGGACAGGCTTTTCATTTCCTTAAAGGCAGCTGGAATTTTAATAAGGGCTGCCTTGAATTTGTAAATTTGATGAGTACTGTTACCTGAATACTAAGTCCTATAATCCATGAATCTGAGATCTTTACGTCTTCTTTAATGTCTTCAGTGTAAAAGTTTTACATATTAAGGAAACACCCCCATTTTATTATTTCTAATGCTATTAAAAATTGAACTGTTTTCTTAATTTCGTTTTTGGGTTGTTCACTGCTAATGCATTGAAAACAACTGACTTTTATATATTGATCTTATGTCCTATAATCCTGCTGATTTAATTTGCTCTAGTAGTCTTTTTGTAGATTCCACAGGATTTTCTGTCTACATGGTCATATCACCTGCAAGGCATCTGGCCTCTCTTTTCCTATCTGAGACCTCTTGCTCCTCCTGTTGCCTCAGTCTCCCTATGCAAACCTCTGGTGTAATGCTGCAGAGAAGGGGTGAGAGCACATGGCTTTCTCTTGCTCCTGACAAAAGAGCAACTCAGGGAGTTATTTCTTAAACAAAACTTGTATATTTTGAGAGCTCGACTGAAAGGAATCACAGGGCAAGGACACTAAGAACATGCACAAGAGGGACTCACTGACAGAGACAGAGCTAAGACAGGTAGGCAGGAACAAAGTCACTTCTTTGGGAGACGGAAGGACACAAAGCAGAGTGCAGAGTAGGCGGGGCAGCTGCTCCTCACCTCTCCTGGCAAATGCAGAGATCAGCCCAGCTGATGAAAAGTCTGCCCAGTGAGGGCCCAGACCTGGCTCTTTGCTCCATGAAGCACCCCAAGGGCCTGCTCCTGCCCCTGAGCGCTCTCTCTGCACCTTGTCCCATGGATGCCCTGGAACTATGTGGGCATCTCTGAAGGGTGAAATATGCTGAAGACACATAGTGACTGAGGCATATTTCTTGATCTTGAAGCTGGGTGTCTGATACTTGCTCCTTCTTGGAAAGGTGGGAGGAGGCTAGATGAAGCCAACTCTTTCCTTGCTCTGTCCTGAGGAGAGGACAAGGCCTCCCACCATCAGTTTTCTTCATGGCTGTGCTTGAGACAGGAGTGACAAACCCTGCTTCACCGCACAGCTAGAGGCCCCTGTCCCCTTCTGGGAGCCCCATGAGTAAACAGCCACTGCAGACAACAAAAGTGGTTTGGGCAGAGTTGGAGTTTATTTGCTGCAGTTCCTTGGTGCTAGTTTACAAGGCAAAAACAAATGAACAGAAACAATTGGAATAGTAATTATAATTTTTTAAAAAACCCTGTCAACAACTTTCAGTTATTTCTTTATATTCTGTATTTTGACAAAAAAAATTTTAAACAAATACAAAATAATCTAAAAGAAAAACTATACATGGATTATTTACACCTCTGATAAATAGACAAATACTGATCCAGGTGCCTCTGTCCAGGAAGCATCGGTGAGAACCAGCGTGAGGGCTGGGCCTCCAAGAGGAGCTCAGGCTGGCACCACTCTGGTTCTCTGCTGGAAAGCTTGGTTTCCAGCCCGGACCCACTTCCACCACCTTCATGAGCTCTGGGTGAAGGTGTGAGGCCACGCCAGGAGGGAGCTACAGGAAGGGGCCAGGATGCCACCCTCTCCCTGCCTCCCACCCTTTTGCAAAGCTATTTCCAGAGATGCTCCCTACCCTATGGCGTCAGAGGAGTCGGTCCACACCACTGCGAGGACCAGGCTCCTTTGCACTGACCTGGACACTAGAGGGTGTGCGGAGATGCCAGCCACCACCTGCTCTGCCTGGCCATGTGGCAGGAGCTGCCCTTGAGAGTCCCTGAGAGAGCAGCAGGAGAATGCTGCGTTTCATGGCTCCCTTCACACCGTACAGGAGGGGTGGCCTACTCACACACATGCTGCAGGGGAGAGGAGGCAGAGCGACCCGACCTCCCACTCCACTGCCCCTGCTGAGCAGACCAGGCCCTGCCCCTGGAGGCCACCACACTGCGCACCAGAGGAGCCTGTTAGGGCCATTTTGAGGCAGAAAAGGCTGAAGCCCCAAGGGGATCAGGTAAGACCTCCTTCCTCTAGAACGAGGAGTGGAGTTTGGGGATGAGAAAGGAAAACCAGATAGGAACCAGTGAGGTCACCCCAGAACCTCTTGGGATAACCTCCTCACAGTTTTGGTTATTAGGTATTTAGCTCAAGGAAAATGTTGACTTCCTATTTAAAGCCCAGCAAGACCTGGGTTCCGAGGGAGACAGACACTGGAGGTGTCCAGTGAGTCCCCTCCCTGCTTTCCCGGAGGCCCGCAGGCACTTGGGCGGGAGCTGCCCGTACCACCCACCGCAGAGCCTCCCTAAACTGCTGCACGATGCCAGCCCGCTCTCACCCAGAGGGGCCACTGGGCAGCACTCCCGGGCAGGTGGCGGCTGGCCCTGCAGGAGGAGCTGCAGCAGCCTGGGAGCCCTTCTCTATGGGTCCCCAAACAGAGCAGAGCAGCTGTCTTCTGCTTCTTTTTAGAAAACAAAAATAGATGTTTATAGTACGTGGCTTTGCTTCCTTCCGCCTCTCCTTTTACCGTATAACCACGCAGCCAATGAGCGTATGCGGTATAGGGAGAAAGGCTCCACGCAGGAGGTGACCAAGGGGCACAGGGCTCTCGCAGCTCTGCCGCAGACCTGCTGAGCGGAGGAGTGCAGCTGCCCTGGGTCAGAGCTCCGCTCCCTCGGACAGGAAAGGCCGAGAGCCTGTGCTTGAGGCGTCAGTCCCCTTCCCAGTGACAACTGCCCACCCTTTCTCCCCTTAAGAAAAACGCGAAAGCTGAAGCTAGTCTCTAGGACCCAGGAGCGCTGGCTGAGGACGCCCCCGCCCTGCAGTGCTCAGCAGTGGAGGCGCAGGAAAAAGTCCGCAGCTCTGCAGGTCGGAGGACGCCCTGGCAGCGTGCTCAGTGTCTCTTAGTGGAAGAGACCTTCTTCTTCCGTGCTGCAAGCATCTCGTAGAAAGGGTCCCTGCTGATGGCTGCTCTGGAGTGCAGAAAATATGAGAAAACAGAACAAGTAAGGGACAGAACTAGAAGACCCAGGTATACCCCAGTCAACTGTCCCTGAGGTGGCTAAGTCCGTGTCCTCAACCCTCGTATCCACCATGGGACGAGACCGGGCTTTTGCGCCTACACTGGGGAAGATGCCTGCTACAGTTCTCACAGCAGTGTTCTAATCCAGACCTCATTAGCCACACAATGGCGGCCCTGCCAGCAGGTGGTGGCACCAGTGAGTCACCTCTGTGAGCTGAATGGGAACCTGTCCACCGGGGGTGGTGTCCACAGCTCTCAGGAAGCACCAAGAACAGGTGGTGAAAGCCTGACCAACAACAGGATCACCTCCCAAAGTGGCCTGCTGAAGGAACTGCCCGGTTCCCGCAAAAGCCGTCACCCAGGGAAGCTGCCAGAGGCCAGGCAGTGCACCAGCCTGCCTCCTGCATGAGTTCATCTCATCCGCTTGACAGGCCCAGGAACTAGGCGCCCTTCCTCACACAGAAGCCGCAGCGCCCTTCTCAGGGAGGCAGCGGGGAGGGGCTCCACACAGGCAGCCTTCCAGATGCAAACCCACGATCGGCCGGCAGTTAGTCGGGGGCTTCCCCCAAGGGAGACACACAAGGGGCAAATTCCAAAGCCAGGACTGCAGGTGCGAGGGGAGGGTGAGTCATGGTCTGGTGAAATCGACGTTACTTACTTAATGCATTTAATCCACTCTTCCTTCTCTTCGGGTGTCGGGGCTGAAATCCGGTAGACGGTGTGGTTCCCTTCCACCACCCGCCCGTCGGCCTCGGTCTTACAGGCTTTGATTACTTGGTCTTTATTGTCAGGGATGTAGAGCTCAAAGCAGTTCTGTGATTAAAAGGAAGACAGTGATGGACAGATCTGAGAAAGCTGCAGCCAAGCAAATGTTAAAATTATTTCCCAGAAAGTTCTACTCTGACTGTCATAAAATCCAGGTGGTGTACATTTCCCTATGGGACAGAGACGCTGGAGGCAAACTGTGAGGAGCAGGCCTCAGCGCGGCCCAGCTGCCCGCAGGAGGTAGCAAGCGCCTCTCCTAAGGGACAGGAAACACAGCCAACTTGGTGTTTCTGCAACCTGACCTAAAAACCTCACGGCATTCCATGCCAGGCGGCCGAGGGTACAGAGAAACCAGTTAGTCCGGGGCGCACAGCTGACACAAAGGAGGGCCAATCTCTGTACCTCACGTAAGTGACACTGACGCAGAGGGACCCAGCGCAAGTTGGCTTGAACCCCAAAGATAATTTAAAGTTAGCCAAAACTGAAGGCATGAGAGTACTTTTCAAGCGGTGTTTTTCTTAGAAAGTCTTTGAAATTTCTTCTGTTTTTTCAAAGGACTGCTGTCCCTCTTCCGCTTCCCTGAAAAGTATCTTGGCAGAAACACTCACTGGTTTTTTGGAGTCCTCCACCTCCCGGATGCTCAGGTTCTCTAGAGGGATGATTCCACGGGGCTCTTTATCCTGGGGGCAGAGCAGAGAGAGACCATTTAGGGACACACTTGCTCTTGAGTCCTCCCTCTCTGCTGCCCCCATGCATGACAGTGACCATCAGCCTCAGGCCCACCTCCAGTATCTGCAGTGAGGACACAGCCAAGGCTCTAGGGTGTCACAGAGTACACAGGCCCCAGGAGGCAGAAGGCGAGAGGTCCAGCAGTTTCCGCAGTGGTCCTGTGCCTCCAGCTGGGGGCGCGCAAGCTCCTGGCCCAAGCAAAGGGCTGCTCCCTTCCTCCTGCTTCTTACCTGGCTCCTCCCTCTCAGCTTGGGTGCTGGCACCAGCAGCTCCTGGAAGCCATTCCAGCCTCCGTCTAGGTGCTGCTGTCCTGCCCCAATGCTGGGACGGCAGCCATGTCACCCAACTTTACTCCTCACTGTCCCCACTAACCGTGACAGCTGGACTGAGAGGCCCTCAGCAGTGCCTTCCTGACAGCGCCTCCTGCACCTCCGCTCACATGCAGAATGGAGCCCCGCACCAGGCTCACCCCCACCATCTTTTCAGCGAGGCCCATTCTGGCCAAGGCCCTGCCACCTCCACGACCACACCAAGGCCTAACACACACTTTGCAAGTTTTCATACTTGATCAGAGTAACAATGCACAACCAGTTCTACATGTTTCATAAAAGCAAGAAGTAATATTTTAAGTCATTCCCCGCCTCCCAAGGCAACTATTTTCAATCTTTAATTTCCTCCGAATCTCAGGACACCATGACTGCTGCTGTGTGTGCCGGATTTTAGATGCACCTGTGGAGAGGACCACCTCCTCCTCCTGTCCCGTCCTCCCAGGGCCACTAGAGACATGCAGTTTCTCACAGGCCCTGTGCTCTTTAGCCTGTGCTGCCTCACAGCTTCGCGGGTTTTCTTTTGTAAAACTCCCTCACTGCACTGAGATCACTGGGGTGGAGGCCCCTTTTCTCACAGAATTCTCCCACTCTGGCCAAACAAACCCTTTCCTATGTAACTCACATCCAGCATAATACTAACTTCAGTCTCTAGGCAAATCCACCGGCTGCTCCAGAAGGGCACTCTACAGAAGGCCCCGCCCTGAAGCTTGGGACTTCTCTCCCTCCCCGCTTCACGACACGACTGCTTACAGCCCAGGTGCTGCCCGCCTGAGCACCGCAGCCTTGGCAAGGCCCACTGCATCAGCACTCTCAGAGAGGGTTGGAAACACCTCATGACACTGGCGGCCAGGCAAAGGGACAGCGCAGGTGGAGGCGACGCCCTCCAGAACTGGGAAGCGTGGTGGCCCTGCATTCTTCCATTTTTCTGGCTACTGCTGCTTTCTCTAGGTCTTCTGTGCTCTGACACACCACCAGGACATGGACTTGGTGTGGGCCTATTTCTGGCCGTTATGCAAGCATTGGGTAAGCTTTTCAACCTGGAAACAATTTTTATCTGGGGAAAGTCTATAAAATTATCTGGGCAAGGTTCACCTACCCACTGCTTTCTCACCTTCTCTACAACATGTGGGGTCTCTGCAACCAGTTCTTGGCTGTTTTTTTGTTTTTTAAATAAACACAACTTTTCATTTATTACTTCCTTTTTTTTTTTTTTTTTGGTCTTTTAACTCTTTGGGGGAGATTGTTTGGAATTTTTTTTTCTGGAGAGATAAGTCTAGCACCCTGTTGACTCCTGAGGGCTTTTTGGACTGTCCTGCTGTAGGGTGCACTGGGGACCTGTGTCCCGTTCCCAGCTGCAGTGTGTCGCCTCAGAGGCTGCAGGAGAGGTCCTGGCAGTGCTTGTGGGGCTTCCTTCTACTGCGGTCCCTCTCCTCCAGCTGCTCCAGCTGGCGGGGCGGTGGTCAGCTCAGTGACTGAGTTCGCCTAGTGTGCACAAGACCCTGGGTTCCACTGCCAGCACCGACCTCTGGCCCACTGCCTGCTCAGGTGCCTCATTCACGCCTGGTACTCATCTACCTCCCCACCAAGACAGAGTCACCAGTGCTAACTTGTGTGGCTTATTTAAATTAAGAGCAACCACTATTTTGTAAAAAATAGTATCTGTTTACTTTAAAGAACTTAAAATGCTGCAGAAAACAAAAAAGGTGAAAGTGTTTTACAAAACTCCAAACCCCATAACTAGTAAATTATCACTGCTGATGGGGGTAACTTTGCATGTACACACAGGAAAAATAGGTTTTAGGAAAGTGGACTTCTCCACGGTACTCCATGATACATTCTACCTCAATTATATGGAACTTAAGAAAAAAAAGAAACAGAAACCAAAAAATATCGAACATCAAAGTAAATTTTTAGCCTAAGAGATTTTCTAAAATGATCATATTCAAATTTTCTTTAAAACAGCTTATGAGAAACCTTAAGAAGCTTTAATTTTAAGTTCTTTTTTTTTTTTTCTTTTGTAGATAGGGTCCCACTTGTAGCCCAGGCTGGCTACATACTCGTGGGGATCTTTCTGCCTCAGCCTCCTGAGAGCTGGGATTACAGGCGTGCACTACCACACCCAGTTTTGAAAGATAATATTCTTCAGACCTTTCTTTCTGCTCTTGCTGCTCATTTCCTTTCCATGCTGCCCTGCTGTGTGCCACACAAATCCTGCCCTGCAGCAGTTCCCAGTTATTCAGTCACAAATCTATACTGAGACAAATCACACCCCCATCTCAGTACAGCTCTGTATTAGTTCTCCATTTCAGTGTACTTCAGCATCTGTTTGATATTTAAGACTTTTTAAAAATATAACTATATTTAAGTGTCAGTTCTTTAAGCATATGTATTAATTCTACATTTAAACATATTAAAGTTCTATTTTCAGTATGTTTTAGCACCAGTCCTGTATTTCAGTATATTCTGGCACTAATTCTACACGTCAGTGTATTTTAGTACTAGCTCTGTATTTACGTGTTTAAGAATTAGTTCAGGCAGCGGGCATGCGAGCTGTTGTGCCAAGGCTCCAGGGTCAGCCACAAGGCAGGAAAGCAGGTAGACAAGTGGGTGGCCAAACTCTCTGGCAGGGGTGGGGGGCCTGAGTCCTCCCCATGCCGCCCCGAGGCCTCCCAAGTCAAGGAGCGGGAGTAAGGAGATGT
This sequence comes from Hydrochoerus hydrochaeris, assembly GCA_004027455.1. Lineage (NCBI taxonomy): Eukaryota > Metazoa > Chordata > Mammalia > Rodentia > Hydrochaeridae > Hydrochoerus > Hydrochoerus hydrochaeris. The sequence goes on from PVLA01002494.1 coordinate 32,590, forward strand.
GACCCAGAGGGACATCAGCTTCATGTCCCACATGGTCGGTCACAGGTGTGGCAGTGGACACTACTCCCGCCGGGTCCAAGTGAAAGCCTAAGACCGCGGAGTCAAAACTGGGAACAACGCAAACTGCACATGAGCAACCTGGGATTAATCCACACAGTGGCGAGTTATGATCAGCTGCTGACGGGCGACAGCACACGTGAAGGCCAATAGGGTTTTACTGACAGAATAAGCTCTGCAAGACACAGAGACTATAGGCGAAGTGGTCACAGCTTTCCCACATCTGGAAATTCATTAGATAAGAATGAGCAATTAATCATTTGTATGCATCTAAAAGCTAAATCATGCTAAGGATCCACCACAATCCCAAAAGTTACATTTTAAAACTAACATTTCTCTCGCTTATGGAAAATTGTGGAAATTTGTAGAATGTCTGAATACTTCATATTTAAAGGAAAATGATGATATAATCAATCCAACACCCTAAAATTACACAGCTAAGTGTAACTATCTCACATTGCATCTACTCAGAAAACGGTCCCTTTGTATGAAAAGCCCCCTCAGCACGGTGCCTGCCGCTTAAGTGTTGGGGCACATACGCTGCTTTAAAAGTCACAATGTCACCAACGCCTAATTTCACAGAAAGCTAACCCTAACATTCTGGGCAGCCAAGGCAAGAAGATCAGAGAAGCCCAACCTGGCCAACAGAGTGACTCAGCGTCTGGGGAAAAACTTCTGGGGAAGTAGCTCGGTGTGCAGATGTGGGCTTCAAGCCCTGATACTGCTACAGCAAAAACTAATTGGTAGATAAAAGTATATATAGATACTTAGATAAAAATAATAAGTAAATGGCCGGGCGTGGTGGCTCTCGCCTGTAATCCCAGCACTCAGGAGGCTGAAGCAGGAGGATTGTTGCAAGTTCAAGACCAGCATGGGCTACAAAGTGAGCTCAAGTTCAGCCTGAACTGCATAGCGAGACCCTACCTCAAAAAGAGAAAAAAAAAAGTAAATAGCCACTGATTTACCTATAAAAGATGGGCCATAAGGTCTTCTTATCAAAGGGGGAACTCAGCTTGTAAACCCTAAGACTTCCTTTTCTTTTTTTTTTAGGAGACAGGGTCTCACTATGCAGCCCAGGCTGGCCCCCAACTTGCAGTGATCTTTCTGCCCCAGTCTCCAAGCGTTGGGATTATAGCCATGTGCCACTATGCCTGGTCCATGTCCTCACTTCCTTGGCAACATGGCCAAAGAGAACTTGCAACCATTAACAGATAACATAATCTAGTGATAGCTGGAACCCGCCAACAGCAAACCTGCTGAGCTGCTTCTCTACTTTGCGAAGCTGCAGCCTCAGAACCGCAGGCAGGCAGGCAGGCAGGCAGGCAGCTCTGAATGACTGAGATAGCTGAATCCATCCACGAGCCTCAGGCCATGTTTCAGGAGCTGCTCAACTGTCACAAACAGCCCAAAACAGGTCTCCCTAGGAATGACCACCAGGTGCCCAGAGCCACCAAGGAGCTTGGGGCAAGTCTCACTGGGCTCAGCAACACTGACCCAAGACCTGGGCACCAGACACACAGAAACACCAAAGAGTTCAGGAAAGGTTTCCCAAGGCCCAGCTGCTGGTACCCAGAGCCAACAAGGAGGCCAAGACAGTTCTCAGGCCAGCCACAGTCACCCAGAAAAACCAAGAGTCCCCCCCAGGAAATCTCCTTAGGCCCAACTACCAAGAGCACAAAGATGCCAAAGAGTCCACGGCAAATCTCACCAGACGTGGCCATCAAAAGCCCAGAGACAGCAAGAGGCCCAATGCCAAGTCCACCTGCACCCAATCCTCCACCCGCTCCTGGAAATCACTCAGCTGGGAGTCTCGCAGAGGCCTGGCCCTGTAGATGGTGCAGGCAGTCAGGCTGCGCTCTCTTATAGGGTCTCTGGTGCCAGCTTTCCTGAGCAGCCAGCCTTTCTAGGATCCCTTTCCCAGCACCTGCAGGACCTAGACCTTCACCTGACAGAGCTTTCATGATGGTAATACATTTTGAACTTTCCATCTGCTTTGAGGGTCTTTGCAATGAAGTTTGGAAGGTGTTCCAGAGCAGGTTTGGGATCTGTATGCCAGGGATGCATGTGTGTCAGCCAAACTCAGCTCCTAAGTGTCACAGACGGATTACAATTAAATGTGGGCAGCGTTCCTTCCCACCAGAACCCATGATGCCAGTGGAACCGTCACCCACACATTCAGACCACACCCAAAAATGATCCCATCTAATCTTTTAGGTCCTGAGAGCTGTGAGCAGGCGGTGAAGAAAAGGAGGCAGAGTCCACCAGAGACAGTGGCAAGAAGCTTCGTCTAGGTTAGGTTGTCAGAACTCTACTTTGCTCCAGGTAACAGGGAGAGGAAGTTATACAAAAGTACTACTGTTTTAATTGGGGGAAAAAATCGTATTTATGCAAAGTTGTGAAAAAAAAGAGAATTTGTCAGTAACGATGAGGATACTGATCAAGTACAAAGAGAAAAGCATATTTTTTTACTTTGCTTTCCTCTCTTTTGTTCCCTTCCCCATTATATTTTCTTCCTATTTCACAATACCGATTATATATTTTGCTCCTTATTTATACTTTTGGTTTCTCACACCAGAGAAAAAAATGTGGTATTTACATGTGTGTCCATTTATTTCCCTTAAGAAAATGGTCTCCAGGTGTATCCATTTACCTGGCAATGTCTCAAACTTGTCTTTCTTTATGGCAGAGTAATACTTCATTGTATTAAGGAAAAAACCTCACACCTTCTTTATCCACTCCTTGGTTGATGAGCATTTTGGGCCATTTGCAAGATTTGGCTATTACAAACTGTGTCACTATATACATGCAAGAGGGTGTCACTATGGTATGATGCTTTTAATTCTTCCAAGAAAATACCCAGAAGTGGAATAGCTGGGTCAAATGGGAACTCTAGTCCTAGTTTTTTGAAGAATCGCCACACCAATTTCCACAGTGGTTGCACCAGTTGAGACAAGCATATTTGGAAGCAGGCATCCCGGTCACCCTTTCCTTGCATGGTCTGCATTCTTGCTTTCAGAAAGAAAGACTGTTCGTTGTAGGGTATGTTAAGCAGAGGAGATCTAATGTTTTAAATGCATCACCAAAGAAAACTTTCTGAACATGCTAGGTTTTACTCTGCAGAAATCAGTTTGGCATTAAATTATCTTCATGAGGGATAACCTATAGAGATTTGAAACTGGACAATGTGTTACTGGACTATCTTACAGGAAAGGAAGGTTCACCACCAGGAGGTAGGACCAGCGCGTTCTGCGGAGCTCCTAACTACGCTGCCCGTGAAATTCTGAGGAGATGGTTATGGTTTCAGGGCTGACTGGTGGGCCGTGGAGTACGGCTTGAGATGTAGTGTGTGAGTGATGGCAGGAAGACTTCCGTTTGATACTGTTGGGAGCACTGATAACAATGATCAAAAACAGGTTATCTGTTTCAGTTTATGTTGGAAAACCAAATTCACATACAGCATTCTCTGTCTACAAAAGCTCCAAGTGGTCTGTAGAGTTTTCCAACAAGGACCCAAAGGAATGACTGGGCTGCCATTCTCAAAGTGGCTTGGCTGCTATCAGGGCACCTGTGCTATGCATGCATGAATGGGTGAGGTGAACGCTGCCACCACTCTTCTGCTTCCTGGGGCTGCTCCTTTGCTTACTCCCTTCCTGGCTGGCTCTTCACTGACAGGCAGTGTTTCTCAGGAAGGATCTGCAGTGTGCATTTCCCCTTTTCTTCTATGTGACAGTGCTGCTGGGTGAGCTGTGTTTCATTAAAGGCTAACATGGCTAGCTAGACAAAGGCCCCTCCGTGGTTCCTCCCTTGGCCTGGCAGACCCTGACCCACTACCCTCAGACACTAAAAGCTCATGGACGCTCTGCTTCTCCTGCTCCTCCTTGCTGCATGTTCAGCAGGCCACACACTGGGCCAAGCCTCCCTACGGAGTCACCTAACCAGGCGGCTGTTTTTCCTGAAACACAGTGCACTCTTGACTTGCAAATGCATGACTATTGTTTTTTGGTGTTCTTTCTTTCTCAGGAAATAATCTCACTGACTTATCACATCTTTGATTCTGCAGGTACCAATCATTTTGGTACAGATATTTATTTAGTATCTGTACTTATAACCCCCCCTTTTTGTACAATTCTATACAGCTTGTTTATAGAACCTCAATGTCTTTTTTGGGGGGATACAGGACACCCTGATTATACAGTACTATAACTTTTGCAGACTGTACAGTACAGTACTGTAGTTTCATGTTGTTACACATTATAGTACTGTATGCAAGAATTACACAAATAAAAGCAATCATCAAGTTGGACTGTTTCTTTGTTCTAAATATTATAATGTACACAGCATATATAGTTGCTCATTTAGTCATCAATTCAGCTAAGATCTAATCAAGGGATTGGAACTGAGGGGTTAAATGAGGAATGTATTGGAATTGTTTCCTTCATAGCTTTATTTTAATTTTTAAACATTTATCTCTTTCAAATACAATCTGGCTAAATCCTTCCTTCTGGGACAGTGACGGTATTTTCATCTAATGTGCTCTACCCTTCAAAGTTGTAATCTAACTGTTGTTAAACTGGTAAGCTGCAATTCTATGGCTGCACAGTTATATCCGAAGCAGATGGGTGGGCTCCTCCTTGTCTGCAGCCTGGAGCCTCTCCACTCTGCTTGTTCTGCCTTGTCCCAGGAATTCTTGTGAATGTGCATGAGTGACTGGTGCACCTGTGGTGGAAGGGCTCCCTGATCTGTGGCACAGGATCAGGTGTTTTGCATTCCAGCGCTTTCTGGAGTACTGACTGCAAAGAATGCCAAGCTGTGGGAGGGCCTGCTCTCCTCTGCACTGTGAGTGTGCAGGCAGTGCTGCCTCACGTACTGGAACACCTTGCACTGCAGTTCCTGGTTGCACACACAGTCTGTGCCTTGCTCTCTATCCCAGTAAGCGAGGCCTGCCTGAGTACTTCCTGTTCACCAGTTTCCAGCTATGGCAGACTTTACTGCTCCAGGTCAGAGAGGGTACAACGAGTTCCCGCTGTGGGGCCTCTCTGCTCCTCCAAGCTGCTGCTCTCCTCGCACTGACCTGGCCAAGCTTTTTTCTTGTCTGGTCACTACTTTTCCCCATGTATTACTAGATGATTGCTGTCTGAGTTAGGTGATTCTGTGTGGAAATTTCAATGACCACCTTTAGCCTGATGACACCTTTCAGTTCCTGCCCCACCTCCTGACAAGGGGGAACAGATGCTGCTGCACTGCCTAGAAGCACTGACACCACGCTCACCCTATGACCAGGGCCAGCCAGTGCACAGAGGCGCCCTGCCAGATGCCTGAGCCAGAGAGCAGAGAACAGACTCCAGACGAAATGTGAAAGACATGAAGGCCAGCAATGGGGCAGGAGGGCAGGCTGATTTACCAAGAAGTTTGCTCAGAGAGGTGCTTTGGGGGTACAACAGGAAGAATCCTTATTATTCACTCCATGTGAAGTCTATTACTCTACTATTTGAAAATATCTTAAACTGCAGAACTCCCGTGGCATGACCACAGCCCCTCCCTACACAGTGTCCTCCTCAGAAATGCCTTTAAAACCATTCAGCGGCACCATCATAACGAGAGGTTGACACTGCCAGCGGCTCCTTCCCTACGTGAGGGGCCGTGTTCACGTGACCTCCATGGGGACAGAGAACAGCACAGAGCACTGAGTGCAGGAAGACCCCCTTCTGTTCCTCAAGGCAGCAAACACCAAGGCACAACCAGGAGCCCGCAGGCAGGCTGGAACTTTTGTTTTAACTCCAGCATTCTTAGGCTCAACTTTTATTACAAAAGAGAAATCCAGATCTTTGACTTCCACAGTGCCACAGGTGACTTTAAGCTTGGTGCAGATATGGCTGCAAAAGAGTCCAGTATCCCTAACTCAGCTGCCTTGGTTGAGGTCAAGACCCAAACACAGCTACTATAATCTCCCGTGACCAAGAGGGCGGGGCAGACACTGTAGAGCACCAGGTCACAGGCACATGTAAGTCTACACTAGCTACCTTGCTGGGATTTCTGGGTACTCTACATACAAGGGACCCTGAAAAGACTTATTTCTAATTTCCACTCTCCACGGCTATTATAAGAGGGATGCACATGTAACACAGACCTGTGGTTGTTAAGTCTTTTGTTGCTGACTAAAAACCAAAAGAATTACCAGGGTTTGAGAAAACTTCAATTTCTTAAAACTGCAAGTAATCTCAAATTAGCTTTTTCCATTTCACTTCGTTTTCTTTTCTTCTATTATTTTACACCTCCCGAGGCTTCTTCTGAATTAAATCCTTCAACATTTCCGCTACTCCAGAAAATGTGAATTCTCCAAATCATGATTATCTTCTTTTTCTTTTCTGTGTCCCTTTCCATCAGGCCACAAACACTCTTTGGCAGTTGGTCCAAGTCCATTTTTGCTAGCCCCGCTCTGAAGTGGCTCCTAACACTGTTTTTCTTCTTTTCTCTGGACCTTGTGATCCCCACCCACCTGGAACTAGGTGCTGCCTGTGAGCCCGGCTCCTTGCTAGGTGCTCTACACCCTCGCTAGGGCTCACCTCCTGGGACTTACTTACCTGAGTTCTTCTACTGGCTTCAGCTCTGCCCTGACTGATACCCAAAGAGGTAGAAGGACAAATCCATCTTCCCAAGGATCCCTCTCACCACGCTTGGTCTGAGTGGTTTAGAATTGAGCCCTGGCCCATCCCACATCAACACTGGTGCTCACCGTGGTGTATTCAAAGTAGTAAAGGCAGTTGTCAGTCAGAATGAACCAGCGTCTCTTCCAGGTCTTTACCCTGCCACCTGCAGTGCAAAAAGAGATGCACTTGGACAACAGACACCCAGGCAAGCACAGGCTACACACACGCACAGCTCTCTTCTTGGGGAAGGGAGAAGGGGACGGAGAGGGTGTCGGGAGAACATTTAGACCATGGCAAAGTTTGCATCAATGACAAGGCACAGCCAAGACAGAAGCATCTTTCAGAGTGAGTCTATGGTATGAGCAGAGCAAGCGTGTCCAGGTGACACCCCAAGATGAAATTGAACAGCAAGATGAGCGTGTGGGTAGGGAGGAAACCCAGGGGAATAATGACAGGCAACACAAATGTGCCTTTGGCTAAAGAAGCCAACAAAGCCATGTGTGGCAGAAATGGGCAAAGAAAGAGGAGGGGGAAGGGTCAGCACCTTGGTGCAGGCTACGCTGCTCCTGACAATCACCTGGGCACCCAGGAAGGTGCCCTGGAAATGACTAGAGAACAGGAAGAGGAAGTGAGGCATTGTGATCTCTTTACAATCACATCCAGGTTTCCTGGGGCACAGAACCAAACCGCTGCAGCTTTATCCCTCCACCTGGCTTCCAGGCTGTAGTGACTTTCTACATCGGCCTTAGCCCTCTGAGCTTGTGTCCTGAAAATAAAATCTCCCCAGAGCCTTGGTGAGAATCAAAGCAGGATTTCTCCATCAGGACAGAAGTGGCTTGTGTGGAGAAGTTAGTTTAGGAGCTCTGCAATTCCAAGGTCTCTGCTGGACACTTACAACAAAAACAGCTAGGAGGGGTGGTCAGGGGCCAGTGAGCACTAACTGCAGGCCCCTGCCTGGGGATGGCTTCTCTCAGGCTTGAACATTCTTCGATAACCAAAATGTAGGAGTCACAAAGTTAAGCTAGGCTGAGCACTCAACCTGTCCAACTTGGATGAAGCCACACACCCTCTCGAATAAGAAGCCCCTCTCTTCCTCCACTTACCTCAGGTCAAGGGGCAACTTTCTTGACAAGAACCACACAAAATCACTCCTATTCCTCCCTGTGTCAAGATATGCATGGCCTTTCACAAACACGCTGTACCTGCTCTTCCTAGCACTTGCACTACTTCTGCTCCCATCTCACCTACAGAAAGCGCCACCCTCTGCTCCTCCTGGGGTGTGTCTCACAGGCCCCATCCCAAGCCCTCTCATGTTCCTCACCAGCAGCTAAGCAAAGGGCTGGGCAGTTTCACAGGGACTGTTTCCAAATGCCAAGACCTGCAGGCTCTCTCAGAGAATCCCAGGAGTGCGCGAGCAATGGCAGAGGAAGAAAGTCCTGTGGAAGGGCACAGGACTTGGACTTTCTGCCCACTTGATAGTTCTGCTTGACCACCTCAATTCTACAGAAGGGGCTTGAGAGAGGGACTGTTAATTGTAGGGTTCTAAAGAACAGACTCAGGCTCCGAGGATGTGAGCCCGTAAGTGCGTAACACCTGCTGCATCCCACGTGGGTGTCAGGCAGTGACTCTCTTCCTCACCACAATTTGTAAGTTTTACATAAGCAGCCCAAAGGTTAAGGAAAAAACCATAAATGATAAGGACATGCATGTGGACAACAGGAAAGGCTAGGCAGAATCAGAATGAATGAGGAGGAGGAAAAAGGCAGGGAATGGGTTCAGAGCTAGAGCCAGTATGTCCTTAAAAAGTAACTCCCTCCCCCACTGCAGTCTGAGAGCTTGGGTCTCCCAGTCCTGCACACACTGCCCTCGCAGGGTTGGCCACACAACGGCCACAACCCATGCTGACCTCCATGCACATCACAGGATGCCAACCCAGGGACACTGGAACTCAGATCATGGAAAAAGTGGGCCAGATGCCAAAAAGAACAAGATGGAAGGAAATCAAGGAGAAAAAAGCAAAGCTGGGGAAAGCTCTCTGATTTATAAGCTTGGTCACCTCCCCTGGACAATTTGCTGTGTCACAGAGCTCTCTACATGAAGCACTGCTGCGAACCCACGGGAAACATTTCCACGTGGGAAGAAAAACAGACATGGAACAAGCAGACAGATAGCTGTGCGCCTAGGACAGTCCCTGTGGAACTCACAGGATCCTCCCTGTGCTGCTCCCCATGCCGGCCCATGGCCCCCTTAGCTATGAGAGCCAAACTCTGTCTTCCCAGCAGTTGAAAACAACCTGGCAAGTCCCTGAAACCTCTGAGTAAATTCGGGCATTTGGGGTGGTTCTTTTTAGGTGCATCTCTGCTTAGGGCACGCCTAAACACAAACCTGAGGAGTTCTCTGTCTCCCCCAAGTCAGCAGAGAGTAGACACCAACAATATAACTAAGAGGCCAATTTCAGGTTTTTAGGAAAAGACTCACTGAATAAAAAGGGGAGTGAAAAACAAAAGAAAACATAAACACAGAACCTGAGGCTGTAAGGTCCTCCCCTGACACCCAGGCATTGAATCAAAGATCACAGAGAGTTTCCAGGTTTGAGGTCTTTAAACTTCAGTTGGCATCATCTCAACTTGGGAAATACCATTTCCCTTCTCCACACAAAGGCAGAGATCCTGTCACTTAAGCTTTTCTTAATGTGATTATCAGTCCTGGTGTCAGAGGCACTTGGCTTTGGGAAGCCAAGGTTTCAGTTCCTTTCTCCTGTGCCTCACTTCAGAAACCACCTTCCGTAAGGTTGATTCAGGGATGTCAATTTGAATTCAGTACACAGTGCATGCCTGGTGACTGCCTCCGAGAGAATGCAGCGGGTCCCCTCTCTGCCTTACAGATCTGCTCTGAGCCCAGGTCCCAGCAAGATGGGGTGCGGGGAGGTTAATACGCATCTTGGTACTCAGCTGTCTGCTCCACTACGTTCTCCCCCAGCACAGGAGAACATGCACACTGTCCAAACCCTTGATCCTGACCAGTTCCCTAGGGACTGTACAATACATTAGAAGCAGCGTTAACACTACCACCAGCAAGTAAAAAACAAAGTAACCAAAAATAACAAAATAAGAAAACACTGCAGCGATGACAGTGGCCTGGGCAGAGCGAGCGAGCAGGTTGCAGGGTTACATACCTCCTGGAGTTTGGGGCAAGGAAAAGGAGAGCCAAAATCATGGAAACATACAAATGAGGGAGAAAAGAAAATTAAAACAAAGAAATTAAAGCCGATTTCTTCATCTTAAAGTGCAATGTATCAGTCACATTCATGTCTGCCTGTGGAGGGGGCTGGACCGGGACAGGCGGGCTAATCCTACAGCCTCCTCCCACCTGTGCTGGCGACACGGGAGGCACTGCTGAGCCCAGCACCAATGACGCCACTAATGTTTTCCTAAGGCTGAGGTCTGTCCAAAATCCAGAGCAAAGAGGGAAAAATTACTTCAGGGAAAGTTCACTGACTTTCTTTGGATGGCTGCCACTGTCAGAGTATGTGCAAGAATGCACTCACATATACCCATGAATATACATGTACATATGTGTATACACAGGAATACACACGCTAATGGCTGTATGCATAAACAAACATATACACATAGTGCAGACGGTGGAAGGCCTGCCTTCTGCAGCACGTAAACACACAGGGGTGATTCCAAGTGTGTTACAATGAAAACACAGTATCACAGAGCTTGGTGAAGGGCTTGGTGACGGTTTAGAAAAGGTCATACAATGACCCCCAAAATGAGTCCTACATTTAGTTTTTAAAAACAATTTTTCTTGAGCTAGGTTCTTTCTATGTTGTCCAGGCTGGCCTTAAATTCCTGGGCTTGAAGGATCCTCCTGTCTCAGTCACCCAAGTAGCTAGAACAACATGAGCACACCATCACTCCTGGTTTAATTTTTTTCTTTTTAAAAATATGGGATGTCTCATGAATTTGCATGCCATCCTGGTATAAGAACCAAGATAATCTTTGCCTGTTCTAATTTTAGTATCTGAGCTGTCAAAGCTAACACTTAGCATTAGCATTTAAACAAATTTTGCTGGAGGGGGAAGTAAATCCAAACTTGGATCCACTTCTAAAATTTTGCACATTTTTAACTCTATCCACTTGGCAACAAAAATGTGTAACAGAAGGTTGCTGGTAGGGTTAGTAATTTTAGAGCCTTAACTTCAAAGATTCTACTGGCTTAAAGGTATATGAAATGTTGGGTGATTTAAGAGGTATACAAGGCACTGATCAATGAAGTGGTACTTTAAGGGGAATTTATGAATTAAGTCATAATCTATAAACACAAGCCCTTGGGTTTTCCCCAGGAAATGCAAATCTTTCAGTAGCAGCCCTCCCAGATGTTTCGGTCATGGCCAAGAGGGTAATGACTGGTAACGCTGGGCCAATAACCCAGGTGGGAAAGGGGAGTCTCTAAAGGGACACCCCCTGCTCATGCAAGGTTCCAGCTCATTAAAGGCAAAGGCAGGAGAAAACATAGGAAAGTGCTCTTTAGTGGCCAAAAAAAGGAGTATCACTATGTCCAGGGAGTCCAGAGATGTCTCTGTGCCAAAACAATAATCACATGTGGACATGAATGTGCATGAAAACCCTACTAATTCTTTCTTTCTTTCTTTCTTTCTTTCTTTCTTTCTTTCTTTCTCTCTCTCTCTCTCTCTCTCTCTCTCTCTCTCTCTCTCTCTCTCTCTTTCTTTTGGCTACTCAGTCACCTTCATGGCAAGGCAGAAACATAAATCTAGGCAATATAAACTCATATTTGGCAAAGGAAGAGGAATACATTCTCAACTTTTCTGAATAAACAAAATCATTCAGGTGGCTGATTTGGGGAAAGGGCGGGGAACCACTGCCCGGAGAATGAGGAAAAGTGCTGTGGATTGAGCTGCAGCCAAGGGCTCTAGGTTTGCCATGCAGACTGCCTGTGGGAGCCAGATGCAGAAGGAGGCGATGATGTACGGAGTGGGGCAGGAGTGCCAGGTGCGCTTCTGGGGTAGGAAGGAGGGAGACGGACATGGCTGGCCACCCTCCCAGAGTCAAGGCGGGAGGCAAGGGCACCAGACCGGGTCCTTGGGAGACCCACCGGAAAGAACCTGGCCATGGGTTCAAGAACAGACACACAGGGCCCAGGCACACGGGGGCAGTGTTCATGGGGGCAGTCTGGCCCTGCTGGTCTCTGTCCTGGGAGGCACTGGCTATGCGAATCACTCCTTGTGGAGGCGGGCCTTTGCTGGAACAGTCTCTGCAGGGCTTGTCACCCCACCCTTCTGCGCACCATGGGTGTGTGCACACACAACCCTCTTCCCTGCGTTCCCTGGAGGTGCTCCACCCTGGGACTGTGACTTACCCAGTTTCAGCAGCCAGCCTTCTCGGTCAGGATTGAAGAAAGTGTGAGTGAGATCATTTCCATCGTCTTCTGGGATCTTAAAGGGCTCATTTTTAATGCTCTCATACAGATTCTGAGGTAAAAGATAACACTGCATGGCTCTGGTTCTAGAAGTAACTTTTATCCTCCCTCTGTCTCCACTCACTCCAAGGATGTGCATTCACTCTGCCGCTACAGTAAACCATGTGCCCTGCGGGGCTCAAGACTAGAGGAAGAAAATGACCATTTCTGCCAGGGATAAAATAAGATGCATACTGGGTAATTAAGAAGGAAAAGAAAGCAGTTTGAGTTCTGCTCAAGCCTTCAGTTCACGGTTTACAAATGACCTCTCCTGTCTGCTGGGCCTCACTGCCAGCTTAGTGAAACTCATGCAATGAAATGAGTTAAGAGGAGGCGCTCAACATCTTTCTCCTCTCCTACAAAACGATCCTGTCCCAAGCGAATTCTTGGGCGGGGATACAGTTCATCGGTACAGTGACTGCCTGGCAAAGCCCAAAGTCTTGAGTTTGATTCTGGGCGCGCACACACACACACACACACACACACACACACACACAAAGACTCCAAGTGAACCCTCCTTCCACGGCAAGGAGGCCGCTCAGCCTCAGCCTCAGCCTCAGCCTGCTTACCCGGAGCAGCTCCTCGGGCAGGTCGCCACCATCATTGATGCCGCGATTCATGGCGATGAACCGCTCCACAGTGGGCTTGTCCTTGACGTTGGGGTTGTGCAGGCTGGTGTTGAGCATGATGATGGCGAAGGAGAGGACGTAGCACGTGTCTGAGACAGGAGGAAGGCAGAGGGTGATTAGAGACCCTCTCCAGAGGGGTGGGAGTGCCTGATGGTGTCACAGAAAGGCAGGTCCCAGAAGGACGGGACAGACTGCTCAGGGACATGTGCTGCCTGGCAAGCGCTAGCTGTAAAGCGAAGCACGTTTGGAAGTATGTGAGTCAAACGGCACGTGCACTGTGGGAAGCCTGACACACAACACATTGGCTAAAAACTACCTGTAATATCTCTGCTTAATAGTAAGGTGTTCTGTTTCACTTTCTTTATATAAACGTACCTTTATGTTATCTCAGAGATATATAATTTGGATCAGATATTGATATATACAGATACAGATCCACACTCCTCATTAATGACCAAGTTTAGTTCCTGAGACAAGGTTGTTAAGTGAATTGGTTGCTAAATGAAGAAATGTATACGGTCTGTACATTATAATATTCCCAACAAAGAAATGGTCAAAGGAAACTCCAAGCTGATGATTTTGCTTTTATCTGCGTAACTCTTACTGCGGCACTGTAAACATATGACAGAACATAAAGCCATAATAGTGTACAGTATAATCAGCGAAATTACTGTACTATATAAACAAGGTGCACTGTACAAAAGGAAGACACTGAAGCTCTATAAATAAGACGTACAAAACTGTAACAAACAAACAAAAAAGATGCATTGTAAATCCAAACCGCAAACCTTGGTTACAAGTTCAAAAAGCTGTTAAACAAGTAGGTCATTAAACAAAGAATATCTGTACACACACACGTTTGCTAATCTTGCCATTTTCCCATCCCAGTACAAATTCTATATAATTTGGGGTGGTTTGAGAGTCTTACTACACAGTTCAGGCTGGCCTTGAATTCACTGTAGCTCAGGCTGGCCTTGAACTTGCAGTGATCCTCCTGCCTCAGCCTACTGAGTGCTGGGATTAGAGGTGTGTGCCACCATGCCCAGCCTAAAATATTTTTTAAAAATTGGTCTTACTATGTTGGCCAGGTTGGTCTTGAGCCTCCTGCCTCAGCCTCCTGTGTATCTGCAGTTACAGCCATATATGCCCCCATGCGCAGCTCCTAAACATGTGATTTTTGCTCATTATGTATTTCATGGTTCAGAAGAACCCTTATATATATTCTTAGTACCTGAATGTTAGGCTTAGGGTTGCTTCTAACTTTTTACTATCATGAGTAACATGACGTAAACATTCCTAGGCATGAATTTCAGCCCTTTATTTTAGAAATTATCCAATGCCACGGAACCTAGTGGGAAAAGCCTGCCTGCGCTGGGCCCGGAGGGTTGCCTCGCTCACCCGTGGACTGGAACACTCCACTGTTGCACTGGCAGTACCGCTGGGCGAAGGCCTCCATCATCCTGTCAATCTTCTGTGCCTCCCCAGGGAGCCGGAAGCTCCACAGGAACTGCCTGAGGGAGAGAACAGGCAGGGAGAGACAGTTTGTTTGGGAACTCTAAGCTCAGGGTCCCGGGGACGTCTTCTGTTACAGCAAGGCTGTGCAGGGGAGCACCAGTCCACATCACCGCTACTTTCATTGAATGGAAAGCGCTTCCTTGCTTTAAGTGAGAAATTAATATTTTTCTACTTCAAACTATAGTTCTCCTCTCCAGGATAGCACAACTGAAATATAGAGAAACGTTCATTTTACACCCACACAATACAGGGTGGCCAGTAAAGCAGTCACAATTGATCCCTCCACGTCAGGGAAGACCCGTGGCAGCAGGTCTAATTCTGCCTTCTCTTCACCTACCTAAATGACAGCACCAAAGGTAACACTGCTGTTCATGCCTGTAGCAGTGAAAATACAGGACTACTTCTCAAAAGGCACCAAATAAAGATTCAGTAAAAAATTAAAGTTTTTTCTTCTTCAAAAATGAAATAAGATACACAACTACTAGGACAAGAAATTAAGGGATTTCAAAACTGAAGAACAGAATTGAAAATGTAAGTATTCACTAGTTTCCTAAGCCCCAAAGTGTAAGCCTGGAGGAAGACTTCACAGCATCCCCCTGCAGAATGCAGCGCCATCTAGTCCCCAAGCTGTCTTTCACTTAGAGGCCAGCAGTCTGCCTCCCTTCAGCATATTCTTAGACAGTCACAATCATCCCCCAAGACGCAACTTCAGTCCAGCAGCCCACAGATGAACCCAGGGCCACAGGACCGCCTCTTCCCAGTGAGCCCCCGGGAACACGTACCGCAAGGCCTGGACAAGGTTCAGGTCCGTGAACTCATGCAGCTCCACGAAGGCGTGCAGGACCTGGATGTTAAACTCATCTCTATCAGGAATAGAAGGAGACAGGGAGGCAGAAATCAGGCAGATGCTGAGGATCCGCCCCTTCAGGTAGGGTCCTCGGACTGAGTCCCGGCATCACATGGCCTCTGGGCACAGCCACTCAGTCAGGAGGGTGTCCAGCTCGCTGTGCTTACTGGGTGAGCACAAAGGGTGCCCCCACCTCCAGAGCACTGCCACTCAGTGCCAGCATGGACAGCAATGTGCCCCAGGGCTTGGGTGTGCAGGGGCTTGGGTGTCGAGGCCTCACCTCTCCCCTAGGTAGTCACCGATGGCCGTTTTGTTGAGCCCCTCCCCCTTGTAGAGGAACTGGGCAATGTCTTCACAGGTGTTCTTCAGCAGGTCATTCTCTATTAAGAACTGGATGCCCTAGAGAAAGACCACAAAAGCCAGTCACGTCAGCCTGCAGCAGCTGGAACAAGGAAGGAGGGGGACAGGCAGCAACAGTGTGGGTGCCTTGGACACAGAGGAAGTATCTGATAAACAGGCACCAGTGGATATAAAGGGTCGGGGGCATCATGGCCCAAAGCCAGGGCCCCTGACTCAACCAGGCCATGCCAAGTGACAGTAAGGCAGCTTGGGAGAAATACCTCTGGATTCCACCTGTCTACCGGAAAACCCCCATCTTAAAACCTGTGGGCCTCTGCCAATTCCTTTCTACTTACCTTTTTAGGGTCCATGTTAAATTTCTTCCTGCCCATGGCTACCTGTTTGTTCCTCTGCATGTTTTTCCTGAAAGACAACCACCAGTGCCATCACCACTCTGGCAGGGAAGTCCTGCAAGGCTGTGCAGGCCCACACGCAGACACTGACACACACGGAGGGTTTTCTAAGAGTGGTCTCGGAAAGCAATGGACATCATTTGGCCTAAGAGACCCTGAAACTCTCACTTCACTCTGGGTTCATCTGCTTTTCTAATGATTTTTCAAAAAGATTATCAAGTTATAATTTACCTATTGCTGTAACATACCATGTTAAGTATACAGTGGCTAAATTGTGCTACCATCATCATAATCTGGTTTTAGAGCATTTTCAGCAATCCAGTGAAATTCCTCACACTTATTTCAGCCAATCCCTTGAGAGAGGATTACCTCTGCCCCCAGGCTACCACCAACCTGGCCTTCTGCCTCCACACACTTGCCTCTCCTGGACATTTCACAGGAACAGTATCTTACAGTAAGGGAACTTTTGTAACTGTTTCCTTTCACCTGGCATAACATTTTCACCTTTCTCCTGTGCTATGAGATGCATCAGTACTCAGACATGTGCCCTTTTATGCTGAGTAGCCCTGCTCTACACAGGAACATGTCCATTCCATCTTCCACCTGCACATCAGGGGATATACAGACCGTCTGCACCTGCAGTTCGTGGCCACTATGCACAGGACTGCTATCAGCATGTGTACACTTCTTCGCTTGGGCGTGTGTTTCACCTTGCTCTGACAGACACCTAGGATAGGCACTGCTGGGCCATACAGTACATTTATATCTGACTTTTCAAGAAACCTCCCAAATGAGCAGCATCAGAATGAAAACTGCAGATTCACAAACCATGCTTCTCAAGGTGTGACCCTCCGCCCCGAAGTCTGGAGAACCTCAGGGCTCCAGACACCACCACTGGGGACCCTGCTCACAGTGTCTGTGAAGGTCTTGTGTTGTACATGGCCCCAGGCGCAGACTGCAGCAGCAGGTCCTGAGCCGGTCAGTTACTCAGACGTGCCAGAGGCAGAGCTCAGCAATTAGAATTAAGATTTCTCTAGTAATTCTGGTGTGTACCCTAATTTGGCAACTCCTGCCATCAATAACAATAGTAATTTTATAGCTTCAGAGAACAAAACATTGCTCAGAAATAAAGCACAGAATGCTACTGCCTTGTGGAACAGGTCTGCACTGGCTAAACTCACTGGCTGAATAAATGAGGGGTTCCTGTTTTGAGGTTTTTGAAAGGAGCACTGGAAAACTGAGGATGCCGGGACACCAAGACATGAAGTGACAGAGAACATGAAGGGAACATCGAGTTTCACTTCAGCTAGAACAAATGGCTGAGACCAGATGTCTAGCAATTCTTACTGAATCTAAGCGGTTGGCTAATCATTGTTTTTCTACATCCAGGAAGCTTGCTTTGATCTGTATTTCCAAACAAATACCACAAGGGAAAGCCTGCCTCGTGACTTGTGACTTCCTATAACAGCGTGGGGCAACCTCGTGGCCCCGCAGAGGAGGGCCCCTGATCAGCAGTGACCCATAGCATCCCAGGCTTAGTGTGGTCCCTCACTGAAACCCTCCTGGGACCTAGGAAGCACAACACAGAAGCCCTGCCCGTCTGCCCGCTACAATCCCTGCTCACTCTCGTGCTTGCCTGGTACATGCACAGAGATGGCTGACCACCTCTACCGGTTTCCTAGAGCTCCAGCACTGAGAACTCAGGCCCATGGCAGCCACGTCTCTGACAGGCTTTTCTCACTTTCCATATATGTGTCACCTTGACAAGGATCCCAAAACAACAGCCATGGCACTGCTACTGTGGCACCCTAACGAACTGATGCCTCTGAACTTTACAAAGTTTTAAATCCTGCAGTATAAGCACATCATTTCCATTTGATTAAATAGTATTTAGGGTCGTTTTTCAAAATAGTGGCATTAACCATCAGGCCATCAGACAGTGGTCTTGTAGAAAAATCAGAACGGCCATAGGCCCTACTAACAAGTCCTCCCTGTATGGACACACAGGGATCTGCAGAATAGCCCCCGTTCACCCATTCAGGACTTTCAACATTAGACAACTATTTTAAGTTTAAAAACACAAAAAAACAAATTACAGCTGCCTGACTTCCACCTTCAGATGCAGCTGCTGAGAGCCCCAGTTGTGATAAAGTTTGCTAGCCCAAAATCCAAGACAACTTTTCAGAGACTAGGAGCAGCAACAGAGACTGAGAGCCCCAGTTGTGATAAAGTTGAGTGTACTAGCTGCCTGGCAGCCCATGCTTCTGACATCTTTACTTTCTGGGTGCTCTATGATGCCCCCAAAAGTTTAAACAAGCAATTGGGTACCCTAAATCCTGCATGTGCATGTACACCAAAACATACAAAGAATATGCCAAAACCTCTCTGGTTAACCGATTACAGGAAATTTGTTTTCTTCATGCTTTTTATTTTACCAACTTCCTGCAATAAATGTGTATTACCTTTAAAATCTGGAAAGGGCCATTTTTTTTCCTAAAAATTCAGGTATAATTTATATTCAACACCATGTACACATCTTAAGTGTTTGTTCCATGGTTTTAACAAATGCCCTTGTGACTACTGCTCCAATGTAAAACGCCCTATCTTCCCTGGAGGTCCCTCGTGCCCTCTTCTGGCCTGCCCTCTCCCTGCCATGTGGAGGCAGACACTGCTTCGATCTCCCCCCACTGCTTGGTCCCTTCTGTCTCACTATCCCGTGAACTGCATGTGTCGCTTCCCCAGGGCGTCCCTCAGCCAATGCGATGCTCACGCCATCCATCCATGCTGCTGCAGGAGAGCAGTTCCTTGCTCTCCATTCCCGGGTCCTGGTCTGCTGTTTCTGCTTGTCCGTCACTCACCTGCTGGTCGGCAGTTAGGCTTTTTCTAGTTTGGGCTATTTTAAAATGAGAACGCTGTACTCTTGTACAAGTCTTCCTGGAAACATGTATTCATTTCTCTGAATAAATACGTGGGAGGTGAACTGGTAGAAACTGGCCAGCATTTATGCTTCACATCGCACAAATTGATACACTGTTTTCCCAAGTGGTTATACCCTTTTATTCTGGTTAGCACTCGCCAACCCCTGGTACCAGCAATCTTTTTAATTTCAGCTACCCTAATAGGTATAAAGTCACACATCCAGGCAGTTTATGTCACACTCCTTCATACCTCACGATGATGACCATTTCTCCTACGTCTATTGTACACATGGCTTTCTGTACAAAGTGCCTGTTCAGGGTTTTGTCCACCTTCTATCTGGGCAGTCTTTTGTTTTGTTTTGTTTTTGGTCTTCTTGAGATGGGTCTTGCTATGCAGTTTTGGATGGCCGTGAACTGATTTTGTAGCCCAGGCTGGTCTCGAACAGGCAGTCTTTTTAATTACTGAATTACATGTATTTTTTACATGTGTTCTGGATACAGATCCTTTTTCAGGTATACATATTACAGGTATTTTCTCCTACCGTGTGGTTTGCCTATTCATTTCCTTTTCACCAGTTAACCTTTATAAAGACAGAAGTTTTAAACTTTGAGGAACTCTAATTTATCCATTTCTTGAACACTATGGTTTTTAATGAAAGTAGGAAAGCTACAACCCCAAAATCCAAGACAACTTTTCAGAGACTAGGGGCAGTGACCTGGAACGCACAGCCTCATTCGTCCCTGTGGCACTACCCACCGGAGCTTGGAACAACAAATTAAAAAGCCAGACAGGAAGACTTGGGCTTAGAAAAACACAGACATGAAGCGCACTGCAAACAGCCTACTTACATTAGGCACTTAGCTAACGGTCTGGGAACCCCATTCAAAATTAAACTCTCCCAGTCACTAGTGTTTTATGTCATCAAACACACCCAAAGAGTTCTCGTCATCTTACACTATAATTTAATTTCTACACTATCTTTTCTTTAGTAATAGGAATGGGATGTGAGAATAAGCTAAAAAATGTACCCAGACATAACTGGGCATGCCAACCTTCTGAAATCTAATTAGCGGAGTACATTAAACTTTTCCTTTACCTAAAGAAAAAAAGAGAAACTTTGTAATACAAATACAGCAGAAAAGAAATAGTATTTCACATAGAAACTGCAGAGCACTTTAAGGCTTTCTGGGACCTCTGAAATTTTCTAGTTCCAATCTGCAAGTGTGAAAAACATCTACAGGCCTCCACCTCGTGAAGGAGAGCCCACTTCCCTCATGAGGTCACATCTGTGTGAGGAAAGGCTGGGTGCCCCCAGGAGCCTCACACCACGAGGCCCCAACCGCAGGGCAGACTCACCTTTCCTCTGTGGATCCGAGGCTTTCAATTTCATTAGCGACCTCTGCTATCTCGTCCTTCAGCCTCTGTAAGGAGATGGTCCAAAGTTACCCAGAGGGGAGACACAGACCAACAGGACACTTCCAAAGCCCCACATAACTCCCTCCAGCAGAGACAACATCAAGCAAAACACAGCGAAACAAAACTAGACAACCAAAAGAAATCCGAAGACTGGGAAAATTCATGCATCCAACAGATACCAACTGCACTCCTAGGACAGAGCAAGTACTGGAGGGATGCTGGGGGGAGAGGCAGCTCCCGGCCTCAGGGTGCCTGGCCTGGGAAAGGAGTCTACACAGCCACAGACCGTGTACAATCGCACCTTCGCTGAGGAATGGCGGCCTCAACCCAGTCTTCCTAACACAGCTGTGGCTCACCAAACACAAGCAGGACAGAGGCCAGGAGGGACACTCCCCTCTCCATGGAGGCACTAGTGCAAAGGGAACATGTGACCCAGTCCTCCATTGGCCGCCACCTCCTGGTGCCCTTCAGCCGCCTTGGAAGGAGGGACTATCACAGTGAAGGGGCCTGAGTGAGACCTGTGCCACTTTCCAGCATTAACCAGTGAACAAGGAACCAAAGGATCAGGCAAACTGTCAAACTGCTCTTAGATCAGCACCCCGGTTGGTCTGTCTCTCCTCTCACACTGAGCAGCTCAGTACTGCAGGGCCCTCCCCACTGCTGGAGTTTTACTAAGAATTCTAGAAAAGTAACATTTACTGCCTCAGGGCTAAACTAATTTAACCTGTGGCTTCTGTGTCTTATTTCCTATAAAGCTTGGCAGTAGGAAACATAACTTGGAGAAACAATAAAACTACTGTGATTGACTAAGTATCTCTAGGAACCAGAAACTCTACTAAGTCTTCATAAATATCAGCTCATTCAATCCACGTATCAACCTGTGAGGGTGTTTTTATTCTTATCCTATATGGAAGAAACTGAAGCCCACAGAACTGAAATGCCTCTTTCCAATTACCTTGCAGCAAAGTGGCAGAGGCAGGACCTGCACAGGGGACTAGGGAACCTGGAAACAGCAGAGAGGACTTTGCTCAGGGCCCCTCATGCTCTGACAACCTGAAATAGCAGACCTCACAAATGGCTTAACCTCTTCGAGATCCTGCTTTCCTGCCTACAGACTAGCGAAGGTGAGCGCAGGTCCAAGACGCCTCTAGAAGACACTAGTGTCAGACATACAGTGTGTCACAGCTGCTTCTACTCCAGCCAGCCTCCCCACGTCCTCCTACCTGAATGTCAGCCAGCAGCTCCTGCTTCCTTCGCCGGATATTCTCCAGCTCTTGGCGCTCTTCTGCAGTGAGGTCACTAGGAACTGCAAAGAGAAGGCAAACGTTACTAAACGCCTTCATCTCACCAAAAATAAAGATGAATCCAGGAGTGCAAAGGGACACAGATCTCAGGAAGGAAGACAGAAGCCAGCCTTAGAAGCGACCTGCTGCTAGGAATCAGCTGGCCCCAGGCCTCAGCAGGTTTGCTCAGGACAGGAAGGGCCCCAGTTACACAGCAGAGTTCGTTCTGAGAAAGGAATTCTGGGAAAGAAAATGAGAAGACAGCTGGGGTTAAGCTAGGCTGGCCGCAGAGGACAGGCTAGTGCATGGCTGGGAGACTTCAGCCTGCTGCTGATTCAATCTCAGCTGCCTTATGGCTACAGACGAAGGCAGAGCTGGTGAGGCAGCACACACTGGTAATCCTGGAACTCTGGGCAGCTAAGGCAGGACGATTGCAAGTTTGGGTCCCACCTAAACAGTTTAGTGGCTTAGCAAGACCCTGTCTCAAAACAACAAATAAAAAAGACTAGGGATATAGGTCACTGCAAAGGCTCCAGGCTCAACCCCCAGTAGTACCACAAAACAAAACAAACAACAAAAAACTGGAATGCTATGACCCTGTGTTGAACTGCAGCATGGAGAAATGGGTTTTGGAGGCAGCTGCAAAGCACATGAATGGCTCCATGCCATTGGGGGGGGGGGGACGGACCAGGAGACTGCATATACAATAGGACAGCCCTTAACTCCAGTTAGGACTTTTCTCTTTCTGCTTCACACCCTTCTACATGGTCTGAATGATGTTTTAAAAGGTGGTCCCACCATCAGAGCACAGCTACTTAAATTCCCAGATCACAGTTCCTACCAGGAAACATACACACAAGTAAGTCTTCACATTCCTTGGAAAGGGGGGAGCCAGAAGGCCCTCCAAAACCAGCTCCTGGGCATGCTGGGAACCAGGTGGCCATGTGGAAAAACTACCAGAACACCAGAACTAGGCAAACCAGGTGCAAACCCTAGTCCAGTCTACCGCAGACTATATTAGGCCCTTCAGGGAAGTCACTTAACCAACCTGGGTCACATTTCGTTGTCAGCAAAGGGGAAATGCTATCACTCACTTTCCAGGGTACTTTAAAGACAAAGCAAACAGTACAGATACACCCTTTCACATTTCAAGTTCCCCAGCAATGCCTGAAACCATGACAGCACTGGAGCCCATGTCTGCTGTGTCTCCCCTGGAACGCATGCCCATGCTGATGCCTCCCCATCTGAAGTACACACTCCCTCTCACTGTGCCCAGATGCCTTACAGTCTGAGGTGCAGCTGTGCCTGCACGAGTTTCTTTCCTTTCCTCACGGTTTCACAGCATTTCATGAATAGAAGGATAGAGCAGTGTGACACAAGATCTCATCACACTAAGAGCAACATGCAACCTAAAATTTAAAGTTTATGAACTGCTTATTTCTGGAATTTTATTTATTTTTGGTACCAGGGATCAAACTCACAACCTCATGCTTGCCAGGTAGGCACTTACACCACTGAGCTAAATCCCTGGCCCCTGAAATTTTATTTAATATTTTTGGGGTGTGGATGACCAAGGATACCTGAATTCTCGGACAACTGGGAGGTAATAAAGTGCCTCAGATCCTCCTTGGTGGCAAGGAGCAGGGTACCCACATCCCTGGGGGAAGTACAGCCCATTTTCCTGGACTTTGGCAGGCGCCTGGATGACCCAGAGCTATACTGCACAGGATGGGGACCACAAGCCCTAGGTGCCACTGTACACCTGAAAAGTGATCACCCACCTGGAGATACACTGTCTATATAAAATAAATAACACGTGCCTTCAATAATATTTCACACCGATGATACACTGATAGGCAGAAATCTGGTTAGTTCACTACTCTAATTTAATTGCCCCCACAGGGGCAACTAGGAAACAAAACTGCGTTTGGAGTTGCACCCTATCCCACAGGCAGTATCTGTCCAAGTGCACACGCTGGCACGCAAACTGCCTGTGGCACTGCGGCCACATGGGAGCAGCTACATCCTCAGATGCTTCACAAAGGTTACTTCAGACGACAGGTGAGGGCAGGATCAAAAGCTTCACAGCCAGCTCCAGCACCACAGCTGCCTCCCTCTTCACCAGACCTCCCTTCCTGTTCAACGAAGCATCCTTTAAACCTCTCCAAATGCACAGTAAGAAAAGCACGTTACATCACAGTGCAGTCTCCCCATATACAAAATTACAAAAAATACCTCACAACACCTGAAACGCATTGATGTTTTCTGTTACATTATTTTAGTTTCCTTGAGACCCTAAATAAATTTCATAGCCACTGGAGCACTGAGTCCCATGGTTTGCAAGCACTCCTCTACTTTACAGTCTGGGAGGATATTGCACTGTGAAGCTTCCAGCAGACCACCTCCAAAAGCAGGACTTCACTGACACTGGGGCACCTAGGAGATCATCCCAAAGGCAGCTCAGTACCAGCCCTGCCAGTCACAACCCATGTCAGCCAGCGCACGAGTTCACTCCATCAGACTTGCAACACAAGGGAGAAACGTAAAGCTGGGAAACAAAAACCACCGCTAGCAAACAGATTGTTTGGAAATAAAACTTTCAAACAGTAAACCACATCAAAGGGGCATTACAGAAAAAGATACACTGTTGCACATTAAACATTCTGTCACAAGCAAAGTCCAAAAATCAGAAAAGTCAAGGAAGGAAGAAGACATTCTTGTAGAAGAGAGTAAAAGAGAAGACCTAAATCCACCCATTTGGTATAGTAAAAATTCTTAAAAAAAAAAAAAACCCAAGAAATAATTATTCAAAATAAGTATCTAGAAGTTCAAAGAGTAAAGACCCTAAAATCTTCATGGGAGTGGACAGGTGGTCTATCGGCCCACCCACAAGGCAGATGAGAGTAACAATGGGGACGGTGGAGGTGGCCCTCAGAACTCCAAAATCATCCCACCCTGGAGCTGTCAGTGGAGCTGGAGGGCGAATCACAATCCTCTCCAGCAGCTAAGGAGCAGAAAGCCCATCTCTTGCCAGTGGAAACCTGAGGGCGCCCAGGAACCGGGCCAGGGCGGAGCCACAGGCTGTGCACAGAAGGTCATCCCAAAGGACCAAGCAGACTGGAGAGAAACCATAAATGCAAAAGCAGCCGTGAAACACCTGTGAGATGAAGAGGCATCATCTGGTCTCCTCTTAAGTAAATAAAAAAGTGCTTGGAAAGACGAAAAACAGAACTAAAAGGAATCACGGAGCGAATGCAGCAAGCACCCTATGGGAGGCAAGGGGAACTGCTCCCATCAGAGGGCAGGGCCAGCCTGGCTCTGGGGTAGAGGTACATTCCTGTGGCGGGGGGGGGGTGCTATTTAAGGGCTGCCAACTTTCAGGAACAACCTGTAGACAAGCACAAAAGAGTGACCCATGTTAAACAACTGAAGTTAGTTTTTCCCGGCACTTGGGAGGCTGAGGCAGGAGGACTGCCACGAGTTAGAGGCCAGCCTGAACTGCACAGTAAAACTCTGTCTCAAATAAATAAATAAATAAATAAATAAATAAATAAATAAATAAATATTTTTAAAGTTAACTTTTATCGACTGAGGCATTAGCGTGAAGGAAGAGCTGACAAACGTTACAGGGGAGGAAGGCGTCCTGGGATAAGCAGGATGAGGCCCGCAGGAGGTAGGAGGGTGGGTACAGACCCTGGAGCAAGAATCCAGGCTAGAACAACACTCACTGAAACTCCAGAGGCAAAAACAAGATGAATCAAAATGTGATAAACTGTCAAAAAGGAAGCAGCGAAATGATGCGAGTTGTACCCTTGTCCATGGGAGGAAGAAGTCAGGAGATAACCTTTCATTCTGACAAAATTCTCAGTGACCAAAGAACTCAGCAGAACCTACCAGACCTAACACCAGAAGAGTTCCTGGAGAGCACCTGTTCCAGGAGCAGGTCTGGGAAAGGAGAAAGGGACATGCGAGTCCCTGGACACATACGTGCACTACTCGGGATCAAAGTGAAAGACACAGATGTTAATCTATAGCTGCGAGAACAGACAGGCTTCTGTGTCCTTGTATCAGACAGAAAAGGCTTCTAGTCAGTATGCAACTAGAATGAGCAGGGTATTTGTTCTTGTTTATTTTGATCCAGGCTTCTGACATTAATCACGTGATTACTTCATCTTATACTTAAGTAACATTAAGTTATAAGGCTGCTTCTCTTCTGATTCAATAAATCAACGTAACATCAATTTTGGGGTTTTTTTGAGGATCTTGTGACAGTTCAGAACAGCCTTGAACTCACTGTTAGTCCAGGCTGGCTTCAACTCACGACAATCCTCCTGCCTCAGCCTCCTGAATGCTGGAAAGATGGGCCAGCCACTGTGCCCAGCTCAGATCTTTAATTCAAGCCTTGGCTCTCAAGCCACCCATGAGAAAAAGAAATCCCAGTGGCAAGGGGCATGGTTTCATTTGACAGAACCAAGGGTTAGGGCTGTTGCTGGGGTGTGGAGGTGGGGCTGGTGCCTAGGACTTTGGCTGCCACCCAGATGCTGGAGGCAGCAGGTAGAAGAGGCATGTGGCAGCGGAGGCCACATCTACTCTGCACTGTCTAGAAGGGCCTATCTGCACAGAGCAAGAACGGCTGGGCTAGGACAGGCCAGATGGCAAAGTGACAAACCACTGCTCCCTGCCGGCCTGCCACGTGCTGCAGCCACACGTCTGTGCCAGGGAGGGGACCAAACCCTCTCTCTAGAAGAACGGACAGTGGGGAGGGCAGCAGGCTGTCCCCACCACCAGGCTGAGGACAATAGTAGTGGACCAGAGAAGGAGCCTTCTGTACATCACCGCCTGCTCCTCTGCCCGGGGACCCCTGAGGTTAATGGGGGAGGGGGGAGCCCATGCTCCCAAAGGTTAATCTGCAAGGTGTTGGCTGCATCAGATGGCTGCTCCAGCACCAGGCCCCTCACCCTGCCTTTCCAGGGTTCCAATTTAATGAAAGGGATTAAAGTGACAAAAAACAACAAGGGGCCATTGTGCTCACTGTGAACAGAAAAGCCACACAAGGGAAGCTTTCACTTATTTATTTAAATGTTGCTCTGCAGATTTTAACAGTGGGCAGAAAGCAGAGCTGAAATGGTGTGCAGCCAGACATACAAAGGAGGCCTGCCTTAAAGGGACAGGGAGCTCTTTCCAAGATGGAGAAGAGAAGGTAAGCCGGCCCAGGAAAGGCGCTGGTGTCAAGCCCTGCGATCCCTGCTCTGCTGTCCCAGCACCACTGAGGCCCGCTGAAGCAGCAGCTCCTGTGACAGCAGGCTCTGTGCAGTGGACACAGCAGGTGCTACCCAAGTGGACAGCACTGCCCCAAATCCCCACGGATGCTGAGAAGTCAGAGGGGCCTAGGCATGCGCTGGGACTGGGACCTCATGCTCTGAAACCATCCTGCTACCCACAGGGACCTCCGCCTGCTGTTAAAATGCACCACTTACCTTATTTTCTCCACCAAAATAATTAACCAGCATTCTTTCATGCCCATCTCCCAGCAGGATAAAAAGGGGTCACATTTAAACTAGCACGAAACATTCAGAAAAGTAACTGAGAAGTGAGGTCCACCTGAAAGGCCAGCTTCTCTTGCTGGAGGAGAGGATAAATACACAAAAGATCAAACTGCCCTCGGCAGAGAGAGAGCTCGGCCTCCTTTCAAATCCAGCCCTTAGGTAGGGCCAGGAAGGAGGCCCAGCCTTGCAAAGCCCTGGAGTGTCCCGGACACTCAATCTCTCAAAAACACACACACACACACACACACACACCCTTAAACCAAGCCCTCCTTAAAAGAGCAGCAGTCCAGTCGTGGTGAAGGAAAGCGCATGTTTTCCTCATCCTCCCCAGCACTAGCACCTGCTCTGCGGGTTCAGGTGGTTACTCACACACTCCACTTCTGTGGTCCCGAGTGGAAACAGGAAACTGCCCGGTGAAAAGCACGTACTCTTCCGGCCTCCTAGATGCACCATCCCAAGCCTCCCGGGAGCGGGAACTCCAAAGGTTGGGAGGTGGGGGCAGTACTGGGCACCAACCAGCCACCCTCCCACGTGGACCCCACTAGTGAGACCTCAAAAGCAAGTCACAGCCTGTTCACCTCTAGAGGCCTGAAGCACTTTGTCTTCTGGTAAATCTCAGGGATCTGAAATCTGAAGAAAAGTTTCAAAGTACAGAAAGAACTCAGGCTTTGGGTCCATGCCAATGTTTGGCAACTAGGCCTTGAACTACTGGTCTCCACTGCTGGCATCGCTGCAAGGGCCAGGTGTGGGCTAAAGAAAACAGCCACCATGGGCCCAAGTAAGTGCCTGTTAAAGCCTCGTGTGCAGACCCAGCTTGCACTATTCTCTTCTCCAGTGTCTTCCTCCTAGGCCACCGCTGCCCACTGTGCCACTGACTCACAGCTCTGCAGCAGACCCATCCCTTCCTGCAGGAACCACAGCCCCAGGAAATACCGACAGCTGCATGGGGCATTTCAAAAGGGCTGTTAAGGAGGCCACACCTTGGGTACCCCACCCAAGCAGCAGGCACCATCAGGCTGCCTTAGGTCCAGAGCCCAGCCCTGCACTCACCAGCTATGTGACCCTGGGCAAGCCACCTCAGCTGTCCTTCAAGGTGAACAGTAAGACCAAGAGTTGCTTCCAAAAGCAGCTCTTCACACCTGGCTCTCTTATATATGGCTTTCACAACACAGGGCAACACAGAGCACTGGCGTGAAATGACTCCTGGTAAATCAGAAACTGCAGGAGTAGAGGAACACACTATGAGGTCCCCTTGGGACTACAAGAGGGGCAGACACCAGATAAAAGCAGCTGCTGACTCAAAAACAATGACGAAGTTCTCCTGGGTCACTTCTGCAAAGGGAGAGTGGGTGGTTGGTTTGGGAGCATGTGTTTTCCTCACAGAGAAGAGCAGCTTTCAGCTTTTATAAAACTCACTTCCACGCCAGTGTGACAAATGTGCACACAGCGTCAGATCTTTAAGACAGGACAAGGGTGCAACCAAAACGGAGAGCATCTTGTAAGTAAAAGACAGCACAAGACAGAGGTAAAACAAAAACTGTAATGATTCAGAATTTCACTGACAGTCACAAATTCAGAGTTCTCAGGATACTAATAGGATTAATGAGGATCACTGGGCACGAGAAGGTGCATGATCAAGTTACAGACTCAGTGAGATGATCGCACCTTTACAGAAAGTCTGTCAACTCTGAGGAACCGATCACATTTCCTTCCTTCTTGAGTCAGAACCTTCGCCTCCTTTCTAAAATTTCACACTATACCATCCCGGCTTCCTTTTGAAAAACAGGAAATTCTGACCCAAGTTACATTACAACACTGATGAGCCCTGAAGTTACCTCAGTGAAACAGCTATCCACAACTGGGCAAATACTGGCCAGGGGTAGCGGTACATGTCCATAATCTCGGCACTTAAAGAGGCTGAGGCAGGAGGACGGCCATGAGCTCTAGGCCAGCCTGATCTACTCGGCAAGACTCTGCCTTAAAGAACAACAAAACCAAAGAAGCAAATAGGCAAATGCTGTTGGACTTCAACTGCCCAAGGTCCGTAGAGCAGCCGTATTCACAAAGACAGAAAGACAGAAGTTAAGGCTGGGATGCAGCCCGGTGGTAGAGCCCTTGTCTAGCATGCACAAAGCCCCGAGTTCCAGCCACAGGATCTCAGAAAATGAGGGATATTAACAAAGACAAAGTAGAGTGGGGGCTGCCCAGGGATAGGGAGGACCTAATCGGGACAGAGCTCTGTTTTGCAAGGTGAAATAGTTCTGGAGATGGCTATATACCCATGTGAATACACTGAAAACTACTCAACTCTGTACTTATAATGAAAGTGTTTTATGCTTCATGTGTACTTTACAATTAAAAACAAACAATAACCTAACAGTATATTTTAACTTCCTAATTCTGCTAATTTTAGTCCCTTTGATTTAACTTCTGTGAGGCACGCTTCAAGAATCTTACCACCAACTTGTAGCCTAATGAATTTTTTAAATAATTTGCATATAATCCCAAACCAAGAGTTGTATTGGCATTCAGCTAGCAAAAACCATTTCCAACACCGGGAGGCAGAGGTATCTTCTAGTAAACTGCCAATATACACATTTAGACAATTCTAGTTTGTTTTTATCTCCTGCCTAGAAGTCCATTAAAATTTCACTGCCACAACCTGCCTCTGTGAGTGTGTGTGTGTGTGTGTGTGTGTGTGTGTGGTGTTGGGATTGAACCCCAGGCCTTCTCACTGAGCTACACCTCCAGCCTTTTTATTTTGAGACAGGATCTCACTAACTTGCTCTGGCTGTGCTCCTCCCACCTCAGCCTCCCAGAGTGCTGGGATGACAGACATAGGACACCATGCCATCCCTGGCTAACATTCTGCATTTATAAGGAAGACTTCATTTTTGTTTTCACTTTTAGAGACTGTCCCCTACCTAGTACCCCGACAAGCAGGCCTCTGAGTTCACAGAGGACACCGGCCAGAGTTGAGACAGGGAGGAGCCCAAATAATACTAGCAGTTTCACTGACTTCTCTGTGACTCTGGTAAAACCACGACCTCTCTGCACACCAATTTCCCCATGCATGGAATGTGGATGTCACTATTCCAACCCTTCTCAATATAGAAATGTATATTTAAAAGTCCCATAAACTGTCTTATAGAGTGAAGGTATTTATCTTACAGAGAATCCACACATTTTATCTAATAAGTCCTAGAACTCAAGACTTGAGTTTGCACGTTATAATTCAACCAACTAACCAGAGGGAAGTGAGGTCAAATTTCAAGGCAGTAACAAATAAGTCGTAAAATTTTATCCTGAAAATGTGGTTTATAAAACAGCATAAGTGCCTGCTTTGCAAGCACGCAGGCAGTCGTGAGTTTGATCCCTGGTCCTGATAAAAAACGAAACAAAACAAAAACAAAAACAAAAGTTAACATCTGCTTTCATTAAGGGCTAAATGCTAATCATAGGGGCCTTTTCTTTTTCTAAAACTTCAAAGCTGGGATTCCCAGCAGCTTTTCTCCAGCCCCAGGCAGTGAGCCTGTCATGCTTGCTGTTAGTTCTCAAGAGGACCCAGGGGCTGGGGGAAAGGCAGGGTTGGGTCATGGTCAATGAGGGACTGCCCTCTCCAGAGACAAGCAGACAGGCAGTGTGGCCTTGGCTCTCAAGGAGGTCTAGGAATTCCCTACTCCACTGGAGACCCAAATTATCAGGCTTGCCCCTCCTCCGGGGGGGGGCAGGGGACTGTGTCTCCGGGATGAAGCTCTGCTCCCAGCTGCAGCCACTGTCGGCCTGCACAGCTGGGTCACCACACCCCTTCAGTCCCAAAAGAGGTCTGGTGGGGGTTTCAAGAGTTCAGCTATCTTGCACTTCACCTCATTTTTAAAATCTATTGTATGCTGGCCCCTTGTACCACCCTGAGTTTTTCTGTACACTTAAACATTCTTCCTCCTGCTGCAGCTGGAAGGATCAAACTGGATGGTGAACTCCAATTCCTTTCAGTGTGCATCACTGGAACCAGGACTGCTGGCATCCAGGAAGGGCTCTGAACCCCAGAATGAGTAAGTAAAAATCCCTAAGCAGGTGGGCAAGGCTGGAGAGGAGATGCTCAGCCTGAATTTGTCCCTCTGTTTTCTGCCATTCTGTTTCTAACCTCACCACAGAAGACTCCAGAAATAATCATTAGCTTATTCCTAAGTCTCAGTCCAAAAAGAAACGATACCGAATGCTTGACCACCTATCCGACAGCAGAGGATGGGAACTGGAGGACAGACATGCAGAAGACCAGCCCTGCACACAGCTCCTGCTGCTGGCAGCAACGCATAACAGAGGGAGCTGCAGACCTGGCTCCACATGCCACCCACTCCACCTCTTACCCGTGGCGAGTCCCGTCTCCAGTGGCCCCAGTGTCCTGGCAAGCCCTGGGCAGCAACATCAAAGCCTCTGCTGGTCACGGCTCTCCACCTCAGAGGCCATGGTGGCTCTGTGCAGCAATCCCACAGGCCCAGACTCCCTGGAGCTCCCCCAACCCTGGGTGCAGAGAGAGCTGGAGCAGGGACAGCATGTGAGTGCCAGCACAGAAGGGCAGGGGAGGAGGCGTCCAGAGGAGACAAAAGCTGAGCAGCCCAGCAGCAGTGGGAGTGAGCCAGCCTGGTGGGGAAGGCTGGCTTGGCCCGGGGATGGAGCACCGAGCTGGAGCCGCAGCCCTGGCTGACAGTCAGTGCTGCTCGCTAGCTCACTAGCTCCTCGCAGGCTCATTTCCATGAATGCAATCACACCGCCCCTCCTGCTACCCGCTTCCCAGCCTCCTGGGGGAGGGGAGGCACCACTACCATTTGCTCATAGGCTGCGCTTGCTTTCTTTTCCCCTCTAGAAGCAAAACCTGATGGCTGCTCTCACCCAGAGGAGGTTAACCCTTACTTCAGAGGCCCTCTCAAACAAGAGGTCAGGTCTGCAGAGAGGCTGTCCTTCCCGAGACCCTGCATCAGGCCAGCAGGCAAAGTGGCACTGGCCAGATGGTTCTCACACCATCCTGAAGAGGCTTAGAGGCAGTCTTCTTCCATCTACCGACACTCTCAGTCTCCCAGCCCCTCTGCCAATGAGAACTAGCCTGCAATTCTTCAGGCCGGCCAGCAGCAGAGGAGCTGTGCGGCTCCTTAGGCTGCCCTGGTTAGAGTTGGGCAAATTGATCCTGGGGATGATCACTTAAGATGGCTAGTGACAACAAGCAAGGGCACTGCCCACACAGAGTGGCTTCCAGACCTCAAAGGATATGAGAGTCACCGAGGGCACTTGTTAAACACAGACTTGGAGTCCCAGTCTCTGAGACATAAATTCCACAGGCCCAGGCTCCTCAGTGAAACAAGATCCAAGGTGACTGTGGACCACACTGAGAGAAGCCCCGCCTTTGACAATAAGGGAAAGGAAGCAAGGAATTTAAAACAAGTACCAAACAAGCTAGGAGGCAACACAAACCAAATTAATGCACTAGATCCGGTTCTTCCATCTGGACACTGCTGGAACTGGGGGTAGACCATCCTCTGTGGGGGAGGGGGAGCATCCTCCCCAAGCATAGCAGGGTGTCTAGCTGTACCCTGGCCTCTACCCACTAGATACCAATAGCACCCACCACCGCCACAAGATATGACTACCAAAAATGTCTCCAGACATCACCAAGTGTCCTTGGGGCCAGGACTGCCCTAGGGAAGCAACCACAGGGAACTCCCTCCTTCCTTCCAGTCCCCTGCCATTACAGAGTCACTGACAGAGGGCATCCCACTTCCAGCCCGGCTCTACCACGTGACCTTCCTGCAGGTTCAGCCCAGTTGGAATGTGGAGGGCCATCCTCATCGCCATGGCAGTGCCACCAGATCAGACCCCAAATACTTTGGTCTCACTCCAATCTGTTTAAGAAACAATCACAATATAATCTTATTCTTGTGTCAAAATGGTAGCACTCAGCTAAAAGAATCATACTGAGTCTGTGAAGAACCCTAAAATTATTTACGAAACTTCCACTTTTAGTCTGCAAGTTTTCAATACAAATGTGAATTGAGAGTCCCACCTGGACACGCCTACAGGGCTTTGAGCTCTTTCCTCCTCACATCTGGATGGAGGTTCACCTTTCATCTAGCCAGCAGACTCCACTCTCCCTTACCTGCCAGGGCCGCCAAATCCAGCCTCTCTTCAGCTCCTCCATGCACACGGTGCTTGGGACCTGCCTCCTAGGGGGCCCTT
This sequence comes from Hydrochoerus hydrochaeris, assembly GCA_004027455.1. Taxonomy (NCBI): domain Eukaryota; kingdom Metazoa; phylum Chordata; class Mammalia; order Rodentia; family Hydrochaeridae; genus Hydrochoerus; species Hydrochoerus hydrochaeris. The sequence goes on from PVLA01002494.1 coordinate 65,913, forward strand.
CCTGCCTATTCCCGCCACATTCTTCACTCATCCTGTCTTCTCTGAATCTGTTTGCATCATGCAACTCCCCACCAGGTGCTACGCTTCTCTGTCGCTGGCGATTTCATGTGTCCATGAAGTTAAACTCTTGTCTTTCAGCGTTACACCTGTGACGGTGAACTTACGGCCTGTGTGCCACAGCTGGCTGTTTGTTATCACTCAAAGCTCTAAAAGGTTTGCCATGGCTGTCTTACACTGTGAATATTCTCACAGCACTTTACCTAATCCCAAGAGTTATGTCCCTTTTTTTAAAGATAACACCACAGAATCAAAGTTAGTGATTTTGCCCTCAAAGAACTCCCAGGTCGCTATTCATTTTGTAGGAAGAACCAAGTGCCCAAAGGACATGCCCAGAGGGCGCTACTGAGCCAGGAAGGAACGTTAGTCCAGATGGCTCCACACAAGGGCTGAGCCTGGTGCTCAGCCTCAGGGTACTCTAGGAAGCAGAGAGCACCCGGGCCAGCAAAGGCTAATGGGTAGCCTATATGGGGAAAGCCTGGAAGCAAGCTGGAGTCGGCTGGTGCCTATGAATGTGACACAGACGCTGATTCTCCTCTGTTGCTGAGCTGGGGATGCAATACGAAGTGGAGCTCTCCAGAAGGGCACGAGTGGCAGGGGGTGCCCGAGAAGGAAAGCACTGGAAAGCTGCCAGCAGTCAGGAAGGAAAAGTACAGACACAGTCATTTGCCTGGTGCGGTCAGAGCTTCAGAGGTGGAAGCCAAGAGTAAGTGTTTCTGCCCTCGCAGGTTCATGGCTTCCTTCTCCGACACTAACTCTCCAAGGGCACTGCTGACTCCCACCCTATCTGGTCTCTGTCTAGGACACAGGGTCGGCTGGAGCAGACAGTGACTCTCTGACAAGTTTGCAAGCAAATGTACACTGTTTGTCATTTCTGATGAGGAAGGCACAGAGTACGGCATAAGGTGTATCCTTCAGTTTGTGGCTACTAGGAATCTGGGAGGCAAAATGCTGCTCACAGATCTCTCTACGTGAGCGCCATTGGCCCCCACCCTACGCAGCCAGGCCTGGCTCCACCACTGGTGCAGAATGCACACAGAGTCTCTGGCCACTGTCAGGTTCTTAGTCTCCCTTCCTCTGGAGTTTCTATCACTCTATTCTGTTCTACTGAAAAACACTTCATGAATCTCTGGTAGAAGTATAAGTACGAGGTGCTGCTTTAAAGAAGCACCCACTAGTGTCTGCTCTTGCTCGAAAAGGGTCTCAGGGTCGAAATACTGATTCCCAGGCCCGGACACAGTTGTCCGGGGCTGCATGTGACAGAAGCACAGGAGAGTGAAGCACTGGGGAGAAGTATGAGAATGCTGAACAGGACCCCAGCTGGTAGAATCAGGCCAGGCCCAGCGGTGGGCCATCTCCCCCACGCTCCTCAACAGCAGGCCAAGGCTGGGGCCTCCTAGCTGGGCTCAGTCCTGGAAAGCAGGCTTCATCTCTCACGTGGCTGTTCCTGGCTGGCCCTAGGCATGAGGGACGGCTCAGCCAGGAACAGAGGGACCCAGAGAAGAGAGCAGAACCACACTAGGGGCAGGCCCAGGAGAGCCAGCAAGGAGGAAGCAGGAGGCAGGCAAAGGTCTGTGCCTCTGAGACCCAGGGCAGGGCGCAAAAGGCTGACTACAGAAGCGTAAGTGGTCAAGCATGGAAAGGAGCTCTCCCTCAGTCAATTTTAAAAGTGTAAACAACAGCAGAACAACATCCCATTTTCCACGAGTCTGATGACATCGACATGTGTGGTCATGCAAACGACAGTCCAGGGTGGGAGCTCAGCAGTCCTGCACGCTGCCATCAGAGTGCACTGGCGCTGCCTTCCGCACTGCCCATATATAAAACGTACATACCTTACAATGTACTTGACTCTGAGAACTTGGTTCTTAAGCTCTAAATACACTAAATTAAAATCTTAAATTTATCTACCTAATGGTTGTGGTACCAAAACTGTAAAAACTGAAAATTAACAATATACGGTGATTACACAAAGGCTAATACTAACACAGAACGGCACAGAACACATCAGAACTTCTGCCAGTGTATGACACATGAAACTGCACACCATGAACACCACTACATCAAGGACCATGGGTAGGAGAGAAACTATGAGCCCTCCCTCCCTTCCATTCCATCTGAACCCACAGTAAACACAGCATTTAGTGTTACAGTTTCTATTCAAAGAAAGAACAGAAATGCCACAGTCACATACCTCTGCCCAGACTACTGCTGCAGTGTTCCTTCTTGAGTTCTGTTCTGACACCTGAGAAACTCTTGGTGTGATTACTCCCGCCCCACCGTGGGTGCACAGGGAGCCCTTCATCTGCACTATCTGACCTCGAATCCAGATTCTTAGCAGGAAACATAAGGGACAGAGGCTCAGAAAACACCAAGGAGAGGCTCCAGGGAAGAAAGAAGATTCAGGAGCAGCCATTAACTTAGAACTCACAGGAGCTTTCTAAGGTCAGGTGCTAAGCTTTTATGAATTCTCTGTAAAGAACAAGACACAGGGAAGAGATTATGTCCTTTTTTTTTTCTTCTTTTTTTGGGGTGTGTATGTGTGTATCATGAATCCAACTCTGGACCCTGCATTCCCTAGGCAGGCACTGTGCCGCTGAGCTATATCCCTAGCCATATTCTTCTTTCAAAGAAGGGGAAGGAACATGCTGGGCAGGTCCTGGCACCCAACCCACGTGCAGGGCAGCAGGGTTTGACTGGTGCTGCACTTCTGGAGCTCTCCTAGTCTCTCCCGTCAGTCTACAGAATCTAACACTTGCATAGGCAGGAGAAAAATGAAAACCTAATCGGTAATTTATATTGGTCAGCTTTCTGATTACTGTGACAAAATGGTTGACAGCCACAACTTCAAAGGGAAGAGGTTTAATCTGGCTCACAGTTTCAGAGGTTTGGTTCATGGTGTGCTGGCAAAAACACAGCAGAAGGGTGTGGGGAACAATGCTGCTCACTGCATGGTGGCTGGAAAGCAGAGAAGGAGAAAACCACAGAAGAAAGCGTCAGAGACCAGATACAGCTGCCAAGGTTGCTCCCCCACAGCCCACCCAGACACACCCCAAAGTGTGCTTCACTGATCTGCAAAGTGTCTCAATCCAGTCAAGTCCAAGATCGCAGGTAACCGTCACATGCATGAGGACATGGGATGATCAAGATCCCTACGGCGGCAGTTTAACACATTCCTGCTGATGCAGGCTCAGAGAGACCCTCTTTACAGACGGCTGGGGCTGGGCTAGATGACTCCAAAGGTACACTCTAACTCTGTATCTGTGAATACACTGCTGTTAGGGACTCTGATCCAGCTAATCACTTCACACTCAGACTACACAATGAAGCCAGTAAAAGTCCCCAAAGCTGAAGGTCCTCAGAAGGTCAGCAGATGATGACAGAAGTCACAAAGTATCTTCCTAAAAAGAAGAAAGAGGCTGCACCAACGAGAGAAGAGCAGACGCTCAGTGAACCAGCTTTTGGAGGCTTATCGAGGTAGAAGGCAAAGTGAGACACGGATACTCCTGAATACCTCCAGAAGGGCTGGCCCTCCATCTGTGGTACAGCCAGCAGCACACTGCATGCAGCTGTTGTCAGCCCCCACCATGCACATGTTCTGTGGCCTTTTGAAGACCCAGGGAGAGCTGGCTGAAAAGTGGATGCAGAGCCTCCTGCTCTGACTGCACCACTCCACCTGGACCTGCAGATCCCAGCTTTGTCCTTTCGTCAGGTGACTGTTGTGCAGGCCAGCAAGGCTCACAACTCCATGCCTCAGCCTGCCAACACCCAAAACACCTACCTTTCCTTTCCACCAATACTGGCCTCTTAGAAAATCCCACCTGCTGCCTCCCACAAACTCGGTACCTGAATCGCAGGTCTTGACCACATGTAGCCAGCCTCAGCCTCACACATCTACATTCCACTACAAAGGGGAAAACGTGGGAGGTTGTAGAAACTCTCAGACAATGGGTAAAAGTAAACTCTTCAGAGGCACAGAAGCCAAGCCCTTATTTCTGTTCTTCACCAAGAAGAAAAGCCAGCTCCAAAACTCTGTATGACACTGCACATTTGTTCCCAGTCAATGAGAAGGTCTATAGTATCAAGTCAGAGCAATACCACTCCAAACTGTCCCAGCAGATGGTGACAAGTTTCTTACTCAGGAATGTACTCTGTACAAAGGCAAACACATTCCTGCTTAAAAATAAAGATATAACCATTTTTTATTTCATAAAATACAAAATCTATATAAGGAAGTTAAGTAAAACTATCTACAGGGTATTAATTTAGAGTTACAGCACCTCAGATCTTTCTGCTAAGACTTTAACATAAAACCAGGCTGCACGAGCACCTGAAACACAGGCTGACTCAAGGGGAGTTATTTCAGCCGCAACCTGAAAACACAGCACCTTACTGGAGAGGCATTCTATTTAACTCTACCTGGCCTATTTTCCTATGCACGATCACTATTCTAAACCCTCATGGTTTCTTATGGCTTTAAATGTTTTTCCATGTCCATCTTTTTAAAACTTGACAACAACTATCAACTCTGCATATTTTCTGACAGTGAACTGTCCCTTCCAGCTTACAGATGAGATACAAGACTCCCTAAGTGTAAATAACCCATTTAAGGTAAGCTTCTCAGAGAGAGGGGAGGCCAGTTCTCACTCTCAGTCCTTGCCTAAACCTCAGCTCTTTATTCTTCTACTGAAATCTACAGATTCAACCACAGCTGACATTTGCTGAGCATCTGCCACAGAAGCAGCCTGTGCTTGGAGCTGTGACTTAAACAGCTCCCGCTCTTGCCTAGTCAATGGGGAGAGCCAGGTAAACTCAGCACATAAGCACCCCAGCCCGAGCAGGCATGTTCTGAAACACCAGGACACACCAAGAGGCTGCACAGATGCATGCACCCGAGCCAGAACTTTGCTCCAGTGGAAGAACAAATATGCCAAATGGAGAGCCGGGCATGGCGGCACATGCCTGTAACCCTGACACTTGGGAAGGCTGAGACAGGAGGACTGCTATGAGTTTGAGGCCAGCCTGGGCTACATAGCGAGACCCTGTTTAAAAAAAAAAAAAAAATCCCCAAATGGAGAAGCAGAGTGAACAGACAGTCCCAAGCAAGGTAAAGAGCGTGAGCGTGAGGACAGTGAGCATGCCACATGTCAGGGCCCAGGTTACACGAAGATGGCAGCCTGAGAAGTGTCTGCTTGTGAAGGGCACCAGGGCCCACACCCAGGAGCTTAAGTTCCAACTCAGAGAAAGGGTGAAAGGCAAATCAAGGAGGACTGAACATAAAGAGCTAAGACTAAAAACGAATTTATGGCAGTTAACAAAACAGTGCCTAATTAGTTGTGTTGGTTGACTCTCAATGATTCTGGCATGAAAATGGGTAGAGGTAGCACCAGGAAAGGGCAGAGACAAAGGACATTTTCAGTGTGAGGACTGTAGGACTAAGATTCCACAGCAGGAATGAATATGACTTCTCCAAGAGTAAGTTCAGAAACCCTCACATGACCTCTGTTAGGCCTGAACTCCAGGACAGTGAGCCTAGCAGGAACAGCTCTGAGAGGCACCCTGCTGGCTTGGAGACCTGCTGAGGAAACTCTGCTATTCTCCAAAACGCTACTTGGCTCACAGCAATGCCTTGGGGCATCTAGCTAGCAGTGGTTAAGAAGGCAATGTCACCTCCCTCGTCCCAAGTAGACAGCGTGGGGGAACCACAGGAGGGCTGCAGGAACAGAGAAGCACCAGGTCTTTAGGGTTACTTACTCAAAGCAAAATGGACCATGAAACTCACTTTCATAATTCCTGCCCATAAAGTCACACCCCAGCTGCATCATCCCCACCAGTGGGCTAAGCATACACACACTAGGCAGCTGGCGTTGACTTTTAAAGCTCCCAGACGAGCACACGTGACCCTTCTGATTTACCCCTTAGTGAGTGACAGCTGACCCAGCTCTCCTGGGTGGATCTGAGACCAGGCTCACTGCAAGGGCCAGTGGCAAGTAAGCATAAAACACTAGCATGGTGCACCCACTGTGGAGGTCAGTCTGGAGGTTCCTCACAAAGCTGGGGTTGGAGGTCCCATTTGACCCAGCTATTCCATGTCTGGGTGTATTCCCAGAAGAACTGAAAATATCATACCACAGTGATACATGTGCACCCATGTTTATAGCAGCACAATTTATAATAGCCAGATCCCGGAAACAACCTAAATGCCCATCAACTAAGGAATAGATAAAAAGGATGTGGTATTTTTATACAATGAAATACTACTCAGCTATAAAGAATGATCACATTGAGATATTTGTAAGTAAATGAATGCAACTTAGACCATACTCATAAGTGAAATAAATCAAACTCACATGTGTAAATACCATATAGTCTCCCTAGTGTAAGAAATGGTAAGAGTACATAAGATGCAAAAAACTCAATAATTACAGTGAAAGGATAAGAATCTGCTTAAAAGGGGAAATAATATCTCAGGTAAAATGAGGAAAAAGAAAAAGAGAAAATAAAAAATGGCTAAAATTATATAAACACACTTAGGATAGCTAAGATGATAGTGCTACAAACTCCCTAAATTCTTGGAACAAAACAGTGAACATTCATAGGATTGGAACAATTGTGCATATTATTGTATGATGATCTGAGGAACTCTTGAAGATCATTATGTAAAATAAAAACCCTAGTTATGCTCATACCACCTTGTTTTGAAGGCCTATATTGTCAGTGTTCTGGGCTCTTTGCTATTGTTGTTTACATGTCTTTTTCGTTTCATGTTTTTCTAGGAATTTGTTTCGTTTTTGTCTTGGTTTGTTTTTCTCTCTAATACAGAAAGGATAGGTATACATGTAGAGACTCATGCATGCGTAGAACTTCTAAAAAGTTTATGAGAATAAACGTTTTTAATAAAAGTTTATGAGAATAAACTTCAATATAATGCACGATGAAATGAACAGCTACTTTGAAGAAAAGGAGACATTAAGGTACCCAGTGCTGATTCCGTAGCATCATGATGTGAAATCCAGCAATACTATTATTCTTTGTTCAGAGTGACTTTAGTCTGTTTTGTTTTGTTTAATTTCAACATATATGAAGGTATGGACAGCTATTTTGAAGAGAATGAAAGACATTATGGCAGCCATTGTTGACTTCCTTATTGTCTGATCTTGAAGACCTAAAATGCCTTCATCATTCTGTTTTGACCAGTTTTATACTATTTTGTTTTGTATGAATTCACTGTATGTGAAGATATGGACAACTATTTGGAAGAAAACAAGAGACAATTTGGTAGACAGTGAAGATCTCTGGTTGTCTTGCTTTGAAATCTGTGTCTCTTACATTGTTATCTTATGATGTTTTGTTCTGTTTTGTTATGTTTAATTTTACCCTCTTTAAAAATAAAATAGAATAGAGTAAAATAAAATAAAAACCGGGGTGGTGACTATAGGTCACTGCCGCCCCGCCCCGGCATTCTCACAGCTACTGTCTCTGCACAATCACTACAGCATCTTCAATACTGCTCCCTCTCAACCCGAGACCCCAGCTAGCTGGGACTCACCTTTCAGATACAAAACTTCCCAACTGGACAGCTTAGCCCTGACCTGGCATCAAACCTCATTACTGTGCACCTCTTCAAATACAAAAAGATTATCATAAACACCCGTATGTCCCTCACACCTGTCACAGAAGGCACGGCTTTCCAAAGTGCTGTAATCCGGGTCTCCAGACAGGTCAGGCGCTACCCGTAACGATGTGCAAGAGTGAGTTTGTGCCTCTCACATCAGCTGTGAGGGTTAAATAGGTGTTTTACAGGGAATAAGACAAAGAAAAGCATAAAAGGAATGCCCACAGAATCTACTTTGAAGTGTAGTCTAGTTTTTATTCAAACTTATTCCTATCATTCATAACGAGCTACTCGGCTCAACCTTGGCCAAGTGTCACTGTGAAACCCACACGTCCACCCAGCTCTTCTGACTCCAGCACTCTACACTCATCTTCTGCAGTCTCTGGCACTCAGTAGCCAGAGCCCATCACCTCCTTCCTCACGTCCCTGCTGACGGTGTGGGTGTGGGGTGTGGGTGTGGTGGAGCGCCCGGGCTCCGGGGCTGCAGTCTTTACCCAACACTGAAACAGGAAGGCCAGATTTCCCCTTAGCTACATTTAAGAAAAAAGTCTGCTCACTACCACTTACCCTACATCTCCCTGGCACTTTCCATCTAGCCACTAACCTTGTTACTTTTTAGCTCCGGTTCCTTTTGGAGGTATGCAGTTCCCACACCTTCCAACCCACTGCTAGTCAGAGAAAAGAAAATGCCACCATGCAGAAGGCTGAGTGCCACCAAGAAACACCCCCATGGAGCTGATACGAAACGGGAGGGGGGTGGCTTAAACAGTTTCAAAACACACTTCCCCCCACACACACACACACACTCCCCTGCCTCAGCGCACTAACGCTGCTTGGCACTCTGCAGTCTTCCTTCCTGAAAAGAACATAGTAAAAACCAGAGTCAAGGCTAGTCCTTAAACTCCTCCCAGCAGGACCCACAGAGCCGGCACCCAGGACTCTCAGATCCCCACTCCACGTGCCTGGCTCAGGCGACTCAGTCCAGAGCTGGGGCTGGTACTCACCGTCCTCCTCCTCAGTTTTAAGGACCATCTTGCTCTCCAACAGCAGATACAGACAGGTCTGGTCTGTCAGCCCTTCAAGGGAAAGGTGCAGCTCAGAGCAAAGTTTATGAGGACTCTGGCTGGGTGGGGCCACAAGGACAACTCAGAGCAGCTTCCTGAGCTGACGGAGGAAAGGCTGGCCACGCCACGCCCACTAGCCCATGGCAAGCAGCAGCAGGAAGCTTCACTGGCCCTCACTGCCACTGCCAAGTTCCTAAAGTCAAGCTCAAGCACCTGGGTAAGTGCAGGTTACCCTCCACCCCTCAGCCTGGAAGCGCCCCACCTTCACGTCAGGCAAGTCAGCAGCAGCACTTCTACCTCTGAGACTCATCAAAGCCAAGGCTGCGCGCACTGCACACGCACTTCCTCTGGCTTTCAGCGTACTTTCTGAGAGCAGAACTGCCTGAAACCTCTGTTCCTCTCTCACAGACAGAAGGGCACATTGCCCAAGAGAATGATTAAGATCATGATCATCATAGCATGCTGAGGTCATAAGCTAAAAGCAGAAGGCAGGGTTTGTTTTTTTTGGGGGGGTACTGGGGATCAAACTTATGACCATGTGCTTGCAAGGCAGGCACTTATGCCGCTGAGCTAAATCCCCAGCCCCAAGAAGGCAGGTTTTAAGAGGCAAAAAGAAAAGAAAAAAAGCCAAGGACCAAGCTCTTAGTCAATACAAGTTCAATCCTATTTCCATCCTAATTTCTGTGTTTTTTGTATTATTTTGAATTGACACATAACTGTACCTACTTATGGAATACAGTATGATAATTCATACGTGGATATAATTTGTGAGGACCCAATGAGGATAAGTAGCATTTTCCTCTCCTTAAACATGTATCATTTCTTTGTTGAGACAGTGAATTCCATTCTTACCTTTCTTTATAATATTTGTAATAACTTGTAAACTATGCCACAAGATATTTCCATTTAACTGTATTTTGGTACCTGTTCCCCCTTCCCCTTGGCCCTTTCTAGCCTCTAGTAACCACTGTTCTACTTTCCAGCCTCCACATATGAGTGAGAACATAGTGTTTGTCTTTCTGTGCTGGCCTATTTCATGTGACATAACATCCTCCCATTTCATACGTGTCATTCTTTTCGTGGCTAAATCACCTTCCACTGCACATACATGCCCTGTTTTCTTAAGCCATTCTCTGCTGATAGACACCTCAGCTGATTACGTATCTTGGCTGTTATGAATGGTGCTGTAATACATGCCCAAGTGCAGGTGTCTGTTTGGTATGCTGATTTCATTTCCTCGGGATACAGACCTAGACGTGGAAACAGCTAGATCATATGGTGAATCTATTTTTAGTTTTAAGGACTCTCCAATATAGTTTTTCATAATAGCTGCACCAATCTACCCTCCCACCAAGGTTGTTTCTTTCTTCACATTCTTGCCAGCATTTGGTGTCTTTTATTTTTGATAATAGCCATTGTAACTGGGTTGACACAATTATTGTGCTTTTATTCACATTTCCCTTATGTCTATGTTATGTCGAGCATTTTTAAAACAGTTGGCCATTTTTGTATCTTCTTTTGAGAAATGTCGATTTATACCACTTGCTCATTTTTAAGTTAGATTACTTACATGTAATTTTTCACTGTTGAGTTTTCTGAATTCTTTATGTATTCTGCATAGTAATTCCTGAATGGTTTGCAGATATTTTCTCCTACTCTGTAAGTCGTCTCTGCTGTTTCCTTTACAAAGGAAACTCTGCTGTTTCCTTTACGAAGCTTTTTAGTGTGCTATCCCATTTGTCTCTTTTGCCTTGATAACCTGTGATTTTGGTGTCTTAGTCTCTTACCCAAAAAGTTATTAACTATAACAAAGTTTTATGAATGTTTCCCTTCTGCTTTTTTCTAGTAGTTTCAGGTCTTACATTTAGAACTTTGATCCATTTTGGGATGAATTTTTTTAATATGGTGAGAGGGGTCAAGTTTTACTCTTCTGCATATGGCTGTCCAGATTTCCTAAAGCCATTTGTTGAAGATAAGCACCAACACGTTTTTGGTGCCTTTGTCAAAAAAGCAGCTGCTATAGATGTGTGATTTCTGGCTTCCCTCTTGTGTCCCATTGTCTTTTATGTCAGTTTTTATGCCAGTACAATGCTGTTTCTGCTACTATTTCTTTGGGGTATGTCTTAAAAGTCAGATACTGTGATACTTTCAGATTGATTGATTTAGGTCAAAAAACTCTAATAAATATGGGATCTTCTGTGATTCCATATGAATTTTAGTTATGTTTCCTATCTCTGGAAAGAAAGCAATTTTTTCAGTCCACATTTAAAATGAATATATCCTTACAAGTAACATTGATCTAGATTCAGATTAGATTATTTCCTAAGAATGAGTCTTGTTTTGTTTATCTTTTTTTATTTGTATGTTTTTTTAGTCTCACTATGCAGTTCTGGTTAGCTTTGAGCTCATTTTGTAGCCCAGGCTGGACTTGAACTTGCGAGGATCCTCCTACCTCAGCCTCCTGAGTGCTGAGATTACAGAAGTGCACCACCACGCTTGGCTAAGAATGGGTATTTAAAAAGAAGGAAAAGAACAAATAAATCACTTGCCTGGGGTTTTTGCGCCAGCTCCTTAACCTGATTGTAAGTAAGTACACCCTTAAGTGACCCTGAACAGCAGAGTAGCTACTAGATTCTGACAGTGACTGCTCTGAATCTATAAGCTGCTTTGGATAGAGCCCCCTTTCTCACTGTTACTGTGCTACATCGTAATGTTCTTTCTGCATAATTTTATTATACTAATGATAAAAACACATGGTTAAAAATTAGAAAATAGCAATTAAGGTAAAAACTTTTATCCTGTCCTTCAGTAATAACGCTGATGACATTTCATTTTCCAGACTTTTCTTGCCTATTTTAGATTGGTTTTTTTTTGGGGGGGGGGTGTGGTACCAGGGATTGAACTCATGACCTTGCACTTGCCAGGCAGGTGCTCAAGCCACTGAGCTAAATCCCCAGCCCTGTTGCCTATTTTATATACAAAGACACACACACACCTCACACACAGTAAATATGTATTTGTGACATGATACATACACAAATTGGGTATTTTGCATGGTTTTTTTTTTTTTTTTTTTGGTACTGGGGATTGAACTCACGACTTCGCACTTGGCAGGCAGGTGCTTATGCCACTGAGCTAAATCCCCGGCCTGAATTTTGCATGTTTTATGACCACCTTATTTATTGTAATAAGCATTTTCTTCCACAATTGTAAATTGTCATAACATTTTTTGTTCTTTAGAGTCTAATGTAATATTTAACCAACTCCGTATTGCAAGGCTTTTATGTGGTTGCCAGTTTTTCTGCCAATCTGAATATCCACATGTACCTATTCCAGCATATTCCTTTAATTATCTCCAAAAAAAATTCTTAGAATTACAGAATCTGTGTCCTTGGGAAGGAGCAAGTGGCGCCTTCCTTCCTTCATCATTATCTATACTGATAGGTGACAAGTAAAAGGAGAACAGATGGTACCTGAGGCACCTGCTACATGCTTAGTCTGTGTCCAGACCTAACTTAGCCAATCCTGAACACCCCCATGAGCATCTTCTCCGGTCCCCAGCTCACAGATGTGAACACTAGCACCCCAGGGGGCTATAGAACTTGCCAAAGATCTAGATCTGGCTGCACCTTCCTCTGGGTGGATACCCTCTCTCTTCTCCTGCCTGCAATCTTAGCTCTAATTCCAAGTCCTGCAGCAGCTCTGCAGGAAGCCTGCACCTACTAGGGACTGATCAGGTCCCCATTACAGGTCTACTGCCTCCATGCACGCTCTGAAGCTGATCATGGTGCCGATGCCCCGGGGGAAGTGGCTTGTCCCACCCCCTCCCTTCTCCATTAAGTTTCATATTCCAATTCAGTTTGCAACCAGAACAAGTTATATATCTCAAAAGAAGTACTTGCTCTTCCCTAGCTTCCACAGGAGCTAGGGAAGGTGGGAAAACAAGTAAGAAAGTAAAGGATGCAGGTACACAGGATACTGTAGGTACCACAGGAGGAGGTACCACAGGAGGATACTGTAGGTATCACAGGAGGAGGCTAGACCTATCACAGCACAAAAAACTGCAACAGGTGGGCTGGAAGATGAGGTAAGGGACATAGCGGGGCTTGAGACTATTCTATTCTAGGTGAGCTAAGTGGCCACTGCCAGGAGTCTGGGTAAAGAAGAACAATCTGCATTTCTCTGTAATAAGACCACTCTGGCTGCTGGTAAGAACAGACTGCAGATAACCAGAGAGAAAGCTGGGAACCTTGGAAGGCTGTTTGAACATCCAAGTGAGAGATGATGGCAGCCACAACAATAAAATGGTCCCTTTCTTACTGTATTTCCTTACATAAGGTAGAGCTAAGAGCCACTGATGGATTCTACAGGAGGCATGAAAGGAAGCAAGCAAGTGAGGGTGGCTCCCGGATTTCTTGCTTGGGAAGTGGAGAAACACAGTTGCTGTCTTCTGAGCAGGAGGCTGCTAGCTGGAGCCCTGCTCTTCACTCTGTACCGCCTCACCTTGCAGACCCATTCTGTGGTCCCCCGGTCCCTCCTGGCCTCTCAGGTCCCCTGCTGCTTGGATCCTTGTGAACTGCAGCTTCTGTTCCACTCTTTGTACTTCTCTTCTAATGCCATTCCCAGTTCACATTCTAAAGAGGGAACTGGACCAGCCCATGTAAAAGCCATCTTCCCCCACCTGGGCTCAGCAGACTATTTCACAGGCTCTCTGCCCTCAGGACAGGCTTGTGACATGGCAGGGGAGCAGCCCCAGGACTACGTGAGCCAATTCAGCTTCTTTTGGAACCACAGTGTGGCAGATGTGGCAGGGCAGACCGGCTACACCGCACTGTCCTCTGCCTAGTGTCTGTTTTTCTCAAGCTAGTGTAACAAACAACACTGTTTACTAAAAAAGGAAATCATGAATGAAGAGGTATGTTTTCACTTGCTTAAAACTGACAATTAACTACTGAAGCACCAAATGAGTTTGACTCCTAAGCGAAGTGACTACATGATTTATCCTTTACAGGGGGATGTTTCTAAAATTAAAGTGAGCGCCTTTCACATCACATGACTCAAGCAGCATGTGCTGAGACTACTCACAGCACCCTACTCAGCGCCAAAGCCAGACAGAGCTACAGACGATTACTGCACACTCGCTTCAATAGGAAGCGTTAGACAGTTCGGCAGTGAACTTTGAAATAACCTGAAAAACAAGAGCACAATCCAACACAGGATCTGAGCAAATGACACAGGGTGGACACCAAGGCTGGTGGTGCAGGCACAGGATGGACACTAAAATACAGAGTGGAGGGCCTGGGGATATAGCTCAGTGGCACAGCGCCTGCCTTACGAGCACAAGGTCCTCAGTTTGATTCTCACTACCAAAACAAAACAAAAAACAGCGCCTGGTAGCTGCTTACACGGAAATCACATGCCAGAGCATTGAGGTAGGAGTTTGGTTTGGTTTTGGTTTCTTTTTTTTTTTGGTACCGGAGATCAAACTCACCACCTTGTACTTACCAGGCAGGCGTTTATGCCACTGAGCTAAACCCTTAGCCCAAGAGTTTGGTTTTTTAAAATAAATTTTATTTCATATACTTAAGGTATGTATACAACATGTTATACAAGACATATAGATAATAAAAAATACAAAGGCTACTAAAAATAGAAGTTAGTATATTCAAGCAAATAAACACATAAAAAGGTTACTACTCTGAAGCAAATACACATGCCTCATCTCATATGATTACTTTTTTGTCTCCATCACAAGAGCAGCTCAAATTTATTCATTTTACGAGAATCCCAAGTGCAGAGCAGTCTGACCACCTGCAGTGCTGCTGCTGTAGAGACCTCTAGACATGCCCGTTCTACATTGTCAGACAGGCATTCTGAAATCAGGACCCTTATGCTTCATGCCTCATGTGGACTTAACCCTTTGCTCCACACTCTCCCCTCCAGGGATAGGTAAGGTAAGAACATACAAACATGGGATGATAGAAATGACACCAGATGAAAATGTCAGGAAGGTTTATCAGAAATTCTGGGAGAAGCTTGTTTTTAAGCCTGCTACCCAGCTGGGCATGGTGGCGCATGCCTTAATCCCAGAGCTTAGAAGGCTGAGGCAAGATGATCACTCTGAGGTCAAGTGTAAGGCCACCCTGGGCTACAAAGTGGGTTCAAGGGACCCACATAGTGAAAACTCTGTCTAAAAAAAAAAAAGCATAGTACCCATATCAACTACAGTTCCAAAGAGGCAGAAATATACTCGAAGCAGGAGCACAGGCAGAATTAAGCAGGCATGGAAAGAGCCCTAAGGCTGGACTGGATTTGGAGCAGCTGGGATTTCTAACACTTTCCAAGTGATACACACACAGAACATACAATTTACCTAATCGGTTCTACTGTTCCACTTTTACCCCTCCTCTCCCCATAGTCTAGTAAACCCTGAAATACCACTGTTTTTGTCCTCTGCTGAGTTTAATTAGTTCCTTAGACTAAATAAAGCCCAAGAAGCAGACTTAAGGAACAGACAAAAGATACAGACTATCAATGGTGCACATCTGCAGATCCAGCACTGGAGGCCAACCTGAGCTGTCTAAAAACACTTTGTCCGGGAGAGGGAGAGGGAGAGGGAGAGGGAGAGAGAGAGAGAGAGAGACAGACAGACAGACAGACAGACAGACAGACAGACAGACTAGCAGAGGTAAGGGGGGGGAAATGAGATACAACACAATTTTAAGACTCACTATACACGAAGAAGATAAAATCATTTCCAAAGTAATTGTTTCCACATCTTCAGAAGTGCTACCCTTATTACCACTTCTTGCCCAGTTAGGACTATCATTTAAAACATTTGCTAAACAGACAAAACGAAACAAAACAAAAAACCCCCAGTATTTTAATGTCTATGCCTCTGATTATCAGTAATGTCATAAGTTTTTGTTTATGCTTATTTAATAGATATCTTTCCTTCTGCACATGACACTTAAAATGCTATATTTTGTAAAAAGGAAATTGTTGAAGAAAATAAATCACGTAACAAAAACACATAGATAGTAAAATTTTATCTTTTTCTTAAAAATGAAAAAAAAACATACATCAAACTCTTGAACAACTTTCTTCTGTCTGGGTGGTAGGATTATGGGTAATTCTCACCTTGTCTCCGTCCACCCCCTGAGCTTCCCTCTGCCTTCCGTCCATTCAGACTCTGCCACAGACCGCCCCCATCCCCCCAGCCACGCTCCGGCCTCCACACCCTCCTACCCTCTCTGGGACCCTCTGCCCCTAAGGTAACTCTGCGCATCCCACAGCACAGGCACCGCTGCAAAGTTTCCAGATCCTTCCCAATCTGACGCTGCTCCAGCCTCCACTCTTCAATGCCTGGCTTACTTTTTTGGTTTTTTTACTTTAACTAAATAAACACACAACAAAATACTTAAAGCAAACAGGCTTTTTAAGGCTTAAACCTGAAAAACAACAGTCTCCTGCCTAACTCTAACCCTCCACACAGAATCCAGCTGCAAAGAGAGTGCTGGTGGCTGCCTACCTCCTGCTTCTAAATCCTCACACACTTGAGGACCACTTCTCCACCTTGCAATGCTAGAATGCCAGCAGCCTGCTGTGGCACCTCCTGCACCCCACACCCAACCGCTGTCATTACATTTATGCCTATTTCTGAGGAACCCACTATTTAGCATCTCCATAAACACTGCCTCTACAGTGTACTGCAATTAAGGTTATTGCAAAGGAATTGTTTTTCTGCCTGTTTGCCTAGTTTTCTGTCTGCTACTGATTAACTGCCAAACTCTCTCCTGCAGCACAAAAGGCTATCAGCAGGGCTAGACACCACACTTGTGCTCAGGAATGTCCCTCCAGAAACCTTCCGATCCTGACCCATTACACCGGGTGGCTCTGTGGGTCAGTCTTCACAGCCACCACCCTGGGGACCCCAAGGGCCATCATTCAATGCTGAAGTCTGTTCTTTGATTTCCATGTTTCTTCCTTGGATACTTCACATGTAGTAGGTCACATCCTTTACTAACTAATAGGATTTTTCATTGTGGTTGGGGATTTTACTATCCAAAAATACCTCGAGTCTTGTGTCACACCTGACTGGCGTCTTGGTGGGATATTGCATTATACCTTGGAATTATTTCCCTAAGAACTGTGAAGGTGTTTCCGTGTTTCCTAGCTTCCTGTATCGCTACTCGTTATGATGCCATTCTGACTCCAGTATTTCATAAATAACCCCCACCCCGCAAAAAAAAAAAAAAAAGCTTTTAGATACTATCTCTATCCTCAGCGCTGTAAAGTACGTCTCGTATTCCTTAGTAACTTCCTATCCTCCTTTTATTTAATTCTCATTTTTGGAATTTCTGTCAGCCACTGCACCTTCACTGCAGACTTTGATTTCCTCATTTTTGTACTCCTAATTGTCATTACACTTTTTTAAAATCTGCTTTCTGTTTTGTTTTTAGAGAGGATCTTGCCAAGTTCCCCAGGCAGGCCTTGAACTCATATCCTCATGCTTCAAGCTTTCAAGCGTTGGGTTTACAGTCATGTAACACCATGCTTGGCTTTACCTCCTTTTCAGGAAACATTCTCTAGTTTACCTTCCAGACTATCCAACAAAACAAAACAAAACATTTTTTTTTTTTAAAAAAATGGGCTAAAGCTGGGTGTGGTGGTTCACGCCTCTAATCCCAGCACTCAGGAGGCTGAGGCAGGAGGATCATTGTGAGTTCAAGACCAGCCTGGGCTACAAAGTGAGCTCAAAATGAGCCCAAACTGCATAGTGAGACCCTGTCTCAAAAAAACCACACACAAAAAAAGGGGGGTCTGGATGGGCCAGGGATTTAGTTCAGCAGTGTAAGTACCTTCCTGACAAGCATGAGGTCATGAGTTCTACCCTCTGTATCAAAAAAGAGAGAGAGAGAGAGAGAGAGAGAGAGAGAGAAGGAAGGAAGGAAAGAAAAGGAAGGAAAGAAGGAAGGAAGGAAGGAAGGAAG
Source organism: Hydrochoerus hydrochaeris (assembly GCA_004027455.1). NCBI lineage: Eukaryota > Metazoa > Chordata > Mammalia > Rodentia > Hydrochaeridae > Hydrochoerus > Hydrochoerus hydrochaeris. Next base: position 83,642 of record PVLA01002494.1, read on the forward strand.
GAAGGAAGGAAGGAAGGAAAAGGAAGGAAGGAAAGGAAAGGAAAGGAAAGGAAAGGAAAGGAAAGGAAAGGAAAGGAAAGGAAAGAGGCTGGGGATTTAGCTCAGAAGAGTAAGTAATTGCCTGGCAAGTGCAAGGTCATAAGTTCAATCCCTGGTACCAAAAAAATAAAGTAACATCTCAAAAACATTAAAAAACAAACAAGAAAAGCCAAAACAGGTGAATGAAACTGTCACTTGGGGCCAGGGATACAGCTCAGTGGCACAAGAACCTGCCTGGCAAATGCAAGATCATGAGTTCAATGCCCAGTACAAAAAAAAAAAAATCAGTTGCTCAGATTATAAGATTTAGATATAAAAAATTATCAAACAACGACAGCAGACTGTCTACTGCATGTCTTGTTATTTTTAACTTGCAAGAATTTACTACTAATCTCTGAGTATTTCTTCTTGAGTGCTCTTGTTCTTGCATATTAACATAGTATCTGACACTTTTTAAGTATGTAGTTTTCATGATTTCTTCTATCTCTTCCATGACCAGGTCCCTCCAACTTCTTCTCTTTTGTCTGCTGTGTTCCTGGAACACTGCACGGCAGCCCTGGCTGCTGACCAGCGGCAGCACTGTATTATTACAGTAAAGCAGCAAGGCTTGGCACCACGTGCGAGGCTCTGTAGATCTCTCTGTGTGGGTCTAGCTGAGATGTTCTCCAATCTCCTCAGTGCACTATGTGGTCTCCAAACAGGGTCACTAGTATCTGGGGAGTGAGGCAGGAGGAGAATGGTGCTTTCACAATTGCAGTCACTGACTTTCACGACTTCTTCGCTTTCACAGACTTCTTGATAAATAAAATATTCACTTACTGAAAGGACGAGAACAACTTACCTGCTGCAGAACTCTTAACTGCCCACCACAAACACTTTCACCCTCCCAGTTTTGGGCCTCACTTCATTGTCCACTCCCAAAGGTTCCGGGTACCCTGAAGTCTATCTGGAAATCTGCAGTAGTTCACTTTTGCTTTCTGGTGATTTCCCCCTGCAGCTCTGGCTTTTCCCAATGACTTATCAAAAGGTGAGGATACAATCATGGAAGTGTCCTAAAAGCCCAGAAGTGCATCCCTGGGTTTGCATGGAAAGCAGCAAAGATTTGTCAGGCCTCTGCACCTGGAAACCCAGATATCTGGAGATACAGCAACACTCTTCTAAGGATCACTTCTGCTTGGGTTACCTAAAAAACAAGGATTTGCACTAGTTTTTCTCACAAACATGAACAACACTGATTAGAGCTTAAAAACAAAGAGACTCAAGGACAAAGGAAATATGCAGTGTGTCATGAAAAAGTCAAATGAAAAATCCAAAGAATGCTGCTATTCTTTGACATACAACTGTTTTGTACTTGGCAAAGAAAGCTATGCAATTTCTAATCACATTGGCCAGTACATGCCTTTGTAAATCAGAATTCTGAGCATCAAGAAAGTCAAAGCCAATTAAAGGTTAAATATACAAACCACCCCAAAACATGCCCTTTGTCTTACGCATATAATTTGAATTCAGGGAAGTTATTTTCTAAGAAGGGCCATTAACTTCTGAAGAAAAAAAATAAAGGTATAATGCTCCACAAATACTTGTCATATTTATTTCCTATGTGAAGAAAACCCATTATAAGTGCCATAAAGCACCACACAACTTGGGGGGGGGGGTATTGAGTTTCCATGTATTTTGGGTATTTCTTTTCTAAGAAGAAAGCCAACATCATTGGTGAGACACACCTTGTGTCTTGGATTACTTTTCTCTCATTGCTGGGACAAAATACCCAACACTCAAAACTAAGGGAAGAAAGGTTTATTTAACCCAGTTTGCAGTGGCTGCCCACCATCAGCTGGTTGCAAAGCAGGGTGGCATGGCACAGGGACAATACTTCAAGGCGGTGGAAGACAGGAAAAGCAGCAAGAGCAAAGGGCAGGGGGATGGACCTAATGCAATATCGTGTTGATAGTCTTAATACTAGTTCTTAGGGATGGAAACCTGTGTTATAACGTTCAAGTTGTGAAATGGTAAGAATTAGTGTGTCTTTGCATATGGAGACTGATTTAAAGAAATGCTGCCAAGTTGACAAGGGATGGATTGTTACGGTTGAGTCAACCTGAAAAACCTAGAAGCTTATTATGGTTTGTGTACAGGTGGCCCCCCAAGCTTCATGCAGTCATTTGTGATTGGTTCACTGCCCAGCGCTGGGATTGGAGTGCTGTACCCGCCCAGGGATGGAGCCAGCATACAATACAAGGGAGGGAAGGAGGCATGTTTTTTCCTCTTTTGTCTGTTTGCTCTTTCCCTCTGCAGCTGCAATGAACAGCTGGCCCTCAGCTACACCACTCTGCCTTGGAGCCAACTGAGTCTGGACTGAAACCTTCAAAAACTGTAAGAAATAAACCTTTCCTTCCTTTATGTTAGGCACCTCAAGTATTTTATCTCAACAAGGAGAGAAAAGTAAGACAAAGCTTAACTAAGTAACTCTACAGTTCTACATCCTGGGGTGTAGAAGAGGAGCTTCTACAGCTGGAGGATGTTGATCACTACATCCATTTGAGAAAGCCAGAAGTATAATTGATGATTCAGCAGGGGGCCAAGGTCCTTACTTTGTAAACATTCAGCCTGTACAAGAGGAAGGCACAGAAATGGTGTGAGTGCTATACCCACCCCAGGGGCATAGCCCGCTTACAATATAAGGGAGGAGAAGAGGCTTGCTCTCCCTCTCTTTTTGCTCTTGCTGCTTTTGCTGTCTTCTGCTACCTTAAAATGTTGCCCCATGCCATGCCACGCCACCCTGCCTTGGAGTCAGGTGATAATGGATTGAAACCTCTACAAGCTGTGAGCTAAATAAATCTTTCCTTCCTTAATTCTGGGTGTCGGGTATTTTGTCTCAGCAATGAAAAAAAAGTAACCAAGACACACCTTCATGTGTGGAGGACCCAAGGGCCAGGACAACAGTCCTCCTGGAGCAGAGCTGTCAAGGGCATCACAAACACCAAGAGAGCTCTGGTTAAGGTGATCACAGCTTTCCAGAGGCAGTGAAAAAGGCCCTCTGGTAGCACTGTGCAGAACTACCAACTTGAATGGAGTCCTCAGAGATTTCTGAAAAATGCACCCTGAATATTTCAGTTAACATAAATTTGACACATTCCTGATGCTAAACAGGAACTCATTCTCCATAAAGATAGCAAAATATATGATCCAAAAATAAGAAACACAAATAAACTTGAGGTTGAAATAAACTTCACGTTTTAAGTGCTCTTTAAAATCAAGTCAGAAGCGGCTGGGGATTTAGCTCAGTGGCATAAGCGCTGCCTGGCAAGCGGGAGGTTGTGAGTTCGATTCCCAGAACCAAAAAAATAAAAATAAAATAAAAAATAAAATCAAGTCAGAAAAGGCTTTAAAAATTTAAAAAGAAATAAGTAATGAATCAATGAATTAATGAATGTGAAGAAGACTCAATCTGTGCTGCCCTCTGCTGGCTAACAGAAGAGACTATTCAAAGGCTATGCCATTCTGCTTACAAAGGCAATTCATATTAACTTATCTTTAAACAGATGCAGGGAGAAAACAGGTGATTCATGTCTAGCTTGTACAAGGGGCTATCCACTAGTGCTAATATTCTGAAGCACTCTGTCGATAACAACACCTCACACACATTAACTTGGGGGAATAGGGAATAGTGGCCAATGGGAACTTACATTATCAGGCAGACATAGCTGCAAAAAAAATTATACACAATAGTAAGTTAAATAGAATGTCAGAGAGTGAGAAGTGCAATGGGGAAGAGAAAAATGAGCACGTGGCAGGTTATATGGAGGGGCCACTAAATATTAAATGAGGGGTCAGAATAGGCATCACTGATAGGACAAAATCTGAACCTCAATCACTTCCCCACTTCCCAGACTGCATCTAGGCTTTCCTTTTCCAAACTTCTATGGTGTAGGAAATGCATTTATACTGTCCTCTGAACTTATTTCTATTCTTCACCATGGAGACTAAACTTATGTACTACGCATGAGATTTGATCAAAGACCACTGTGACTATGTGGCAACTCTAAGTTTCCCTTTTTTCTTGTGTCTTCTCAGGACAGTCTCCCCATCTCAAAGCCTTACTGCCTACCTGAAAGCATCTTGGACACTGAGAACAGCCACTCAACCGTCTAGCTGGTATCTGCACATATTTTATGCATTATAAAAATGAGAAAGTGTATGCTGAATGCTGTACATTCATTCAACAAAGATTTGTTGCTCTTTACTGTTCACTCTAAACAGTGTCTATCAACCTGTGCTAAGAACCAGGTTAGACAGGTGCCAGTATGACAGAGATGACCAGAACACAGAACCTCCCCTCAAAACACGGTGGCTTCCTGGAGGACACAGGTGGTAGCAGCACTAAAATAAATGTCTACAAAACATGCTAAGGCCTTGGGAGCTCCTGTGAAGGCCCAGGGTGCTCCAAAAACACAGAGGAAGAACACCAAAAATATTCCTGGCAAAATGTTTAAGTAGGTAACCAAATAAAGGGATAGCTTTTGAGAAAATCCACAATCTTTGGGATGAGGAACACTGTTTGGGACAGGAAGGATCTTTGTAGAAAGACTTCCACAGCATAATGCCCTCAAGACTTGGCACTGCCTGGCTCTCCGACCTCATCTATTACAACCGCCCCTAACAGTGCACCCACTACCCAGAGACCCACCAGCACTTCTGCACTCAAAAGGATGACATTCCATTTCATCCTTCCAGGAATCCAGCCCCCAGTCTAACCTTTCTCTGGTGAGCACATCCTCAGTCCAGCGACTCCGCTCTTTTTGGAAATAATTTTATGCCCAAAGTCCCAGAACAAATGTTTCTGTTGGCTGCACCACACATCCTCTTTCCTGCCAAGGAACTACTTGGACAAGATGATGACATGAAAGTGATATGGAGGAAATGCCGACTCAAACGTGAAAGGACACAGAGGTCTGGACAGAAAGCAAGCTCATCAAAATGTCAGATGGCCTGGTAAGCTCTGTTAACACCAGCTAGGGCAACTGAGGCTCCTGTCTGAGAATTGATCAGGTAAGCTTACAAAGCATGTAACAGTTTGAAAAAAAAAATACTTTTGTACAAAAATACAGAATCTCTTTTGAACATCACAATTTCCCTGTGAAGCAAAGCCATCTAACCTGGACCTGGCAACACAAATTTGCTCAGTTCCTCTGGCTCTGGCGTGCTGCCGTCCCCCCTTCCTTAGGACCCTCCGCCCATGTACTTTCCCCTGCTGCCCCAGGGCTGGGGACTTAGCTCAGCAGCATAAGCACCTGCCTGGCAAGCACAAGGTCATGAGTTCGATCCCTGGTACCACAACAACAACCAAAAAAAAAAACAAGTGGAGCGCCCCTGCTGCCCCACCTCCCCAGACCTGCACTCCTACCACAGAAACCAGACAGAGGCCTAAAGCTTAAGGCTTTGAGTGTGGTTTCTCCTTAGCTATGACAATGCCCAACTGACAGTTCTCCACTAAAACAAATCTGTGAGTCACAAACGTGAACAGGCAAAGTTTTCCTAAAGGCTGGATTCCAGGCTTTTTGACTGTTTCTAATCAAAGTAAACTGCTTATTAAATAGAGCAAAGATATTAAATGTTCATCCTGATTTTTCTTTTTAACAGGAAATAAAAAAAGAATTATCTTACCAAAGGCAAACTATACCATACTTAATTTCTTCTTATGTTTAAATTACATAAAAGAAAACATGTTTAAAGGTACTAATGGGAAGAAGTGCAGAGCACGTAAATCTAAAAGCTGAACGTCCCCTTGTTGGCATCTCCCAAACTCACTGAGGGCCTCAGAAGAAATCACTGCCAACACTTTGATACATTTTTCTGCCATTTTCTTTTAAATTCAGCAAATAGGCCAGGGATTTAGAAACATAAGAAACATAAGTGCCTGCCTGGTAAGCACAAGGTTGTGAGTTCAATCGTCGGTACAAAAAAAAAGTAAATTAAGCAAATATATACATATATAGTAGCTCTGTAAGAGTTTTTCTGATGTAACAGACTAAATAACATGTGCTTATATGCTGCTTTCTTCAGTTAATGTGTCTAAGAGATTTTCCTGTGTCAGAGCAGGTAGTTCCACTCCAGCTTTTGAGGGAGTATTGGGGGTGGAATCAGGGTTTTTCCACTGAGGTACTTTTTTTTTAAGACAGCTTCTCAAAAAGTTATCCAGGCTCTGATCCTCCTGCTTCAGCCTCCAGATTACAAGCATGTAGTGCCAGGCCCAGTTCACCTCAGCCTTTTAAACAAGTACACACCTACAGCAAAGTCTGCGCTCTGCTTTGATTTCCTTCTAGCAAGGCTTTAAATTGTTTTCAACACTGCTACCCCAACTCAGGCTACCATGAGCATTCTTTACCCATTTTTCTGCACCTGAGGAAATGTATCTGATAAGAAAATTCAGACAACTCAACTACAGCCAGCTACAGTGGTCACTTAACTTTCTGTTTTGCATAACTTCAGAGTGGCTGAAAACTTGCAAGAACACAGCTTCTCTTTACCCTCCACCCAACTTTCCCCAATGGTAACATCTTACATAACCACAGTACAATGATGGAAACCAGAAAAATCAGCACTACCATACTAACATCTAGTCTGGCAATCCTATCTGAACTTCCACGCTTTTCAAACTAACGCCCTTTTGCTGGTCCAGGATCCAATTCATTTAATTATCCTGTCTCCTTAGTCACTTCTAATCTGTGACAGTTACTCAGTCTTCCTGCATTTCATGGACCCAACACATCTGCACAGCTCTGGTCGGTTAACATGTAAAATGTTCTCAATTTGGATTTGTCTGAGGTTTTCTTCTGATTAGATTAAAGCCACAGTTTTGGCAAGAACGACACCAGAAATGAATTCTGTCTTTCTCATTGATCAGAGGTGCATGATGGGAACCTTGAGTATCAAGTGAAGCTGCATCTACCTGGAGTCACCATTCATCTCTCTAGTCAGCACCTTGTTGAAAGAGAACTCAAGAGCCACACCCACCTCCTGCTCACCACCCTTTTCTGCCCATTAACATCAACAACAGTGAATGGGTGGGTACTTCCTCATTTCAACTGGTTCTTGGCATTTTTGAGCACTTCCTCAGTCTCTGGCATTACAGGAATTTTCCCAGGCTGACCCACTTTATATTTTCTCTGCCAAGTCTTGGGATCAAGCACTTCCCCCCAAATCTCCAGGTCTTTTTCATGGAGAACAGTGTTTAGAAACTAAAATACGATAACATATCTAGAATTGAAGATACGTTGAGAACCACCAGAGCAATCACGACTGCAGGAGGGAGGCTCTGTGCCCAGTCCCGTCCTAAAAAACTGCTCAGCTACGCCCACCACCCACTAGGGGGCAGCCCACTCCCCACACTGTGCAGTGCTCTCACATGCTGGTAATCTGAGGGCTATTTCACATTTCTTTGCTTATTAGGAGCATGGAACACAGGTTTATCTTCTGTGAACTTACACCTCTGTCCTTTTTTCTGTCGTATGACTTCTATTGTTTTAAAGGTACTCTTCCATAGTAATCCTTTGCTTATATGTACTGCAAATGTGTTCTCCAACTGTACTGCCCATTTTCAACTTTATCTGAGAGTTTTTTCCACATAAAAGATCATTTGTATGTACTCTGCCAGTTATTGCTTTGACAATCTATGACTTCAGGGTTTTATGAACTACTTCCAAACAAATTATGAAAATATCCGCTCTAAAATGTAACAGGTAGATAGATCTTACACATTTGACCTACAATCTACCTGCAGTTGCTTTTAAGGTAGAGAATGACAAAGGGATTGTAAACTTTTTTTGAACGGGCAGTTAACAGTTATCACCATCTACTAAAATGATCTGAAATGTCACCACGGCCAGTGCAGGCTCAGGGGTCAACTGCTCGGGTGCTGATCCTGGCTACACTTTGTCTAAGGATATTTGTATACAAGTTGCTTGCTTTCTCGATGTCTTACAGTTTTCTAATCTATAAAATAGGAAAAAAATTTTCCATTTCATAGGATTATGGTATAAGTGCTTAAAACAGTATGTACATTTAGTAACAATCCATGTTGGCTATGATTATTATAAACTAAATTTAGATACAAACATTCTATCTAGATCAGTGCTGTCCCTAAAAAATACAATGAGCCAAATATATAATTTAAAATTTTGGAGTAATCACATTACGCAACTGAAGTGATCAGGTAAAACGAATTTTAATAATATACGTTATTAAACACAGTATGTCTGAGACATCATCTCAACACAGAACTGACATAAAAACCATCAACGCATTTTGCGTTCTTTGTGTGTGTGTTACACGCTTCAAGCACAGCTCACATGCTTACGTGGTTTCCCATACAGGACGAGGTGGGGCAGACCATCACTGGCTTAGCTACACCTTCCTCTCGCCCTGTCATACATGCAACACACAGAAACATTCTTCAAAGACTGAACAGCCACGTTTGGTTGAGGAGAATCTCCTGGCAAACCAGAAACTGAAAGAATTCTAACATGCTAAAGGGTGCTATAAGCAACCCACAGTAAGTACTATACTTTATGGACATCAGTGAAGATTTTTCCTTTAAAACTGGGGGGAAAGGCTACCCACTACCAACAACTTTGATTCATGCTAACCTAGAGGATTTTCTACCCTAATCCCTGAATCCCTGAGAGAATAAAACCTTCATGTCCTACTCAGTTAAACGGCACAAGAAAAACACTGTCAGAAAAGATTTGACTGTCTAGGTAGAAAAGGTAAAAGAACCTAAGAATAAATTACTAGGCTCTTTAACAGAGTTTAACAAGGCTGCTAGCAACAGAATCAATATATAAAGCACAATGTACTTCAAGGCATTAGCAACCAAAAGCAAAGTAACTAATAATCTACTGCCAATGCATACGATACTTATGGAAAAAATTCTAAAATTTTTATTAGAATAATTGAAAGAAATGGAGAAACAAATTGTGCTCATAGATAAAAAGACCCAACACACTAAAAATGCCGTTTTCTTCCACATGATCTATAGGTTCAGTGGCATTGAAAACCAAGATCCCAGCAGGTTTTACTTATTTAGGGATTGTGAAATATTGCTGTTCTTGCATCAGACAGACCAACAGAACAGGATACAGAGCCCACAAGCAACTCTCTACAGACAGAAATTCTCGACACATGATGGAGTAGACAACGCAGATCAGTGGTAAAAATGCTGATTTCCACAAGTACTGCTGGGGATGTAGCCTTTCACATGAATACCAGGAAATGTGAGTGTGAAAGGGTAAAGCAATCTCAGCAACACTACAGAACTGGAAACTACCTAAATATCCATCAAAAATGGGACTATTGCCGGGGATTTAGCTCAGCAGCATAAGTGCCTGCCTGGCAAGCGTGAGGTCACAAGTTCGGCCCCAGTACCAAAAAAAAGGGACTATTATTTTCCAGTCATGGTGTATGTAAACAATGAAATACTGCATGTCAGTAAAGATGAATACACAACGTGGACAAACCTCAGGAACATTATACTGACCAAAAGCAACCCTGCCAACTTGGAAGAAAACTTTACACTATATCAAAAAACACAGTGACAAGTGACTACCCAAAACAGAGAAGCTGAAAACAAAGACCTTCTGGGGGCCTTTCCCAGGAAACTTCTAGAGAGTGTACTTTTTCAAACTCAAGACACACCAAAAACAAGAAAGATGTGTATGTGGGGAAAGGTGATCTCCCAGTGAGATGTGACACAGAACGGCCCCTAGAAGAACTCTGAGAAGTCCAAACTCACAGGCTGTACAGATTCAGCAGAAAAAATGACACGCATCGTCTGGAGGAAGACCACAGCTGAGCAATGTGGTTAAGCAAACAGAAAGTACTACAGCCAAGATGAGGCAGAGATGAAGTGTGTTCTTTTAAAAAATAGTAATTAAAAGAAAACCATGAAAATGACAAATTGAGGCAATTAGCAATTCGGGGGGAGGGGCGGTTGCACAAGAAAGGCAGAAAGGTTATAAAGATCATCCTCCATCTTTAAAAGAGGCTGAAACTGAAGTCTTTGCAAAAATAAAAGACCAACTAGAATTAGTGCTAGTTAGTAAGGCTCTGTAATTTACATATTTAGAAAACGATCTTCACCTTAAAATGGTATCAGCATGTCGAATTTCATTAAAGTAGAATTCTTTAAAACATAATTCATAAACATAAAATTCATTCTTTTAAAGTGCTCAGGGCCGGGGATGTAGCTCAGCCGCACAGCGCCTGCCTGTCAGGCATCAGGTCATGAGTTCCACCCCCAGTAACCCCCCTCCAATCCAATAATTAAAGTGCTCAATTCAGTGGTTTTCAGTATGTCAAAAAGTTATATAACCAGTACCACTGTCTATTTCTGTGTCATTTCCATCACCCCTAAAAGAAAACCCAGTATCCATTCCATTCACTCCTAAACCACTAACCCACCTTCCCTATGGATGGATTTGCTTACCTAGGATGCATGGCTTTTTCAGTCTGGTTTCTTCCATGTGACATAACACTTCAAATCTAGCCACTTTGTAGTATGTATCAAAATTGCACCCCCTTTTATGGGTAAGCAGTCGTCCACTGCAGAAATACGCCTCGTTTTGTTTATCTATTCGTAGGCTGATGGACACCTGGGACTTTCCACTATTTAGCAGTAATGAACAGCCATGTAAGTTTTTATGTGGCACAGAAGCTTTACAGCTATGTATGTGCATCACTTTGCTTAAATAAACATTAATGTATTTTCTACCTTTCTGAATCCCTCCTGTTCTCCAAGCCCAGCTCCAGAAGCTCCTCCTTTGGCTCTGTTATGCACTGGACCTAGCCCTAAGAAATGAACCAAAGGTATGGGCCCAGATTTCTAAGATCCATCTCTAAACACTATGTGTGAGCCCCATTCTTCAAGAAGGGCGCTCACTGAGCCAGCTTGCTCTGGCTCCGGGTGACTACCCAGCAGTCATGCCAGGTGTCCCACCAGGACAGTGTAAGTTTGACCATTTGACTGAGTGATGAACAAATGGATTCAGCACAGTCCTGGAATGAAAGAAAATGTTTAAAAGATCCAAGCAGCTACTGGTTGCTTTGTCATCAGGAAAACTTCTGTTGTGGCTTGCTTTTGTGACACTGGAAGTTGAACCCAGGAGCACCCTACCAGAAAGCTACATCCCCAGCCCTTTTTATATTTTTTCATTTTGAGAGAGGGTCTTGTTAAGAGGCCCAGGCTGGCCTCAAGCTTGAGGTCCTCCTGCCTGATGTCACTGGAGTGCTTGGTGGAAAGCTTGCTCTTTAACTAGATCCAAGTAATAGAAGTCCCAGTCATTTAATGAACACAGTGAACATTTCCAAAACGGTCTCTCCAGTACTGGTGCTCGCTGAAGAACTCAAGTTCCTGGAGAAGGAACAAGAGAGACACACTGCTTCACTGGTCTTTCTCTTTATTTCTTTTATTTTGTTCTTGAGACAGGGTCTCATTGTGCTGCCCAGGCTGGCCCTGAATTTGAAATCCTCCTGCCTCAGACTCCAGAGTAACTGGTATTACAGGCATGCACCACCACACCCATTTTGTCTCTGTAGTTCTAAACCAAATTTAATTATTAGCTTTTAGGAAAAAATTGATTTCAGCCTTCACTAAAAGTTTTTAAAAGTTTATAAAAATTGTCATGGCATGAATTTCTGGCCTGTTTTATGAAAGCAAATCTGTGTGGCAACCCCAACAAGGGTAAGTCACAATACAGTGGAGACGGGGTGTGTGTTTGTGTGTGTGTGTGTGTCTTTTTTTTCATGCTTTGGAGCCTACTTTGATGCACAAGCTCTGCAGATCCCCTTTCTGTTTCTCTGCTGTCCTTCTGCCTTACAAATTACACAACCCCCCTTTCTCTGCAAAGCCACAAGACCAAGGTTACAGAATCAGTGTCCTCCACCCATCCTCTTACTCAGCGCTGAGCATAAGCGGCTGAACCAGCAGAGCCCACAGTCAGGCACACAGAGCACAGGCCAACACCAGCCCCACTGAGCCAGTCGGGTGCCAACTTCTTGACACCGGCCACTGATTTGGAAATAAATGACGCAGCAGCCCCTGTTCAGCTAAACCCTTGGATTAGTAGGTAGGTATTTTCAGGAAGGGGGAAAAACTCTAAGAAATCTGTTTCTTGAATGGCTTTAACACTACAAATTTCTCCAAGACTTAACTTCAGCCAGTATTCTAACGTTAATCTTAAAAGTACCCTTCCAGTCACAAAAACATTCCCAGCAAGTTTAGAAGCATCTGTGCATTATGTGAAGATGGACCGGGGATACAGCTCAGTGACAACAAGCACGGGCCTGGCAAGCACAAGGTTGAGTTTGATTCTGGAACCAAAAAGACCATTTCTTTCTTTAGTGTTTTATAGAGATACCTAATCAGGGAAAATCTCTTCCAGCCCTCACAGGTCTTGGGGCTGCAGTGAACCCATGCTGTGGGTGGCTAAGGAAGAGAAAGAACTCTGCTACTAAGTCTATTACTGTGACCAAGTAGATGGAGTAGTGTCACACCCTCACCACAGTCCTTGAGTAGCAGAAAATGCCCAAGCCAGTACACTTCTGTTGCCCAGGTGACAGTTCCTGTTTCGTTTCCGGTTGCTTCTGTCTCTTAGAAACGGCTGGTCAGTGATGCATAGCTGGTTGCTATGATGCACCTTGTAAAAACCAACCAGACAGTCTAGCACTCAGCCTTTGTACTTCTCCTTGAAGAGCCCTCCCTCCCGGAGCCTTTGGGGCCTGACATTTTGAGGAACAGTTTATTCCTTGTTGAACGTTAAATACATCTACCTCCAAATCCTGGGTGTGGTCTTAGTATCTCTGCTTGCTGTTGCAATCACACACTAAGCAGCACCTACACTGAACGTGAGTAGGTATAGATCTACAAGCAGCACTATAAAACACAAAACTTTCTTTGTGTAGTTTCAGACCCTTCATGCCAAAAAGGCAGGTATTATCTTAGGAAATAGAAATACAAGAACACACCAACAAAAGAGTATATGCACCATCACCAATCTTCCCTGAAGATGTACTGTTCCACTTCCCAAAGTTGTTTTCAGGGGTTTTGCTTTGTTTTGAGACAGGGTCTTGCTATGTAGCCCAGGCCGTCCCTGAACACACTATGTAGCCCAGGCCTCAAACTCGTAGAGTCCCTCTGCCTCAGCCTCCCAAGTACTGGCTATTCCTGAAGTACTAAGGATGTGCCTGAGGAGTCACCAGGAGCAGGAAGCCTGCTGGACAGATCTGGAAATGAAGGGTCAGATTAGGGCTGCTGGCATCCCTGGTACACTGACTTCAGAGAATCCAGCAGATCACAAACATTAATCATGCAGTAATAACAACTGGGACAGAAAATAGCATATAGTAACATAATAAATAGATTACTAAATGATACAGTAATATTATAATTATTAAAGGAATAATTTCTTCAAAATTCAACTACATGTAATTACTTTTAACTTGTGCCATCTAACTCATCACTGCTCATTTAGAATAACCTTTCACTAAAACCTTAGTTCCAAAGTACTGTAGATCATCTACCTAGTAGTTCAAAACCCATAAACAGACTTGTCCTCAAATTTTTTTGTTGGTTTTTGGGTTGTTTGTTTGTTTTGAGACAAGGTCTCACTACACAGTTCAGGCTGGCCTTGAGCTCACTTTGTAGGCCAGGCTGGTTTTGAACTTGTAACAATTGGATTACAGGCTCAAATGGTTTTTTAAATACATACTTTAAAAACATATCCCCATTCTGAATGGTGACGGTATAAACAGTCCCCAGGTTGCAAAAGCCAGCTGATGACAGGTGGGGATCCTGGCCTCTAGCTACCACAGGGTGCAGAGGGAGTCGGGTCCCGCCAGGTTGTGTGTCATAAATGTCACAGGCAAAGCCACTATTATGAAGAGGAACACCCAGACAGACAAACTCTGAAGAGGAAAAGCACACATGCAACAGGTCCCCTGACCGCTCCTGACCGCTGCGGGCTCCACAACAGACCTCTTACATAGACTTGTCTGCCTGTAAGAATTATACTCCTAAACCACGGATTTAGTTCAGGAGCATAAGCTGCCTGGCAAGCACAGGGTCGTGAGTTCAATCCCTGGTACCAAAAAAAAGAATTACACTCCTGAATTTCTGCAGGATTTCCCCCAATTTAAAAGAAGTAATAAATCATGATTTTTAATGCAAGAATAGAAAAACATTTGCATTAAGTTTGTGACCAAAGTTCTGTTACTCGCTGAAAAAAATAACATACTTAAGACATTCCTCAACTGATTTGCATATTTATATAAAGTAAAAGCTTTTCTAAGGCTTATTTTAAACTAGTTACATAATATTTATACATATCATTCATTGTTTGCTTGTTTTCTCTCCATTAGATTTTATGCATAATGCAACATTTTTATGGGGAAAAAGAATGAAACCATCCCACATAACTAGCCATCCCACTTTGGGTGTTACAGGACCCAAAGAAACGAAAGCAGCCCTCACAGGGACGTGGGCATGAAGGCTCACAGCTGCCCCAGTGGAGCTCACGCATTCATGGACAGAACAGAGAACAGTGAACATGGGACGGTCATACGGCAGGCAGTGCCAAGCAACGGATGGCACCCAGGACTGACTGCTAAACCTGCCATTCACCGTGGAGTGATACTGTGACTCCACTGATATAAAACCCTAGCAAACACCAACTAATCTGCAGTGACAAAAAGCAGGTCAGTGATTACCCAGGGCAGAAGTAGAGAAGGTCATTGAGTAACTTTTCAAGGTTATGGAAATATTCTTCACCTTGACTGTGATAGTAGTTTCCTTGTTATACAAACCTGTCAAGCACATTTCATTAAATTACATACTTTAGATGGATGCAATCTATTATATGTTTCTTATTTTTCTTGCTGCTGAGACAAAACACCCAACATCAAGGTTAAAGGAGGAAAGGGTTATTCAGCTCACAGTCTGTGGAGGTTTCATTCTGTAATCAGCTGGCTCCAAGGCAGAGGGACATGGCAGAGCAGCAACAGCTCATGGAAGTGGAAGACAGCAAAGGGATGAGATGTGAGGGAGGGTGGTCTCTCTGCCTCTTTATCTTATCCAGATTACTGGGACTAGGGTGATGCCAATCTAATCAGAGGACTGATCCAACGACCACCCACCCTTAATCCCAGCACCCTTATTCCCAGCATTATACCACGAATCAGATACTCTAGATTCAGCCACCTCTGAAAAATCTTGATGACTACATGAGGCTTTAGGGGGACATCTAGACACAAACCATAACAGGAATACCTCAAAAAATTGAATGGGAGGATTTAAGGTCCCTGCACACACTAAATAAACATGCATTTGATCACTGAGTTATACCCTCTCAAACCCCCAAAAGTTAATTAAAAAAAAAAAAAAAAAAGCCTTGAGGAGGAGCTGGGTATGGTGACAGTGCCTATAGTCTAAGCATTTGGGAAGCTGAGACAGGAGGATCCCCGGAGAGTTCAAGGCCAGCCTGGGCTACATACCAGCTTGAACTATATAGCAAGACCCTGTCTCAAAAAACAAAAACAAAACAAAACAAAAAACCAAAACAAAGATACTAGAAGGAATAACCTGAAAAGCTTGTAGGAAATGAATGTGAAACTCATCTACTCCTTATCACTACTTAAAAAGTCTGAAGTGTCACTGTTGGTGTCTTAAGTTGGTGCTGAGCTGTCGAGTCCCTGAGCACATTGGCTGTGGACGATAATCACGGCTGCTGCTCACCAGGCCTCCTTCAGAGCAGTCCCACACTCCCCCCACCAGCAGGCACAGACAGACCTCTGCCTCCACCCCGACTGTGGAGGGAGCGTCCCTCAGAGAAGACGGCCACAGGCCACAGGCCACAGGCCACAGGCCCCAGGCACAGGACCATGCTGGGTTAGGGGCCAAGCTAAGGTTATAGCTGTGGTGAAAGGTCTGTAAGGATGTGCTGAAAGACAAGGCCACCAAGTAAAACTGAAGGAAGTCGTCAGGCTCTCACGAACCAGGCGTCCTAAACAGGCAGAGCCTCCCTACACAGATACAAGATAATTTTTTTTTTTTTTTTTGGTACCGGGGATCGAACTCATGACCACATGCTTGCCAGGAAGATAATCTTTAAATCTCTCTCTCAGAACCAAATCATGAGGTTTTTTGCAGGTTCATTTTCAAAAAAGTCTTTAATGATTCCTGGGGACACAAACATCTATAAAAAATGCTGTGTTGGCCACAGGGGATAGGAGAATGCTGAGAAGTTAGGAAAAGTTCGACTGCAGTAGTCCTGCGTTCAGCGAACAGCAGACATTACACAAAGATTATTCACAAGGTGGAAAAACAAATGGCTTTTCATTGTAACTTTAACTCCTAAGAAACTTATCTGAATTCAAAAGACATAAAACTGGATAAAGCATTCACTGTAAGGAGGAAGGAACTTCCTTTCCTGTTTAAAGGTCAAAGTTTTCCTCTTCCACCTAGAACTTAAGGTCCCTAAGAATTCTGTTCTGACTTGAATCTCAAAGGTTGTGCATTCAGTCAGTATCTGTGGAGGGTTAGCACTATCTATCACTCAGCAGTAGAGTGCTTGCCTAGCGTGTAAGGGTCCTGGGTTCAATTCCCAGTACTGCAATAAATAAATACGTACCGATTAAGTGATTGTTTTGGGGGGGTTGTTTGTTTTGTCTTTTTGAGACACAGTCTCACTGTGCAGTCCGGGCAGGCCTTGAGCTCACTTTGTAGCCCAGGCTGGTCTCAAACTCACAAGGATCCTCCTGCCTCAGCCTCCTAAGTGCTGTGATTACAGGCATGAGTCACCACGTGATTGCTTTCAAATGGCCTGGCAAAGGAACTACTATAATTTTGACTAATACCAACATAAGGCAAGGTTCTTGGAACAAAGTTCATCCTACCAACAAAACAGAGAAAATATTTTAAAATTATAACAAAAAACTATGATTAAAAAAAAAAAATTCAAGGGCCGGGGCCAGCAGCATAAGAGCCAGCCTTGCAAGCGCATGGTCGTGAGTTCAATCCCCAGTACCACCAAAAAAAAAAAAAAAACCAACAATTCAAAGTCAGGCATGAAGATACATACCTATAATCCTAGCACTCAGGAAGCTGAGGCAGGAGGATCTCTGTGAGTTTGAGGCCAGCTTGGGGTACAGAGAAAGTTGAAGACCCAGTCTGAACTACATAGCAAGACACTGTCTCAAAACAAATAAACAAACAAAGCAATTCAAGGTTGGGAAGGTACCATATACTGTACATCATGTACTGGCAGTAATGTAAACTGGCAGAGCTTTCCAGAAATCCATTTGGTAGTGCATACTGAGACTAAACAGTTAAACTCCTGGCCTCATACGTCTAATCACAGCAATGTAGCCAAGAAAGAAAAGAAAAAAAAGAGAGAAAAAAAAAAGAGGGCAGAGTTTGCCAACAGGAATGTTCTAATATCACCAGCACAGGTACACAGTGGAAAGTGCTGACTACCAACAAGAAACAGTGGGATGAAGGCACGCTATCCGCTGCCTCTGGCTGAGGTTGTTCCCTGCAGAGCCCCAGGGCCCCTGCATGCCCTCGTGAATGAGCCCGACCTGCTGTAGCTAGAGAGAAGACCTGGCAGGAAGACTCCATGTCACCGGAGGCAGCCTGACTTGTCTGCTCCATGACGCGACAGGCCCTTGGCCCTGGATGGCTCAGCCATAGGTCAACTAATGTACAGGCAGGCACCAACTCGGCCCATAATGTCCCCCACAAGACAGAGTCAGGAGTGGCATCCCGGGCCGATGCTCCTGCCACCTGCTGGGCAGTGAGTGCTGAGCCGGCTCCTTGTCTAGGGCTGGCATCTGTGCCGCCACACAAGCCAGCTGCCTGCTGGTATTGTCCTCCCCTCCAGAGTCCTGCTCCTCCCTGCTGAACTCACAAGAGAGGACGTCACTAAAAATTATGTTTATTTATATCAATTTTAGTAGCAGAGAAAAACATATTTTTAAAGAGCAAATTACAAAACATTCCACATCTCAGATTTTCCAGGAAGGAATTCAGACAGGTGGACATGTAGGAATACGCACGGAAGAAAAGGCTGAAGCTGATGGTGCAGGTGTTAAAGGAGGTGGTTGTGGAACCTTACACCCTCTCCTCTTGACTTCCATGTATGTTTGACATCCTCCATAACAATAACTTTGTCCCGCTTTGCCCAAGAGCTATGTAGGAAGGCACAACCTAGCCAGCCCCAGCACACAGCCTATAGTGGCTGGTCTCCAGACCAGCACCAACACCCTCAGAGGAGAAAACACACCCAGAAGATCCCCGGCCAGAGACTCAGCCTCACTCTGTGCAGGTCTCCCAGGCCAGGTGACCTGTCCCAGCGCCCAGCCCCTCCCTGGTCCAAGTGAGGAGGTGGACAGTTCCTCTGGGCCATGTCCCCTCTGCTGTGCTCACCAGAGCTCTCAGCTGGCACCCGTCCCAGAGCCACCTAGCAACAACAGCAGCGTGAGGGGAGGCATCTCTTCAAGGGAACAAAACAGAAAACTGCACAAAGACACTCAGGGAAGCTACAGTAGGTGGGTTATTAAGTTGGTAACTACAGTATAATAAAGGAGCTTAAAATTTTCAACTTGGTTATTTTTTTCCTTTTTGGTCTACTGAGCCTCTTCACAAAAACCTCTGAAAATCAAAATCCTCTAAAGGGAATAATGAATGGCCCAAAACCCACAGTCAGCTGGAGCAGGGCATTCACCGCTCAGCGCCCTTCCTCATCATGCACCAGCACACCCTCCCACAGCCACTCTCTACCACCACAAAGGGCCCAGACGACCAGAGCCAGAGCCCAAATGGACTGCAATGTGACCTCGAGGAGAGCAGGCTGGGGCTCGCAAGGGCGGGTCTTCTATATCTGGAGTTCCCAAATTTAGAAGCCTTAAAAATACGCATCTGTGCACACTTGTCACTGATTGGTTACAGCAGTCATGATGAGCACCAAAAATGAGCACCAAACAAATTGCTTTGGCTGGAAAAGATGACGAGTCATGAAGCAATGGAAACCAGCAAGTTCTAGCTTGTATGTCAAATCCAAAAAAAATGATGAGCATTAGGACAAAATTTTCTTGTCAAAATCTGTTGAATATCAAATCTAATGAGTTCAAAGCACTCTAGTACCAGGGTATGCCTGTATGCGGATGGACCTGAGTACACATTCACTGCCAGAGCCTGGCTCAGTAGACAGGGCTAGAGCAGAAACGCAGAATACGATGTTTTTCAAAAAAACTCACCAGGTGATTCTGTAGACTAGTAAAGTGTGGGAACTACTAGCTCAACACAGGCTTACCAAGCTGCATGTGGTGGCACATGTCTATAATTCCAGGGCCCTGGGAAGCTGAGACAGGACAATCTCAAGTTAAAGCCCTGTCTGAACAATTTAGCAACTCAGCAAGACCTCGTCTCAAACTAAAAAATTTAAAAGTAGGGCTGGGATGTAACTCACTGAGAAGGCCTGTTCAATCCCCAATATCACAAAATTAAACAAACAAACTGGGGTGTAGCTCAGTACAAAGGTGCCAGGTCTACTCCTTGATACTACCACCAAAACAAAATGTTATCAGATTACAAACTTTAACAAGTTCTCCACGAGGCCATAATTTCTATGTCTAGATGCTGGGTAGCTCTGAACCACTGGTGGCACATGCATGACCATCTCACTGGATAGCAAGGGGAGTCCCATGGGGTGGTTCAAGCTGCCAGGCGGGACAGTTGTTCACGTACTGTCAGTGATGGAAGATAGCCGGAACATGTTAGAGATGAGTTAAACTGTGTGTGTGTGTGTGTGTGTGTGTGTTCACTGCCTCAGATATGTGACTACTCACTCCAACTGCACAGGCATCCATCTGGAATAGAAAATATAGTCATTTTACCAATTTAGCTGTAGACAAAACAAGCAAAAAACTCAGCAAATACTAAAGTCCTTCATTTGACCACAGACATTTTAATTCCACCCTCTTCACCACACCTAGTTTTTTTTAACAGTCTAACAAAGAATGCAGTAGTATTTACTAATTTAAAATGCTTCTTTCCAAAAGCAAAAAAAAAAAAAAAAAAAAAAGCCAAAACCTTGCAACAGACCTTAACTTCCTTTTTTCCTTTTTTGAGATAGGCTCAAATGGTTCTCCTATCTCAGGCTCCTCAGTGGCTGGACTATAGGTGATGCCACTATGGTCACTCAGTCCTTAACATTTTTAAACAAAAGTGAAAAAGTAATTTAAACTTTCACAAAGCTGAAGGTTTGGTCTGGTGGTAGAATGTACGCTTAGTGTGCGTAAGGCCCTGGGTTCAATCCCCAGTACCAAAGCCAAAAAAAAAAGTTACAGATACTAAACAAATCAAATGACATCACTTCTCAAAAGCGAAATTCATCCCATTATTCAGCCCCATCATTTTCAAGGAGGCCACAGTATGTGTCTTTGTACTGTCCACACCTATCTGTAAATGGCAGAAGACACCCGTGCCCAGCACCCTTCCTGCCACACTCCCGCCTCAGGTCCAGGCTTAGGGTTACCGCCAGGGTTTATCTGGACCCCTTATAGAGGGTGCAGAAAGTTTTTGCACTTGCACAAGCATGAGCTGATAAGTATATGGCTTCCTAACTAGATTCTGGAGCAATTGCTTTTTCACTTAGCTCACACAGTCATCCCCACACCTGTGCTTTTTAAAGCTCACCTAATACTCGACAACGCATCTCCTAGTGATGAAGGCTGAGTCCGCCCTAAGTTCCCATTCCCACCCTAAGGGGGAGAAACTCCTGCTCATGTGTCCTCTGGCCTTTCACTGCAAACTGATTTTCTCCAACAGTGATGAACTTCCTTAGGAGTTCTGCTCCAGACAGGGGATGTGTGACATTTTTATGTGAAAATCAACTGACCTTGAGGAGATGATAGAGTTAAGTAACCTTCTAAAAATCTGTTAAAGCCCCTTTAAAAACCATGTGATTTTTAACTGTGCTTTTCTCTGTAATGTGTTGTCAGTATAAAGCTGTTACTTATGTAATTTCCTTTAAGTAGAAGTTTAAATTCCTCACAGTAGGATATTAAACACACACACATTTATATGTTTAAGAAATAGAAGATTGAAACAATGGCAGAAAAAGGACAGTAGCATTTAGCTACAAATTTATTTTTCTGTCCTTTGAATCTGTTCAGGAAGAAATTAAACCAACAGAGCCCTTCACACAACCCTGTAAAAAAACAATATCCAGCCTGCTTCCTCCACAGGGGCATCCGTCATGTGACGTGGGGGCAGGGGCGTCTGGGAAAATACCCCCAATAATGCCTTGCCAGTGTCTCCTCCAGAGGAACGAGCTGCTTTTTCCTATCAAAGCCATTCTTGAGGCAAGTTTCCACTACCTCAAAACAGGAAAACGTATCCTGACTCTCAAAGAGAGCACAAAAACATCCCTGGGACTGGGCAGGGATAACTCAGCTCAGGAAGTTCTCTGACCAGTAATGTGAGGACAAACAGAGCTACGGCTAGCAGGATGGAGGCTCTCGGTTGCTCCTGCATCTGGCTCCCCAGCCCCTCAAGTTAGGGACCCTCCTCTGTGATACTCAGTACCGCCTCACCAGAAACTGGCAGGGAAAAACACTAGGGTGGGTGTGGAGGGTAAAATAAGGAAACCTGTGAACACAGGAAGGCAGGCCGCCAGTTCTTAAAGGAGTCAGATCATCCTCAAACGTCCAGGAGGGGCCAGAATCCTTCCCAGAGAAAGTGTCAGCTCTGTGGGATGTGACTCTCCATCAGCCCTGGCGGCTTTGAAGTGGAGGAAGGGGCCGTGGCCTCTAGGAGGTGAAAAGGCCAGGAAGCCGATGATGGTCCCCAGGGATCCAAAAGGCAGGCAGCCACTGACACCTCGATGTCAGCCCAGTGAGAACCATCCCAGACTTCTGACCTCCACATCTGCACAAGAATAAATGCACTGGGTTTTAAATCACTAACTTCCTGATACCCTGGTAGAGCAGCAGTAATAACTTAGGGGTGGAGCCGCTTTTTTTGTCGCTGCTGCTGCTGCTGCTGCTGCTGCGCTGTGCTGAGGGCCAAAGCTGCATCCCACCAAGATGTCCATGCGGCTGCTCTCATTTTCCCATTTCGCACACACGTTACCACACACACACCCAACCCACAACCCAACTACATACTGTTAAAGAGACATTTGTCAAACACCTTCATGCTTCCTAAGGAAGATTCACACCAGTTGTATCAGCCCCTCTTACATAATTTATTTGCTACACTCATCTTTCAAGTATCGAATAATTGCAGTTTTCAAGTAAATGTCTTTTTAGCCCAATGTGGTAGCACACACCTGTAATCCCAACAGTCAGGAGGCAGAGGCAGTAGGATCATCAAGAGGTCAAGGCCAACCTGGGCTACACAGTGAGTTCATGGCCAGTATGAACTGCATAGTGAGACCCTATCTCAAAATGTGTGTGTGTGTGTGTGTGTGTGTGCATGCAAGCACATATGCATACTCACGCAGGAGTGGGTGTGGTAGCCTATTCCTATAATCTCAGCACCCTGGAAGGCTGAAGCAGGAAGATTGCCAATTTGAGCCTAGCCTGGGGAACCTTAGCAAGACTCTTTTAAAGTAAAAAGGCCTTGGGCTGTAGCTCAGTAATAAGGCCCTGGGTTCAATCCCCAGTACCACAAAAAATTGAAATAAAATATGGGGAAGTTCAGTGTAGTGGTACACAACAAAATTCCAGCACTCAGGAGGTTGAGGCAGGAGGATTGCTGAAATCTGAGACCAGTCTGAACTATATAGTAGAACTCTTGCCTCTAAAAACCGAAAACAACAGAAAAAACCAAGGACAACAACAAAAATATCTGGGTGGAACAGCACTTTCCTATCATGCACAGGGCCCTGGGTTCAATCCCTACTACTGCAAAAAAAAAAATTTAATAAAATTTTTAAAAATAGATGAGGGGAGAATACAGATTTAATGATTCAGTCACCAAATGCCGACAGCCGATGTGCCCAGGTTCCAGTCTCTGAAGACTCCGGCCACAAAGGGCTCCTTCAGCTGGAGAGGCCTCATTGCTTCTCACACCTGTGAGGGCAATCGGGGCCTCCTCTTCTGGCGAGAATGGAGATCTGGGGACACACAAAGCCAGCCAGAAAGGAGGAAGACAGGGAGGTGTTGCTTTAAGCACATGAGGCATTTGTCCGGCAGGAGGGCAGAGGGGAGGCAGAGGCAGCAGGATTACCTGATCCTCCCCAGGCAGCACAGCCCGGGGCCTTCCTGGTTCACCCGGGACAACCCCAGGAAGCTCTGGCTCCTTCTGAGGGAGAGCAGGGTTCCCAGTGTAAGCCTACTGCAGCAGCTTTATAAAATAATCTTCCAGTACTAACCCTAGCGATCCTTCCAGAATTTCATTTTCTCCATGCTTGGTCACTACTGTCTAGAAGAGAAATTAAGATTTCATTGTCAAAGATACAGAACAGGTGATGAGGGGAGGGGAATAAGACAGAACAGGTGAAGACAAGGCACAGTCCCAGTTACAAGAGGCTGAGGCAGGAGGGTCACAAGTTTGAGGCCAGCCTTGTTGATTCAGTGTGATCCTGTCTCAAAATAAAAATTTTGAAAAGGGCTAGGAACATAGCTCAGCACTGCGTGGTTACAATCACCAGTAGCACCCCCCAAAAAAAACATCTTTCCAAAACACTTAACAGTTACATATGAGGGCTCCAACATCTACCATTGACCTATATAGAGTGCAGTCCTACTTTGGGACTCTTGGTGACTCTCCCCATTAGTTGTGTCCTAATGAGACCCCACTGGAAAACCTGCCTCTCCTCTGGGCAGAGACAAGCTGCCATGCCAGAAGCTCAGCTAAGCAGACTCTGAGGATCCCTAACTGCCAGGGCTGTCTCGCTCCAGTGTTCGCTTCCCAAGCCTGTGTATGGAGTCAGGAAAGATAGAAGGGCTAGGGAGAGCCAGGAAGAGGCTGAGACACACACTCAGAGCATGTCTACGAGGCAGGGCCACCAACGCTGACCTTTACCCAGGTACTCGGATCTCTGGCAATTCTAGTTGCTCAATGACAAAACTTGTTCTGGCTTAGGTTGGGTAAACCAACCTGTTTACCAGAGGCAATCTGAGGATACAGGATTTCCAAACAACTCTGGAGGGAAAAAACTGTCTTTACTGTGATCCCACAAACTCCTAAAACCTCAACCCTAAGATTAGGAACATCTTTCAGTATAAACCATGTAGTTACTCACAATAGGAGTGTAACCAAAACCTACCCAAACCATCGGGACACGGAACACTGTGTCCAGTTCCAGAAGAAAGACTGATTTGAGAACTCAGACATACAATCTATTCATATACACAGAAAAGTACTTGAAGTAAAGATACGAGCAAATGAAGGGGGAGACAGTGGAACCTGAATGCACAGGCAGCACAGAGGAAGCGTGAGTCTGAGACTGGGAAGGCCAGGCCCCACTGCCAAGCACTACTGCTCACCAGCCCCGGCACTCTGTAGAGCAATCATCCTTCAGGGTCTGTTTCCTCTCCTGGAAAACGGGCATGGGATTTGTTTCTAGTACAAGGGTAACGGTGAGGATCAAGGCAGAGCCTGGAAGAGTGACAATACACCCCAAAAAGGTCACTGTCACTGCAGAAGCAGGTACGGGGCAGGAACAGGGTGTCAAGCGGATGGTGACGGAAGTGAGGATGAGGCTGTTGGGGTATCCTATGGGGTCCCCAGAATGAGAGGGGCATGAGGACTCTTTGGAGGGGCTGACTTTAGGTGACAATGGGACAGCCAGAGGAAAATGTCCAGGAAGTTGCTGAAAAGGGCCAGGATACAGCTAAAAACCAAACACATTCTTTTTTAATTTCAATCATTAGGAATCTTGGAAATTGTACTTCAGGGAATTAGAGGACACAAGAGAAAGTAACTTAAGCTAAACAGAGACCAAAAACACATGTGGTCAGCAGCTGCTGGTACAGAAGCCCAAGCAGAAAACGAAATCCGAGCCCACTCCTCCTGGAGGTTCGCAGCACATCCTATATGAACACTTGAATTCAACACTGGCTCGAAATAATTCTCAAAATGGGTTACGGTGTTCTTTTGTTGTTACTGGTGCTTTCTGAGACAGGGTCTCCCTGGTGTCCAGGCTGGCCTTGATCTTGCTGCATACCCCTGGCTGGTGGCCTTGACTCATAAATGATCCTTCTGTCTCAACCTCCGAAACACTAAGACTATAGGTCTGCACCACCACATGCAGCACAAAATGTGTATTTTTGGAAGTTGCCATAAACTGTCCTAAATTACAAACAAAAAGTGCTCCAATCTGCACTGCCTCCCAGCTACTGCCCCTTACCCCTACCCCACCCAGTCTGCCGAGCAGTGGCCACTCCCCTTCAAGGCTCGTCCTCTGCCGCCCCTGCAGTGGCTGTGCCACAGTACCCATGGTCTTCTCAGTGAGCAGGTGGCATCTGCTACTGCCCAGGATCTCCCACTCGTGCTGATAATCTCTTGACTTCCAGCTGAAACCCAGATGGGCCTTCGTAAACAGACATTCTGTGAGAACTGCAGAGCACTCCAGTATTTCCAAGGCAGAAATCCCAGGTTTGCACCAAGACTTTTCCGAAGCTCTCACCAGGCAGTCACCCAAAGACAGAAACCTGGACTCCCCCGAGGCCGTTTCTGTCTTGTCCTTTCAATGCCATGCCGCCCACTCCAAATACTGCCCCCAAATCCTACTAATTTCCTGTTCCTTGCTATCTTTACTCTCTCCTTCCACCACTATTGCCCCAATTCAGGCTGTCACCACCTGTCTCACCTGGAAGGTGACGGCTGAAGAGACTCCGTCCGCACTGTCAATATGAGGTACACTAAGTCAAAGAATCTTTCTAAAATGCAAAATATGGTCACTGAACCTCCTTTAAGAGTTTATACCTGTGTTGATGGCCCAAAGAATAAGTAAGTCCTTACCAATGACCCACCCCGAAGCTCCGTGGTCCTGTCCCTTCCTCCACCTGGCCTCTGGCCTCCTCCCACTCCTGGCACACTGGACCACTGCAGCTCACAAGGGGCCGCGTTACTGCATAACCACCTCGCTCCTGTTTCTTCCCTCTGCCTGAAATGGACCTGCTCGCTATCTTCGCCTAGTTAACACAAACTGATCGAGAGGGTCCAGCTCAAATGCCAGCTCCTCCATGGACAGGCCCTGCCAGATCCAGGGCCACGCTGATGTCACACGCAGCTGGCCCTGTTGTCTGCGTCTGCCGGGGATTTCAGGTACACACTTGCACATCCACACCGACACAAGACTCAAAGCATACAAGACAAAGGTATGGGATGGAGCGGAGTGAGTACAGCCCGTTCACAGAAACAACCTGCTACAACAGAGGGGAGGGGTTCTACAGAGCCACAGACCAACTCCATCAGTCCTGCCTTACGTCACTGAGGACAATACAAATAGAAGCGTGAACATCTGAAGACCAAAAACACACTGGACTACATGCATCTATTTCGGTCAGGGAGGTATTACGCCCATCACAGAACGCAGCCAGCATCCATCCCCCTACCACGGAAGCAGAGAGACATGATGTCACATCCTCCTGATAATGAAGGGTGATAAAAGTCCCCTGCTGCCTTCCCCTAGGTTGTATTTTTTATGTTCAGTGCAAGGAGAGAAACAAAACAACATTACCAGCAGTTTGAGAGGATGTGGGATTCACTTCTTGAACATTTCTAAATAATTTTCCACCTACTCCAGACCTCTGTTATTACAACTGAAACAAAGCAATGATAATTAGAGACAACCGAGAAGCAGCATGGAGACGGAGCACTCAGAAGGGTCTGGGCAGTGTTCTTTCACAGGCCGGCTCGGCACGACTCGTCTTGGGTGCGGGATGGCAGGGAAGGAGAAAGCCAGCCAGCCTCACCTACCTTCTGAGGACGGAGGGCATGCCTGGGTGGCAAACACCAATTCTGTCCTGCATGGCAGAACAGAGTGAAGCCTAGAGCAAGAGCCCAGCAGAACCAAGCTGGAGGACATAATGGCACTATGATTCCAAGACTTTCCTAGGACCGGCCCTCAGAAAGCTACTACTCCTGTCATCATTCTAATGCAGAATCATCACTCCTAATACCTCCATCTGTCATGCCCAGCTGACCCTGCCAGTTCCTAGCTAACAGCTGTCCTGAAAGGGAGGCATAAACCACACCATCAACCTCTGGATTAGTGATTCCTGGAAGCAGGGCGTGAAGAACCGCTCAAAACGCCCATGCACAAACCTCTCCATACACTTCAGGAGGGGTCCAAAGGTCACCCCAGAGGGCCGGTGCAGGCTGGCTCAAGTTTGGAAGTCACCAAGAGGAAACACAGAAGCACAGAGCCTCTGAAGCTTTCTACTGTCTTCCTCAAGCAGGGTACCAATCATATGGAGGGGAAATGCCTCTCCCTTTCGTGGCTGAGAACTGGAAAGTCTGGGAAGTACAGGGCTCTATCTAAGTAATGGGACCCTCAAAGGAAAATAAAAGCAGCCAATTGTTTCAGCCTGCAGAAAGAACTTAGGAGACTGACCAGCTATGAGAATGCGATGAACACAATTTACAAAATCAACAACTCCACACTTCTTCAAAAAAAAATCTTTTTTTTTTAAACAAGGTCTCTGTGTAGTTCAGGGTGGCTTTGAACTCACCATGTAGCCCAGGCTGGCTTCAAACTCACAGTGATCCTTCTGCCTCAGCCTCCAAGTGCTGGGATTATACGGGCGCTCAACCACACCCAGCCAAAGAAAAAAGATTTCTTTGTCTGATTCGACCTTCTTCTCACTGTACAAACACACAGGTCTCCCTAGTTTATCATGCTCAATAGCATGATCAGGCCTTCTAATTTTGATATAAATTCACTTTTTATCTAGGTCTCTGTTCACAAACCACAACACAGCACATGAATTTTGCATTGCAAACATCCAGGATTTGTATCCATGGCACAACTCCACTCCACCAAAACAGAAGGAACTTTTCTTTCTGTGGTCAAACCTCTGAAGCACCTGCCTAGGCAATCAGGTCAGATCCGCCCAAAGGCCCTGCTCCCTTGCGCAGCCCACAGGATGGCCCTCTGTATAGGCACGTGTTTGCCAGGGCCATCACCATCCAGCTCTGAAGCGACGCACAGACCACGTGGCTAGGTCTGCCTCGACCCCATGTACTTTGTGGGCCACGCCACCCACACACAGAACCTAGGCCAGGCCCTGGCAGTGACCACAGGGAGGGAAAGGGTGGATGCTGGAAGCCACAAATGGAAAGTGACCCTGAAAGCCTTAGGAGGATCATTCTTCAAACGTTTGTTTGCCCTATGTGTCCCCATTCACTTCCCTTAGGGACAGAGACGGGAACAGCAGGTGTATTTTTGTGCAACCACCTATCAGTAACTCTTGCTATTTATTTGAATGCCTTACCCATCGCTCTCCATCTACCAAAAAACTGAAAAAGTATTTTCAACTCTTGTTAAAAACACTGATAACCTACCTTTAAATCAGTTCTACTTTACTTGCCTTAAGAGAATGAATTTGGGAGCTGAATATGAAGATTACATCAAAACGCAATGAAAATTACATTTTGCAAAGATATCTCCTTCCCTCTCTCCTTTTCTCCCTCTCTTTCTTTCTTCTCTAGTGAAACTCTTACTAAGTTGCCCAAGCTGGCATAGAACTCCTGAGCTCAAGTGGTCCATTCCCAGCCTCCTTGCATAGATGGTGTACTACAGATGTACATCATTGCATCTGGCCATGTGTATCTTCAAGAGAAAGCCTTTTTCATTTGAAAATGTACCTAAAAATTGGGGCCAGGGATTTAGCTCAAGGGCCAGGGGTTTAGTTCAGCGGCGTAAGTGCCTGCTTGGCAAACACAAGGTCGTGTGTTCGATCCCCGGCACCAAAAAAAAAAAAAAAGTACCTAAAAATTATAATAAGTTAATTATCTGTTGACAACTTGCCTAAATGAAACTTCTTTAAAACATGTTGTTCGGGGGGCTGGGGATTTAGCTCAGCTGCATAAGCACCTGCCTTGCAAGCACGCAGTTGTGAGTTCGATCCCCAGTACTGATAAAATAAATAAATAAATAAAAATTTTAAAAATGTGCTATTAGGGGTTGAACCTAGATAGGCAAACACTATACCACTAAGCTTCTTCCTTAGGCCTCTGATTCTGAGACAGGATCTGGACAAGCTGTCCAGGCTGGCCTCAAACTCTCAACCTTCCTGCTTCATTCTCTAAAGTAGCTAGAATGACAGGCACATGCCGCCATACTCAACACAAAAGCTAATTTTTGAAAGAAGCAAAACTTAAAATATGCAATATGCATTTGCTATGATAAATGTGATAGATTCCAAAGACCCACATTTTAAAATTTTATATAAAAATGATCCTTTTTTGAAAAAAAAAATATAATTGAATCAAGGCAAACATGTAATCCTTAGCACCAAACTGATGACTGTTACATCAGGATAGAGCAGGATGAAAATACTCTGTGGAAAATCCTGTATGCGTTTCTCATTGAATATATTATATGTGGTTTTGTGTTTTCAACCCCAGACAGTATCCCACAGAAATATATGCTGAGTACAGTCATACAGGATCTATGTAATAAACAGAACATGTGCAGAATTAAATTTTGCAAATTCTTTTCTTTTTCCTGAGCACAAACAGTCGACTGTAATAAGTTAAAGATTGTCTGGTGGGACTCCACAGTGCCATAACAGAGTTTTCCCTAAAATCAGTAAAAGCACATCCCACACATATGTAATTATCGTATTATCCCTGTCTAGGGAATACCAGAGGACTGCAGTCAAGAAAGGCCTTTTTGTTTGTTTTTTAAATTCTCTTTAATTGAATAGTGAAACTCTAAGACCCATTCTCTTTCTTCAGCATATTATGAATAAATTGTGCTTCAAAAGCATTTCTCTTCGATATCAAAATGGCAGCTTGGCCATCCTGATGCATTTCCCCAAAGAAAAACTGCTAAGTGGTAAAGTACTGTATCCTAGGCTGACTCACAACTGGCCCAATTTAAAGGCAGGAAGGAGACAATAAAAGCAAGGCAAGCATGGTTGAAAACACTGGTGCGTGAAATCATTTCAGTATTCTGAAATCTAAATACTAAGGTTTAAGAAGTTGATTTAGAAGAAAACAGCAGAGGCTCTGGGGGAACCTCTGCATGTGTGTGCTTTATGTATCTCCTTTTAAAATGTAAAAACTGTTCCAGGCAAAGCCAGGTGAACTCTCTGAAGGAAATGCACAGTCCCACGGACCACAGCAGACCACAAAGAGCAGGATGTTGGTGCAGAGGTGCACACCTGTAACCCCACCACTGAGGGAAACTGAGGCAGGAGGACTGCAAGTCTGAGTCCCACATCTAGACAATTCCGTGAGACCCTGTCTCAAAATAAAAAATAAACAGGAATGGGGGTGTTGTTCAGTGGTAGAGTATCCCTACATGAGTTCCCCAGCACCACTACCATGAACAAAAACCATCTTACACCATCAGGTAATTTTTGTGTGGTGACCTTATATGGGTGGAGTATCTTCTTTAAATCAAGTCAAGTCTCTTGAAAACAAAAACATGACCTTTTAAAAAAACATGAAGAGGAAGATAAAATTCCTTCTCATCTCCCAGTATGGTCAGCAGAACAACTTCCAGAGATGTCCTAATTCCCAGAATCTGGGGCTGTGTTACCTGCACAGCAAAAGAGAGATTAAGAGAGCAGATGGAACCAAAGTTAGAATCCTTATCCTGGACTCCCCAGGTGGGTCTCACAGCTTCAGAGCGTTCTAAAAAGGTGGGCTGACAGACACGAGAAGATGCTCTCCATTGGCTTTGACAATGAAAGCCCCTCATGAACCAAGGGAAGCAGGAGGGCTCCAGAGCTGGAGAAGGACAGGAAGCAGACAGTTCTCTCCACCCCCAGAAGCACAACCCCAGTGAAACCTTGGTGTCAGCTATGAGGTCCAGGTTGGACTTCTGACCTGCGGAACTTTAAAAGGACAACTTTCTGTTGTCTGGAGCCCCGGTGCTTACCATTTGTTAAAGCAGCCACAGAAAACTAAGACACTCTGCTTCCATTTACCCTTCCCAAGTACAGGTCATGCCTAGTAGCAAAGCAGTCACTGCATTAAAAGCAACTAGACCCACAGCTTCCTGCCTCACTCACCGGGCAAGAACACACAGACAGGGCAACAACAAACCAGGGCAGAACACAGGGACCCGAGAAAGGGCAAGAGGAGGAAAAGAAAACGGCAGCAAAGCTGGGAAAGGTTCCTGCACAGTGGACAGAGCCAGAGTACGGAGGAGCTGACTGTTTTTCAATCACACACACAAAAAAGTACACACTGCTTTTACTTGGAAGCTGACAGGCAGGCAAGGGAAGGTACACACCGCTGGTGCTCTGGGACAGCGCCGCCACTGTGTTCGTGCAGCTGAGGTTCGCAACCGAGTTGCTAGTCAAGTTGCCACCTCAGTAAACAGTCCTTCAATGACTTGTGGTTTTTTTTTTTTTTCCCCACCTGGGATCGAACTCACGGACTCACTCAATGACTTACTTGTAAATAAACAGAAAACTTAAAGCACTTCCTTCTTTACATTTTAACATATCCCCTATCGAAGACTGCTCCCTAAAAACCAACAAGTTTTTTGTTCTTGTTTTTTGGTACCGGGAATCGAACTCAGGGCCTGGCGCTTGCCCCAGGCAGGTGCTGTGCCGCTGAGCTATGCCCCCAGCCCTGCTCCCTAAAAATGGTACGAAATCCATGCCGTCTATGGCACGCGAGTTAATAATCTGGGATTCGGTTCCTAGAGCGTTTTAACTTCTGTATGTGTACTTCCCTACCAAGCCACAAAACTTTAGCACACGTCCTCTGGCCATTCTTTAATTCCTCATGAAAACAATAAATTCCCGAAGGTATTTCAAATAACCTTTTTGCAAACCCTGCGACATGAAATCAAGTGTCCTGGCAGAAGGCCAACAAGCAGTGCTAACAAAGAACCTGAAAGTGAGTTTCGGTCCAGTCGGAGGGCGGCTGTTGGTGTCACCCTGAGTCCACTGCTGACAGGAGGGAAACTTGGTCTCTGACAGGTGCCCACATGTCCCCCGGGCAGGCGGCGGGTCCAGGAGCTGATTCACGGCGCGACAGCGGGCAGCAGGAGCCCGGCCCCGGACGGCGCCTCAGAACGCCCGCCAGGGATCCGGCTGCGTCTGCTCCTGTCGTTTCGGAACAAAGAGCTGGACCGGGACACACAACTTCAAACTCCGGGAGGGCCGGAAACTGCGGGGCCCTGCCGGGCGGGTGACAGCGGCGACCGGCGGCCTCCCCGGGGACCCCGACCAACCTGCCCTACAAGCCTCGTCCTATGACCGCGGCCCCGGCGGCCCTCGGCACCCGGGTGACCGTCGGCACCACCAAAAGCCCCGGCCACGCGACCCCGCCGGGAGCCACGCGGGCCCAGCGACCCCCGCCTGGTCGGCCCGGCCCCGGGGACTCCAGCTCTCCGAGGCCCGAGCACTGCCCAGTCGCCCCGGGCTCTGCGCCACGCACCGCCGTCCCCGGGAAACCAGGCCGGGCTAGCCGCGGACTCGAGACCGAGGGCGACACTGACCGTAGCTGTCGTCCTCCTCCATGGTGCGGGAGCCGGGCTCCGGCAAACTCGCCCACCGCCACCCGCGTCCCGCCGCGCTCCTGCTCGCCTCAAACAGGCTCGGAACCCCGCCCCCGAGCCGCGCACGCGCGCGCCCACCCCAGCCCCGAGCCCCGGCACGTGGCCCCGCCCAGTGCGCGCGCGCGCACACCCTTACACCGCGGCCTCGCGGGCCGCGCCTGCGCACGAGCGCCACACAGGGCTTCGCCCCCTCCAACACGCCTCCAACCCTGAGCCCAGCGCCGCCGCCGCCTCCGCTGGGCCGCACAGGTTTCAGGTTTCAGGTTTCGAGTTTCGCAAGAGCGACGAGGGAGGTCGTGGGTGGCACCATGCGCGAGGCCCATGAGCAGGCTGCCTAGCTGTACACGAAGGCCCAAGGTCATGGGTGCCTCTGAAGGGCAGAGGGGTCCCTGCTGAAATTCGTATCAGAGTCGGGTCCCAGCCCAGCTTGCCAGAAGGTGAAGCTGTTTGAATTACTGTATTTCTTCGGTCTGATCCTTTGCTTGCTGAACGTTGGGAGCTCACTGCTCACACTTGCTTTCAGCCACATCCTCGCTTCAAGGTTTTAGTGGGGCGTATCCTGGCGCCTCTTAAAGTCACAGGTGTGTATAGATAGCTCCCTACAGGTTTTGTCTGCACTGGACAGACCAGTCGAGTGGCCCTTTGCTGACTGTAAAGTGTCTCAGAATTAGGCAACTGTGCCCTGGAAAGGTCTTTAGAGCACATGCTGCTTCCGGAACCTTCAGACAAGGAAACCGAGCCTGGGGCTGGGGTGTGGCTCAGTAGTGGAGCTGTTACCTATCACGTGAGAGGCCCTCCTTGTGGTATGGAGGCGGAGGTGGAATAAAAAAGATAACAAAGAACTGAGGCCCAAAGGGATCAAGAAGCCCAGTCCTGCACAGGGCTGAGCCACAACTCTGTAGGAGTCCCATAACAAGGACATCTTCCAGTATGGTCCTACTACCACGCTACTGCTCTAAATCCTTAAAAGACAGCCGAGCGGGGTGGCACACGCCTGCAATCCCAGCGTTTAGGCGGCTGAGGCAAGAGGATCCCTGTGAGTTCGAGGCCAGCCTGGGCTACTTAGCTCAAGGTCAGTCTGAACTGCCTAGTGAAATTCTGTTCCCCACCCCCACCAAAAAAGCCAGACATTGCAAAAAGGGATCCAATGGGACACCAGGAAATTTGGGAGCCTTTTCTCACCTGTGACAAAGGAGAGAATCTCCATCCAGCAGAATGGCAGCCCTCAGGATCAACCACCCCTCTTTGCCTCTGGTGATTTATGCTACCCTCCTTACTTAAAACAAAAGCAGAAGTAGAAGCTACAGAACGTTCCTAGTGGCCCTCCTGTCTCCACTCTGGGAGAGTGAGCTGTAGTGGCATTTTCTTCCTGAGGGTGTAGGCCTAATCTGTAATCGCTGGGAAGCTCTTTTATCAGATGGAAGTTCCCAGCACTTGACACTTTTCCAGTAGAAAACTTCCTGGGTAGATCGGAATGGGGTATAAACAACCCACTAGGTATGTACACAGTTTCTGGAAGGACACATAGAAAAATCTACAGGAATAAACTGGCAGGAGAGGAAGTAGAGGCTGACTTTTTCATTGTCTTTCTGTGCTTTTTGTTTTTAAAGATGTGATCTCATTTCCTTTTTTTATTTTTTTAAGAAATAATGAAAATGTCACTTCCATTTACATAACATCTTGGTCTGCTACTTGCCATAAAAGTACAAGAGTCTCACTTGGGAGGGAACTTCAGGACCATGCAGTGACACCAGGGTGGTCTGGGGTGGTCCTGGTGTTTATACCATGTGACAGCACAGCAAACCCAGGGCCTGCTTAAAGAGAGCTTGGTGCGGGACTGCTGCAGCCTTCCTAAACTGTCTCAGGAATTCACCGGGAAATCATCTGGAAAAGTCCAACCTCCCACCAGCCTATTTTAATACAAGTTAACCCTAAAATATGCCCCTAGACAAGACTTCTCTGCCATTGACTGACTCTCATTTGAGATAACAGAGAATAGTGGTTTACACACACACACATAGTGCCCTAAATGAGGAAAGCATGTTTTTAGTTAGCTTGGAACCTGGACAGATGTCCCCACCTGCAGGTGTCTCTCACCTACACAGTGCTGGCCTCAACCCACAATCCATCTCTGAAGAGACAAGTCTGGGGCTGTCTTCCACTCAAATCTGTGCCACTATTTGTTAGATGAGACTGATTTCAACCAATTAGCTTAAGAGAGCCTGACCTCTACTTTCCGTGAGGGTACAGCTCTGACCCTTCCTTCTTGGGGCTCAGAAAAACTATTCCTGTGCAAAATCTTGCAGTCCTATGAACCGATGGACCCGGCCTTAGGTCAGAGCTTGCCAGCTTCTGAAAGTCTAGGCAGTCTCTGCTTTCTTAGGCACATCTTCTGTCTAGCACTTCTTTTAAATAATTCCAATACATTCGATGCTTCCCTTGCACAGCTAATAACACTTGTAAAGGCTGATTCTGTTAGAATCATGAGTTTAACCCTCACAGATTTCACCAGATGGCCCAGATTTGCAGGCCACTTTAGAGTAGGAGTGACTTTCTGAATGCAGGGTGTCTTTTGGGTACAGTGCAAGAGCTTCATGTCTCTGCTGAATTTTGACCCTATTGGCCTGGACGGGGACCCTTAGAATGAACCCATCTTTGATCCAGAGATTTGCAATTACCCATCACAGGGAGGATACCAGGCAGGGCACTCTGTCCTTTGTCCAGCGGAAACCAATCACTTTCCTTCCTACACCTTCAACCCCAAGGTCACTGGAAGGCTTGCAGCATTTTTGAGCTGCTTTCTTCCCTTAACTGTCCAGGTAACCCCTGCCACTTGACCTCTTGCTCGGGACCAAGGGAAGTAAGAAAAGCAGTTGAGACAACAGTGCTTCAGTAGTGTGCAATCCTCAGCATCCCAGCCCCACTAGCAGAACTCACAAGATAGATTCCAGGAGGAGGTACTGGAGATAATCTCAATGTTCATCAAGAGAGTACAGATTAGAACATTCGGTGATGTACAGGTGTTTTCCAGGTCCATCCATTTACCAAGGAATGTATCAAATGTATCCTTCTTTATGATAGAGTAGTACTCAACTATATTTTTATTTTTTTAATCGATACCGGGGATCGAACTCATGACCATGCACTTGCAAGGCAGGCGCTTATGCCACTGAGCTAAATCCCCAGCCCTCAACTATGTTTTTAAAAAAAACACATCTTTATTCATTCCTTGGTTGATGGGCTTTTTTTTTTTTTTTTGGTACCAGCGATTGAACTCACAACCTTGCACTTGCAAGGCAGGTGCTTATGCAACTGAGCTAAATCTCCAGCCGGTTGATGGGCATTTGGACTGTTTACAAAATTTGGCTATAAACATGCAAGCGCATACATCACTGTGGTATGATGCTTTTAGTTCTTTCAGGAAAATATCTGGAAGGGGAATAGCTAGGTCAAACAGGACCCCTAGTCCTACTTTTTTGAGGAATCTCCACACTGATTTCCACCAGTCTACACACCCACAGTAGAGAAGGGTTCTTTTTTCCCTACAGCCCTGCCAGCATTTGTTTTTGGTTGATTTCTTGATAGTAGCCATTCTTTCTGGGGTGAGGTGGAATCTCAGTGTCGTTTTAATTTGCATCTCTCAAATGACCAGTGATGTGGAACATGTATTTTTTCGCTATTTGTATTTTTTCACCTGAGAAGTATCCATTCATCTCAGATGCTCATTTTTGGATTGGGTCTTTAAATTGGGAGAGCTGATTTTTTGTTTTTTGAGTTATTTATATGTTCTTAATAGTAATCCTTGTCTGAGGAACAGCTGGCAAACATTTTCTCCTAGGTTATAGGTTGTCTCTTCACTCTGTTGGTAGTATCTCTTGCTGTGCATAAGATTTTAATAAGATGAAATCCCCAGGTATTGATTCTTTGTGATGGTTCCTGTGCAATCTAGGTTTTGTCTGCACCAAAGTCTTGAGTTTTACCTATTGTATCTTCCAGTAGATTTAATGTTTTTTAATATTTAGATCTTTGATCCATTCTGAATTTAGTTTAGGGCCCATTGAAAGGTACAGATCCACTTTTGATCTTCATCATGTGTAAAGCCAGTTTTTCCAGCACCATTTGTTAAAGAGGCTGTCTTTCTTCCAGTGAAGGTTTGGCACCTTTGTCAAAGATAAGGTGGCTCAGTGTGTCTGGGGTTGTTGCCACATCTTCTAATCTGTTCCATTGATCCTCTCCTCTGTTTTCTTGCCAGCACCATACTGTTTTTATCACAATAGCTTTGTAGTATAATTTCAAGTGAGGGATTGTGATGCCTCTGCCTTGCCTTTGTTGTCCAGAATTGCCTTTACATCATTCTAGGTCTATTCTGGTTCCAAATGAATTCTAGGATTGTTTTCTCTAAGCCTGTGAGATATGCTGTTGGAATTTTGATCAGACTGCCTTCAGTCTATGTAACAGTTTTGGAAGTATGGCCATTTTCACTAGATTGCTTCTTCCTACCCAAGAGCAGGGGATATCTTTTCATTTTCTGGTAATCTCTTCAATCCCCTTTTTCAGAATACAATACTTTTCAATGCAGAGGTCTTTTACTTCCTTTGTTAGATTGATTCCTAGATATTTCATTTGTTTTTGGATGCTATTGTCAAAAGTATTTCCCTAATTTCTCTCTCAGTGAGTTTGTTATTCATGCACAGGAATGCTATTGATTTTTGAGTGTTGATTTTATATTCAGATATGCTACTGAATTTGCTTATTAAATCTAGAAGTCTTTTGATGGAGATTTTGGGGACCTCTATGTAGACTATTATGTCATGTGCAAATAATGATCATTTAACTTCTTCCTTTCCTATCTCTACTCCTTTTATTTCTTTCTCTTGTCTGATTGTTCTGGCTAAAGTTTCCAGAACCATATTGAATAGGAGTGCTGATTGTGGACATCCTTGTCTTGTTCTAATGTCAGTGCACTGTAGTCTGATGGTATGTATAGGATAGTTTCAATTCCTTTGCAATTACTTAAGCATGTTCTATGAGCTAATATGTGGTATATTTTGGAGAATGTCCCATGTGCAGCTGAGAAAAATGCATATTTTGATGTTGTGGGAACAAATCTATAGATATCTAAGTCCATTTGTTCAAAAGTTTGATTTAGTTCTAACATTTCATTATTAATTTTTTGTCTAGTTGATCTGTCTTTTTGTGACAGTGGGCATTTTTTCATGTCCATTAGTAATTGTTTTATTTGGCTGGGTGCACTGTGGTATTTGTTGCATATATATTTATGATCGTTATCTTTTCTTCTTCGATTCTTCCCTTTATGAAGATGTAGTGATCTTCTTTATCTCTCTTTATAAGTCTTGGCTTGAAATTTACTTTACCACCACTTTTTTCTGGGTTCCTGTCACATGTAATATTGTTTTCCATCCTTTAACTTTCAGTCTATGAATTTCTTTTTGAATTAAATGTGTTTTGTATATGCATCATATTGTTGAATCTTGCTTCTTGACCCATTGTGCCAGTCTGTGTCTTTAGATTGGTGAACTGAGACCATTAACATTGATGGTTATAATTGATGTGTGTTGACTTCTCCTTGTTATGTTATTTTCCTGTTGTTGGGTCTCCCCTTTTTTCCCCCTTCCCTCTAATGGTTTGCCTTGCCTGGTGAATTCCTTCTGTTGAGGTTCATGAAGCTATAGTTCTTATTATCTCTTTCTAGAATGTCTTTCAGTACATTCTGAAGAGCTGGTTTGGAGGTTATAAATTTCCTCAGCTGTTGTTTGTCATGGAAGTATCTTATTTCTCAATCAGTTTTGAAAGATAGTTTCGTGGGATATATCAGTCTGGGTTGAAAGTTGTTTTCCTTTAGAATTTGGAGTACTTCACTCCAAGCTCTCCTTGACTTGAGATTTTGTGCTGAGAAGCCAGCTGTGATTCTGATGGGTTTTCCTTTATAGGTGATTTGTTTCTTTTCCCTAAGAGCTTTTAAGATTCTGTTCTTGTGTTGAACTTCTGGAATCTTGACTATAATATGCCTGTAGATTTTTTTTTGATAATAGCTAATTGGAGTTCTATATGCTACACTAATTTGTATGTCAAATTCTTTTTCTCTACCAGGGAAGTTTTCTGCCGTGATGTTTGTGAACATTTTCTTGATATCATTTGTGGTATCTCCTCCTTTTTCATTGATTCCAGTCAATCTTAAGTTATCCTTCTGTGTCTCATTTAGCAGCTGCTGGATTGATTTCTTGTGGTCCCTTGCAATTTTTGAGAAACCTTTCTTTTCCTGGTTGCTAACTGCAAGCCTGTCTTTAGTATCTAAGATCCTGTCCTCACAATGGCCTAATCTGTTTTCAGTACTTTCAGTGGAATTCTTATTCTCCTGGATATCTGCTTGAATCTATTTTATGGCTTCCATTTCTTTTCTACGCTGAACTTCCATAATTTTCTTAAGCTCATTTTTTTTTTTATTTTTTTGTGTATCTGCTCTAGTGTCACTAAGCATGGTGTATATATTTTGGACACCATCTCTGAAGTTATCTGAGGGATTATTTCTGATTTCATTTTTTCCAGAGCCTCATTCAGTTGCTTTATTGTTTCCACTTCAGAGAGACCTGGTTGGAGCTTTTGGGTTGTCTTACCTCCTTGCTTCATGGATTTGCCTTTGGTGAACTGAATGTCTAGGGTTGCATTTTGTTTAAGTGTCTTCTCATATTCTTTTCTTTCTTTCTTTTTTTGGTTTAATTCCTAGGGTGATGCTTGTCAGTTGCCTGTGGGGGGCTGCTTTATTGCTAGTATTTAGGACCCTTAGGTGATGAGTGCTTCTCTGAGGTATTATCCAGGAATAGCTGGTTTTTGGTTTTTGAGTCTTCAGTTTGTTGGAGATGAGTTGTTTGCTTGGCCTAGTCCCTGGTTCTTTGGCACTGTGCCACTGTATTTTCTGTGACTCTTATTTAACTTCAATCATGGAGTATGAGAACCAATAGCTGTTTAGAACAATCATGTGTCAATTTTAGCTATAGTGGTTCCAATAGCATCAAATACAGCCTACAAAATGACAAACTGAGCTAAGCCTTAATTTGCCACTCTTAACCATATAAACTAGATTTTTGGTTATATAACAAATCTAATGCAAACCACATAATTACATGCACTATACAATGGTATGTCAATTGATGTGTCAATTTTGCCCTCGGGGGTTAAAACTGAATGTAGTTTAAAGAGAAAACAGAGAATTGGAGGAAGAAGAAGAGATTAGAAGCAAGGTTGGAGGGCCAAAGTGATCACTCTAACTTTCAGAAACTGGCGATTTAGCTCAGTGGCTTAAGTGCCTGCCTTGCAAGCGCAAGGTCGTGAGTTTCGATCTCTGGTACCAAAAAAAAAAAAAAAAGAAGAAAAAAAAGAGAAACTGGTGTAGAAGACTGGAGGGAAAGAATGAAGGAAGAAATGAAAAGAACAGAACAGAGCCACAGAGAGGCTAGAAACCATCTTTACACTTATATAAAAACAAACTCAAACCATGAAGGAGAAAGAAAGAAAGAAAAACACCCTAAAACTAAAAATCAAAAAAAAATCAAAAACAAACATGAGAGAGCTGGAGATTTAGCTCAGCAGCTTAAGTGCTTTTCTGGTAAGAGTGAGGTCGTGAGTTTGAGCCCTGGTATCAAAAAGCAAAAATAAAACAAAACAAAAAAATGAAAGAGAGGAGGGAGAAAATGGGGAAAAGTCGACTTTGAGGTTTGTCCAGGTTTGTCTCTGCTTTCACTGGCAGGCAGCCTGCAGAGAGAGTCCCGGTCCATGTCCATCTAGCACAGCAGGCCAGCAGCAGCTTCTTGGTGGGGTAGTGGGTAATCTCAGTGAGCCTGCAGTCAGCCCTGTCTAGCCCACCCTCTTCTGAGCACCTTGCCGGGGTCTGAGCCCTGCTGGTAGC
Source organism: Hydrochoerus hydrochaeris (assembly GCA_004027455.1). NCBI lineage: Eukaryota > Metazoa > Chordata > Mammalia > Rodentia > Hydrochaeridae > Hydrochoerus > Hydrochoerus hydrochaeris. Next base: position 124,358 of record PVLA01002494.1, read on the forward strand.
TGCTAGAGGGAGCCAGGTGCAGTTCTGAGTTCTGATCTCAGCTGCGCATCTCCAAGATGGCTCCAGGCCAGTTGTTCTCTCCCACCACAAGAGCGAGGAGACCCCTGCATCCACTGCCAGCCAGCGCAGCCCTCCACGCCCGCTGCTCCCTCCACTGCCGCACCTCCCTGCAGAGGCCTCTGGGGTCTCCAGCTGTCACCGTCACCGTGTGTCTGCAGGTTTGAGCTGCTCCTCTTGCTCAGCGAGTCCCGTCTCAGGGAGAAGGCGCCCTGGCTACCTCTTTCTTCATTGAAGTGTCTCGCTTCACTCTCTCCATGGCTTCAGTTTGCACTTCAGATCCTTCCTGGGTCCAGGACACCCACTTTCCTCCTTCTGGTCTCAGCCTTCCGGACTACTGGGGTTATAGATGTGCGTCACCCTGCTTTAACTGTAGCAGACCTTTTTTTTTTTTTTCCTTTAAACTGGGGCTCAAACTCAAGATCCACCAGCCTCAGCCTCCTGAGTGCCTGAGATTATTCATCTGTGCCACCATCTCAGCTCCTGTTTCCCCCTTTAAGTGTCTGATTCTGCCGTTTTCTGTCTTAGCTGGTTGACAACCTTAGAGGGTTCCTGTTGGCAGAACCACGACCGTTGTCTCCAGTGGGGCCTAGTATGGCCAGCCACCTCATAAATATGTGTTGGATGGGTGAACCAGAAAAGCTAGTGGAGGAAGCATGGCTGTGACTACGAATTCGGCTCTGTCTGGAAAACAGCAAGCCCATCCTGCACCAAAGCCTCACTCGGAAGTCTTCCTTCGTGGCTGTGGCTTCCTGCTGCCTTCTCGAGCCCTGCCTCCCCTTTGCCTTTCTCCCAGGTGAAAACACCACAGTGAAGCTGAGCGGGGAATGAGCGCGTGAATTCCTCTATTTGAAGCAGACTCCCAAGCTATGGCACACAGCCAGCTGCCTTCTGGGTGGCACAGGAACAGTTGGTGACAGCTGGATACAATCGAGTTCCATTACAAACAGATTTGAAGTGCCATTCACACACAGAAGAAACTGCAAACTTTGGCAAAATAAAATCTGGGGGTTTTCAAAGCAGGAGAATGCCCCATCTGAGCCTGCGAGAGTGACTCAGTGGGCAGCCTTCGTCCTGGGTGTCACTCTGCTGCTCCCTTGGACCCCCCACCCCCGAGACCGCAGGACTTACTGAGGACTCAAGGCTGCCCTAAC